>JBBMJY010000018.1:19591625-19614684 GCA_037833715.1 Toxotes lorentzi
ATCTTTGTGTTACCAAATGGTATTCAGCCAACAGAGCTGGGCTGGTGTGGACAGATAGCTTTTATAGATCTTAAGGGGTAGTGGAGATGTATGTGTCCAGGCAGATGCTCTGTGCACCTGTATTTTTCTGATAATGTAAGCGCAGCTGAATTTCTTTCCTTTAACCGTCAGATTTTCTAAAAATATTTATACATTGCATAATAATTGTTGGTGAAATTGTTAAAACTGCAGTTATTTAAGGGCTTGGGTGATATTATTTTCTGCATATGAAGCTACATCTAATGTTGTATCATGCTGGTGAAGCTAGTCATGCTTAAAGGGTCAATTCACCCAAATCACAATAAAACATTTTCTCTCTTACACCCAGTGCCATCGAGCCATGCAGATAGTTGTGGTTTTATGTGGTGAGCAGTGAGTTTTACAGTCTCGCCATCACTCAGGACAATCCACAGACCTCACTGTCAACAGTTTTCATGGACTACTATGGCCTTTCTTTTAGGGGACAACACTTCCAATGAAAACAGAAGGATCTTTGGGTTTTCCAGATGAAGATATGAGATATTGCAAAGAGACACCGCTCTTGATGTATAGACATCGCAAAGGATATTTTGGTTGTTTTTTTTTTCAGTATGTCAGTAAATGATGTAGATGCTAAGAACAGAGTTATATGATGTAACTTTTCCAGGATTGAAAAAAAAAAAAAAATTACCTTTCACCTGCTTGGTCTTCTAATCTGTGGCATGATCCACAGTTATATGTGACCATGGAGGATGTGATAAATAACACAGGGGACTGGTGTGTGCCAGCCTGATTTGCCATAAAGTATTTCAGTATAAGAGCTGCAATGAAAGCTGGATAGGCGTAATTATGCAAATGGACCGGCAAGTGACAGGCAAAGCACGTCACTTCACAAGACTAAGAAGACTCCATCAGCATTACGTGATCGACTGAATGTGGACCCGATGCTGAAGATCAAAGCAGGGATCTTGTTTAAATTTAAGCATTTTGCTGGTGGAAAAGCATTTGATTCCTTCAAAAATGATTGTGTTTGTTTTCTTGCTCCAGATGGTTTTGAGGTAGTTGCTCTGTAAACATTCCTGCTGTTTGTTCGAAGGACACACAGATTCCTTTTTTCTCATGAAAGACACATGAATACTCTTATTCTTAGCGTGCTAACACCACAGCAGTTGTCAGAATGAGTTATGATTAATTCATGTCATAACCCATGTACTGTCAAAGAGGGAACTCTTCACCTGACACCTGATATTTACTTTGAGGAAATATAGTGTTACAGCCAAATAGTGAAGAGAGATTCAAGCTAGTTTTACTCTGCTGCTCACTGTAGCTTTGGCTTACTGCACACAAGCACAGATGTGTGTGCTTGCCCAATGTCCAGGTTATGTGTGTGTCTGTGTGCAGGTGCGTGTTCACATGTTAATACTCAGCGTTTGTGTGGGTCTCTCTGTCAATGTGTCCTTTTCAAGTTTTTTTGTACACATCCATGTGTGGGTGTAAGAGTTAGCTCACCCATGTTTCTCCTCCTGTGTGTGAGTGAGCATGTGTTTGAAAAACAGTGTCTGCTGTGGGCGTGTTGGCGGTGGGATGGGTAAAACGCAGAGGTCAGCTATCACTTTGAAACATGCCGGTCCTTATCTCTGTCACGAGGCCTAATAGAGTAATGAATCAACATAAAGCCCGGGCCTCTCTTGAATGGACCACTGCCTCCTCCAGCAACACTTGCGCTTTACTTCGACTACAGTTACTGCCTCTGTAAGCATCTTTTGCCCTCCACTGTTGTTTATGGGTGGTTTTCAAAAGTCCCTGAATTGTGACTACTCTGAGAGGTGTACTCACACATGAGCAGCCCGGCCACCTCATCTTACAGTAAGCCACTATAAAATAACCCCGACCACAGACAAATGGGATGCAGTGTGTTTTTGAAGGGAAGGTAATAGGCCACAAAAGGGTACGCAGCATATTTGTGATCACCGTATGATCTCATCTCATGACCAGTGCCAAATCACTGACTACATTCATTATGAGCTTTGTGAGTTATCACAGAAAAGGAGGAAAAAAAAGCATGATTCACAGCATGGGGAGACTAGCAGAAGAAAATGTTTTTAAAAAATGAGCTGCCAGGCAGCTGCAAAGGATAGATGAAGGTTGGTCGATGCTTTCAATGGGCAGAAAGAAAAAGACTTGTATGAGACTTATTAGGTGTTCAAAGCTTCCACTAGCTGCTATTTATCCTGACGTGCAAAGAAAATGACAATTTTTCTGTGAGTGACAGCTCTAGTGAGTATGCGTCTCACAGTAGCATTCATTAGCCCACTTATGATGATTCTTGACTCATCTTGGGAACACCTTTTCAATTCTCCTCCATTACTGAGAGTTGCAATTGGCTATCCAAACAAAAAGTGTGTCCTCTAGTGTAATGTAAAACATCTGTCGATACCCTGACTGCAGGTATGTACACAACAGCTGGTGCAGGTAGGAGTTTAAAAACATAGCTGAATATATACATACCAAGGTCTGGATTTACTGTGCAAGCTGCTTTCTAAAGGCTTATTTGGACATGTTTTACTTGTTACTAAAACAATGAGCCTGCGAGAGCTGCCCTGTAGAACTGGCAAATACCTACATACCTTTCCTCAAAGCAGCAACTGTACAACCATTTCTTCACAGGATGAAGCAGCATACATGAGACTGCAACAGGAAAAATACACAGCATTTCAAGGATTTGAATGGTGGCATCTTTGTTAAGCTTTTCCTAAACCAAAAACACAAAAGTGTAATTAATGCAGTAATACTGCATTTATTTTCTCTAAAATAAACATAGCATGAAACATAAACTCATGGACGGATTACTGAATTGGCCTGCTGGGCACAGAGAGCCCAGGGCCCCCCACCATCGAACTCTCAGGTCCCTGGGCCAGAGCCTAGATTTCTTGCTGAAGCTCAGTTGAAACACAAAGAAAACATACAAACAACCATAAAGAGATACAAAATGTAAAAAAAAAAAAAAAACATATATATATGAGGATTAAATATCACAATAAAGAGACACAAAACAATGTGAAATGGGATGCAAATGGTTGTTTGTGGTTGTTTTGTGCTTTCAGTTTGGGGGGGGGGTCATAGTTGACTTTTCCACCATTTGCAATCCTCATGTAAACAATACTCACAAATTGCAATTGTGGTGTATTGCCTATTGATATTTGATCAATAAGATCCTAACCCTAACCCTAACTCATAAACTGAGAAGTAGCTGCTCAAGATTGGAATGACCTATGGCAGAATCAGGCACTTGTCACAAAAATCAAGCAAATGATTAAAAATGATTTCATTTGATGAATTATGTATTGTGCTACAATATCCACAGAGAATATATTAGCTAAATCCATCTCAGCAATCCACTCAGCACCATGGCTCAACCTTGAACCCCAGAGCTCCTGCACACATGGTCATATCCAGATGACCACATTAAATAAATGATGGTAACACCAGCGTTGTTCATCACACATTCTTTGACCCATGGCCCTGTAGTATTTTAGAATAACTGGACAGAAGCAGTCTGCATGTGATTTCTTTTTTTTTTCTTTTTTTTCTAATCGGTACAGGTCTAAGATTGCACAACAGAATTACCATCTGAAATGAACCAGAGAGGGAAATGCACCAGAGTTTGTTTAAACTGCATGAATCAGGTCAGATGTGACCCTAAGTCACATATGATATGCGTTATTTATTCCTTGAGTACTGTCTCCCCATATGGATCTGACATCTGATCTTTGCATATTAGCCTGAAGGGGTTCACTAGATCTAATTCATACCAGAGAAATATACCATCTGCTTTTCATGCACTAAGCTTTTAATTCTACTACTTTACCTGCACTGCTGTGCTTTTTATGAGGATATTCTTAGCTTGTGTGAGGCACTTGCACATATGTTTCATCCTTGGCCTCCAGTCATACTTGATGTCATCGCACGTGCTGTGCAAGTCTTTGCTCGTTCAATCTGCATGGTGATGCCTTAATGATACAGGCTTGTATCTAAAAGTAAACCTCAGGACAAATTGATAATGTTACCAGTCTTCAAAGAGAATACATTAACCAATTTCCTCTGGCTTTGAAATGCAGGTTTTCTGTTTGAATTCTGTGGGTGCTCTTAGACTGAATTTCTTTTTTTAATATCAAAAGAAAATGGTTGCCCTCAAAGAGACTATATGCTCTAATCCCACTGTCTTATTTCTTTTTCTTTCATTCCTTTTCTCTCCCCTACATTTTAGTGCAGTTGAACAGCATTTCAGTATTCTCAGTTAAAATTTGAACAGAAGTTATCACATCTGGAGATGACAGATTGATTGCTCAGGACGGTGACTGACCTATTATCAAATTAATACAAAAAGTCGTCTTCATTGATATTTTCCAGTCTTTAAAGCTTCGCTAATCAATATTTTTTCCATTAATAATGTATCCAATGACAGTATGTAATAGGAAGGGTGATGCTCGCAGTGACGGACCCACAAAGAATTATCGTCTGATTCTTCAGTTCCCTTCAGCTCCATGGCCCATGTCATTCAAAATCACTGTTTTGATTTTAGGGCCTGAAGCTTTACTGTTTTGTGTCACTCTTACTGCTCTCCTCAACATTGTTTTCTGAAACCATTTAGCATAACCCAGCTTAGCCAAAAAGGCTGAAATGCCTTATTCAAAAGTCAAACAAAATAACACTTTTTTTTTGTTTCGTTTTGTTTGTTTTTACCAGTATTTAGCTTGGTTTGGATCTCAGCTATGACTGCTGGATTGCCAGTTTTGTGTTTCTTACTGGCTGACATAAATGGTGACTCCATGCGAAGATTACCCCTCTAAGAATAAAATGATAGTGTCATGAGAGCAGCACATGGTCAAACACAGCAATGTGCTCACAACATGCAAAGGAGGCATTACAATGTGCGCAGTTCCCCTTGTTGAATTTTGGTAGCACATCTGAGGAGCAGCATTTGGAGCGCTGATGCGTGCTCACAGCATGATGCTCAGATTTGTCCTTACCTCTTGGCTGTGACGTCTCGGAGAAGAATTACAGAGATTGCAAGCATGAGGTTGATGCTTACAGCAGCAACACTTTGCCATTATCAAACCCAGCATTGCCATCGAGTGGAAAATATAATGCTTCTTGTTTGACTGTTTCGTTTTTCCTCTCTGTTTAACTCAGAAGAGGCATGCAGTTTGGCATGCACATGTGTTGGCTTCTCTCTGTGGAGCAGACACATATAAATCCTTTTACACGCAATCCTGCCAAACTACCCTGTAGGCAGGCTTTGCATTTGAAATGTACAATTAGTTATCCCTGTTTGGTTTGAATGCAACATTTCTGAAACATCAGGCCCGGGGGCAACACACGGAGAATGGGAGCAGCGACCCCATACATTATTGTTTATTCTCTGTTTTTGTTTATGTCTTGCCCTTCCCTTTGCCTTTCATTCACAGTTTTGCTCCCTTTCTCTCCCTTTCCTGTATATCCTGAGATGAACTGGAAAGTGTGAGTTGTCACCCAGAGGGGCAATGAGGCGTCTGCAGTCGTGTCTTTGTGGAGACTTCGTTCACTGCAGTATGTGTTTTGGCAGATGCGTAAACATGCTCCCTGAGCTTCCTGGTCAGGGTTGAGGGAGTAGATGGGATAAACCGAGGTACTTCATCTAATCAGCAGGGCCAGCGGCGTGCTGCAAAGCCAGCTGTTGGCCGGTAGCGGGTGGGGGCAAAAATCTGCTTGTTTTACCTGCTTCTAGCACTGACCCCTAGCGTGCCCCCTCGCTGTGCCTAATCTACAAAGACATTAATACAGGCAGAGCTGGCTCACAACAAGGCTGTTAGTAAGATTAAAAAGCCTCCCCTATGTGTTCTGCTGGCAAATGGAAAGCTTTTTTTGTAAACTCCACATGAAGGATTAAAATCTAGTTCAACATGCTAAATGGTTATGTTAAAGGAATACATTTTTAGCCCTGTGTTTGTGATCTATTTTTTCCCCCATTTTTTCCATCCTCCTACAAGGCCTCAATGATTTTGGAACAATTTAATAGCAGGAAAAGCTGCATGGAAGTTCTGTGTTTGAATTAATGTTTATCTCCTACTATTTATACTTATATGTATGCATGCCCAAAAAAGTAGGTGAACCCTATGGAATTACCTGGATTTATGTACAAATTTATCTTGAAATATGGTCAGAAGGTTGCTAACATATCTATCGACAATTATCTACAAACACAATCTACACTCTATTCACTGAACCATGCCTCGTAAAAAAAGAGATCACAGAAAATTTACGATCAAGAATTATTGATTTGCATAAAGATGGAAAATGTTACAAAGTTGTCTCACAGAGTTTAGATATTGATCAGTCCACAGTGAGACAAACTGTCTATAAATGGAGATGATTTAGTTCTGTGGGCGTCCAACTAAACTGACTCCAAAGGCACGAAGCTGAATGTGCAATGAAGTAAAAGAGAATTCCAGAGTAACAGCTAAAGGTTTAAAGAAATCATTGGAGCTGGTCAACATCTCTGTTCATGAGTCTACCACATACAGTGGTGCAACCATGATGCATGGTTGCATGGAGCATGGTGTTTGTGGCAGGACACAACAGGGGAAGCTGCTGTTCTCCCAAAAACTGTCACTGCGCATCTGAAGCTTTCCAAAGGGCAGCTCGACAAGTCACAGCACTACTGGGAAAATCTTTTGGGACAGATGCAACTAAGGCTAAAGCACTACATATGGCAGGAAAAGGGCACCAACATAAAAACATTATGAAGTGAAGTACAGAGGAGGCAGCATCCTGAGTTTTAGTGGGTTGACCACATGTTTTTAGGACTCTGGGCCTGGACAGCTCATCATAATGGAGGGGAAAATGATGGTGGCTGATGCAGCAGGACAATAACCCTAAACACTGCAGTAAATCTACTACAGAATGTCTTCAGACAAAGAAAATCATCAGCCTTTTGGAGTGGCCCAGTCTTGTTTGAGGTTTGAAGTTATTGCTGCCAAAGGAGGTTTGACCAGTTATTAAATCCAAACATTCATTTGCTATTTCCACCAGCATTGTGAATGTTTAATGGATGTGTTCAGTCAAGACACTTATTAGTTTTAGAACATTGTGTTCATTTTATGGCCAATTAATGCAGAAAATCAGGTATTTCCAAAGGCTTCACAGACTTTTTCTTTCCACTGTACGACATCATATATTAACTTCAGCTCATCTGTTAACAGATCAGGCTTCAGTATCAGATCATGAGGTAAAAATAACACCTATGAAACACCAGTCAAGCTTAACAAATGGACAAATATTACTGCAAATATTTGGATGCTGTTTGTGTCTGTTCATAGAGCATTGTCTGTTCATATCCAAATCCTGTATTCACATTTTTATATCCCAACAGTGCAGGGCGAGACACAGTCTACTGTGCAAATTTGTCATCTTTTACATTCTAAAAATGTCAGACACGAAATGTTCCCTCATCTTAAGTGCTTGTGATGACTGACCCCAAGTAGGAATGACACTGTATTTTCTTTTTCATTCTCAGCTCACTGATGAAACTTACAGTGCCATTGTTTTGTGACTTGTTTTCAACATCACTCACACACACAGCAAAGCGGTGAAAGTAACCACTCATGCTTTCTGTTCACATTTTCTCAAGGATACTTAACGTATTCATGGCCTCTTATCCCTGCAGAAAAGCACATCAGGAAGGAAATGAAGCCTACTGAGGGTGGAAAAAAAAAGCCAGAGTATTTCCTTTATTTCTTATCAACAGGTTACAATGGGTAGAGTCAATGAACAAATCCTAAACTGTTTCACTTTGAGCAGCAGTGGAGCTCTTCTAACGCGTCTGAATGACTGAGCGGCAGATATTAAACATTACTGAATCTTTCCAAAGACCTGGACTGCGGGGATCTGGAATTGGATACAGCTGATGAAAGCTGAGCTGAAAATTGGGGGTGGGGGTGGGGGGATAGTACCTTAAATGTTTCAAATCTCTGGGCCTGAAATGAATCTGGTTTTATCAGGTCACCGAAGCATTTCCATGGCAATCAGGAAAAAAACGGCCTTAAACTGAAATCAAAGAATCAGAGAGGATCAGAAGGCCTCACCAAGAGCAGAGCTTTAAAATACATTTCATAAAGCTGACATCCATTTCTAATATAATCTTGACAACACAGAACTTTTAACCTATAGCAGGATTCTATGGGAAAAAAACATCCCTTTTATGTATATTAGTTGAAAAGAGAGAGCGTGTGAGAGAAATACTGTATAATTGGTCTGTGGTTGAAAGGAAGTGAGTCCAGAAGCAAGCACATACGTTGTTTTAATGAATCACACGTGATGAAAGGCACGCGCATATTTTCAAAGACGTACATATTTTAATCGGGGTTCTCAGAAGTAGCTTTCATCTCCTTCTTAATCACTTTCTTTCATGAGGATGGCATGAAAATACCCCACAAGGTGTGTAGTGTTCACTGTAATCCTATGATAGACTCACATAATATCCCATTTGATAAAAACAAGCTGTTTTTGGTCATCTTAACCAGCTAAAGGTCTTTTTTCTTTCTTTCTGTGAATCAAACAGAAGTGGATGAAATGAAGTCCTTTGAACTGCTGATGTGAGTATACAACTGTAGTCAAGGACTGGCATTGAGCCTCTATGCAATTTCTGCCAAAAATTGTTCATGTCATTTGGACTCTATTATTGTCTCCTTAAGCAGCCTTTCAATTTAGTATCTGTCATTTCTTCATTCATTCAAATGCCAGAGCCGATAAAGGTGCACAGTGGAGCAGCAATAGTGTCAGAAAATCATTCATTTTCATCAGTGTAAGTGCAGAAGAGTGTGAGGAAAGCAATCAGTGTTTGCTTGTGAAGTGTGATTCCTGTAATGTCACCGTTCAAAATAAATGAAATCGGTCATGCTAAAATCTTCTTTAAAGACTAATCTGTCTGTTGTAAAATGTGCTCCAATTCTACCAGCAGGAATTAGTTTGCAATTACTGCAGCTTGTTTGAGTGGGAGAGATTTTGACTGTGCTGCAAAACTGAACCATTTTCAGCATTTTGTAGACAGATAAAAAAAAAAAAAAAAAAAAAAAAAAAACCTTTTCGTTTCAAATTTCTTCTTTGGTAAAATTCTCATTTAGCTGAAGGAGGAAGATATGGAAACAGGATTTGGACACAAATGACCACATATAGACCTGCATGCAACCCTTTATTGTGAGTGGATTCTTGTTACTGTGAGATTGCCAAGTAACCAGCGGAAATTTCAGGAAATCAAAACGCCTGGCCAAGAAGTAGTTAGGGCATGCAACTGTAAACCTTTGTATGTGTTAACTAAACAAGATATTGCTTTAATCTGTGAGCTCTAGGTGTGTTGATAGGTGTATTTTTTAGATTTAGAGAGAGCCAGGCGAGCTGTGTCATCCTGCTTCCAGTATTTATGCTACACTCGGCTAATCGTCTTTTGGCTCTCCCCCTTTCACTTACAAGAGGGGCATCAATCCTCTCACCTACTGCAGCTCTCTGCAAAAAAAATGAGGGAGTGTATTGCCCAAAATGAAATTATTTCTTTCGAGGCAACATGTGGATGAAGAATAATAGAAATGTTACTTTATTCTGAGTAAGATTTCTCCCATTGGTCACATCAACATAAAGTCAAATACATATTTATTTATAACTCTTTTTTCCTTATCAGTATCATAATTATTGTTTACATGATACGGTACATTATTTAAAGTGACAGCTATCTTCAGTGTCTTTGAAAAAAGACATCTGTACAATTATATATTAATGTCTAGACAGACATTCGCATGGGCAAATAAATGTCGGAGTGTTATGAATTTCAGTGCTCGGTCTGTGCAGTCAGGATGATGACACACACTCAGCGGGTGCAGGCTGAGGTTGCCTTTGCTAGCACTGCACATTCTCCCCACCTCACCCCATTTGTTTCTGACAGACCGACAGAAGGGTGTGTATGTGTGTCAAGCTGTGCCAGGGGGCTGAGTCGGAGGTGTTGATCAGTGAACTGAAGCTCTGTGACTACGACTAGCTTCGCTGAGCAGCTTACAGTGACTCTGCCCTAACATCCAGAGATAGATATCATCACGGGTGAGTCCTCATCTAATCCCTAATACTCCTAGGTTAGTAGTGGCAATGGTTATTTGCACATACATGATAAACATATGCAGTTGTTTTACTTCGGTAAAGAAACAGTTTGCATCAGGTGAATTATGTTGGTAACACAACATAAAACAGTACTTATAGTTTTCCTCCTAAAGTGGAAATCAAAAGAGAAGAGTTTGCTGTTTTTATTCTGTTTGGCAGTATGTTTTTGACATAAGGGTAAGATGGAGTATCCACACATATACAGATAAATGCTGTGTGTTTAAAACCTTTGCACATGAGTCCAAAAACATGTATGATACCACACATACGCACACACACATATATATATATATACACACCACATATATATGTATGTGTATATATATATATATATATATATATATATATATATTTATATATATATATATATATATATATATATACACACTCTGTTAGAAATGAGCAAGAAGCCAGGGAGACCTTTAGAGGCTTTGAGTCTGGTAATATGTCAGACACACAACCTGTGGTTTTAATTGGTGCTTAATTGTAGCATGGGCAGTACATTAATAACTTATTACCTTGGTCCTCTCTTGAGATACAAGCCAGGCAACTTCTCACAGGGCGTGTGTCATCACATCAAAACTTTGATTAAGGCAGTGGGAAAAGCACAGGCCCTGATCACATTTTTGTTTAGCTTCCAGGCTGATTTAAATGTAAATTCATTTTTATTTCAGCTCCTCCCATCTTGACAGTGTCTTGGTATGGGAGCATGGAGAGAGTTGAAGGGAAGAGGGCGATTCTGCCCAGGTAAGCATATTTAGTTTGTGAGCCTTTGATTCTAAACTAATTTGAATAACTGTGTGAAAGCCAATTTGGTTTAATTGAGCTCTGCTCTTCTGAACACCTGCAACTAGATTAGTGAGTGACATTAAGTTGTTTTGCTGCATTGGGCCTCCAAGTGCTGGTTCAACTGCTTCATAACTCTAGATTTACCTCCAAATTTTTAATACAACACCATATGCCATGTGCAGTGCAGAATATGCAATGAGCTTGGCTTGGTGTTTCACAGAGCTGTAGAGAAAAATGTCCAGGAAAGGGAAAGTAATACCTGGGCTAATCCATTCTACTCTCCTATGTCTGAGTGCTGTGACAAAGGCGGTTTATTACCATTACCATCAGTGTATGATTATCAATATGTCTTAGGGCATCTTACCATCGACCAAAGCCCCAACAGGCCATAATAGGCCTAAAACAAACTATGTTTCTGCTCCATCGACGGAAAACATTAAGCAAAGATGCACATCCCCTTGGCGCCTCCCCAGCACAGCTGAATCTGCCCTGAGAAGTAGAATGGGTATTTGTGTTAGCAGGGACCTGCACACACTCTGTCTTGGCCTCTGTCAGCTTTTTGTACGGCTGTGTGGCTTTATAATTTGTGAGCTGCCAAATTCATTGATCCACTCCCGTTCAGAGCCACAGTATTACTGAGTATTACTGAGCCCTCAGATTTTTACTGCCCTCCGCTGAAATGGTCATTGTCAGTACCTCTTTATGCCAGAATGAATGGAACATGGAACCGACGGGACATCAGCAGATGAAGATTTCTCTCTGAACAAGTAGGGTATCAAAATGAAGGTAAAAATGAGAGAGAGGTGCAATGATAGAATACCACCCACAGATCTCATGGTGTTTGGCAAGTATGACAAAACATCACATTTTACAAGGTCTTCAAAATAACTACTGTCTGTGACAGTACTGCCACGACAATGAGACTGTTGGTCTGTGTGCGTCAGTCGGTGCTGGTATGAAAGCGGTCAGCAGAGGGCGATCTGAGCTCAGCTATATGAGTGCGCGTGCCTCGCCGCCTGGAGGCCACTTTACGATGGCGGGGCGAGTGTGAGAAGAGCTGGTTACTGTTGTCAGAAATCTTTATGTGCAGGTAAGAGTACTGTAAATGGACTGCTTTGGTGACAAAATACAGTATAAAAATACACAATAAACACTGGTAAACACGATGAACATGTGTTTTGGTGGCTGGCAATGCTTTGAATTTTGAGTTCACGTTACAGACTGGGATGCCTCTATGTGCTGGAAGTATTAGCGATTAGCATAAGGGATTAGCCGGATCGGTTAGCATAAGCAATTCACTGGCTAGTAGATGTGCTAACAGCAATATAAATAGTGTTTGGTGTGTACGAGACTGCGTAAAAGATGAAAAATATCGCTAGAAAACTTATAAGCCAGCCGAGACAAGAAGGCAGCCGGGCTAGCTAAATTGTTAGTGTGAACAAGGTAACACAGTTAAAGGGGTTTTCTTCTAGCAGAGCAGTGTTTAAATATACAGAGTTTAAGTCATACAGGGGTGAAAATGTGTTTACTGTTGCATATGTTTAATGTATTTTTTTTGTACTTTTAAAGTAAACATTTTCAAGTTCAGGAGCATTGTGCACGTGTAAATGTTTTCTGCATTTACACGTGCATCATGTACTCAATGTGTAAGTTGAGGTTTAGAGCAGAACTATAAGTTGAAGTGATTACAGCCCAGTTTACACTCAGGAGTGATAGCAGGGTTGATGCACACTGAGTGAATGCTGGACGATAATCAGAAATCACATAGAGCACAGGTGAATATTTTGCACTAGCCTGGACCAGGTGTTTCATTGTGAGTCTGTGACACATAGAAATAGAAAACTAGACATTGTGGTTTAATAGGCAGGCAGCCTACAGTTTGGGTGTTTATTAACCATTAACAGCTAGTAAGTGCACCGAGCAGCATTTTATAAGTCCTGTCTGCACAGCAAGGCTACAGTGTTTGCTCACCCTCTAACGCTGAATGAAACATGTGATTCCTATATGCAGGTTAACCACTGACCAGCTAGCCTCCTATGAATACATAACATGGATGTAAGACAGCTGTGGAGTCGCCGAAAGGACTATTCATATTCTTTTGGTAGGGCTACCGACCTCCCGTCATTTCCAGCCCTTGCACCAATCTGTCACGTGCCAGACCAGACGAAATTGATCATCAACCCTCCCATCCAGCTCCTGGTAAGACAAACAAACAAATTTACCCCACAAAGGGTCAAAGCAACTTGACTGGGATTTGTAAATGTAACGTGCTGACTGAATTTTAAAATTGTAGAAGTAATTGAAGATTGAAGTGTCCCATAACACGATACATAATGAATTATAGCTCTTTGGCACTTACAGCTGAGATTAGCATTGTGACAACATTGTGGCACTAAATAACAGAATGAGATAAAAAGTTTGCATGACTGTAGTTTGCTCTAATGGTAAAATACTTTAAGGGGGGCCCTCAGTGGAGTTTATGTAAAGTATAACCACTTAGAAAGACAAGAGATCCAGAAATGGTTACTACTGTCACTATTCAGGAAGCCTTAACCTGTCTGAATGCTCCTTTCAGCAGGGAGGACACCTGTGTCTTGTTCACACTTTAATGCTTCACTGGGTTCACTGAAATGTTTGTACTGTTGTGTCGTCCTCATTCTGTTGGCTTACGACAAATGCTACGCTTTAGATAGCACCATATTATAGGTTACATTTCCCTAATTAAACAAGATATTTATGGGTGAAATTGTAGTGCAAAAGTTAAAGCTTTGTTTGTTGATAATCCAAAGTGGCAAAGGCGTTATTCCCACCCTCTGTGCTTTCAAGCTACTGAAGTGGGAAAAACAGTGATTGCCTGTAGTTAAATGTCTCTTCAGCTGCTTATGAGCACCAGAACCCTGAGTAACTGTGTACAGTTTAAACCAAAAAATGTTAATGTACTGGGGTGCTGATGATTTTAAACATGCCATGCTGCAAATCATCAACTAAATTACAGTGTTTTACAATCATTAAAAAATGTAATGTTTGTTTACTGTTGACCACGTTGGAATCCCTGTACATTATGTATCATGCTCAGCATATACCAGACTTCCCCATGAGGAACATGAGGACTTAATTTCTCTAGTCTTTAGCAGTTGTAGGTCTTCAGCTTTGAAACAGCTTTCTGCAAAGAAGCAGATCAGTGTACCTTTTAAAAGGCATTGTAAAACTCAGTTGTTTGCCTTGACGTTTAATCGATTTCATAACTTTGTACTCTTAGTGGTTTGTTTACAATTGTACACTTTCCTTGCTTTTACTTATAGTTTTTTGTCTCTTTCACTTGCTCTTTCTCTCATTTCATCTGTAAAGCATGTGTTGTCAAATATTTGGAAAAGAGGATGCAGACTAGGATGTTTGATGAACCTGCACTGAACATTTTGCCATTTGAGACTAATATAGGACATTGTATAAATAACATGCCAACACCTCAGATCAGCTTTAGAGTTGGAAGGAATGCAGGGTGAAATATGGTGAAATCTGCAAGCCAATAACGGGTAACACATTAAGCATAGTCAGAGAGTTGTTAAATGATAAATGGTTGTTTCAATTTGAACACATACACAGAGGCAAAGCCTCAAGTGGAGCGTAAAATTTGTTCAAGTACTCCTTTTACTTGCACTTTTACCTTAAAGTGGCAAAATGGCGTGGCAAATATTTAGAGGCCTACACTAGTAAATTATTTTAAGTCCATGGTTCTAGTGTGGGACCAACTGTAGACTTGTATTTGAAGATCTTGCTACGGTCTTTTTTTGTGTTTCCTGGATGAGCGCAAATGTTCTGCGCTTTGAGCACTCTGAGCAGTGAAAATGAATTTGGAAAGCTGTAAAGGCACCGATAGTTACATTGTGCCACGACAGCAAAACGGGATCCAGGGGAAAAGCCATTCAAAAACCCTCTGTCAGGCCTTTTAGTGACAGAACCGCACCCTTGCTGACAGAGACCAGGCACTCACCTGATTACCACTGAAACACCATCTGATTATCCTTAGGTGACTTTCATTGTCCACAGACAGATAAGGAGATAATGAATAAATTAAGACATGAACTCATTAATCCATTTGTTTTCTCCTTTCTTAATTATTCACAATGCTGTTGTTGTAGGGAAACTTGAAAACAATTAAGTTTTCTCTCCCATGTTCTTTTTAATTTAAATTGTATGTTAAGTCCTGTTTGTGCCAAGTTAATTCTGTACTCCCAGAGTTTTGCAGTTTTATGTGCTAAATTCTTACCCAGCAGAGAAAACACTACAATAACTGGGTATCATATTTATTGTCCTGTTTGCACTGAATATGAAGAAGTGTATTTTTTTTAACCAAAGAAGAAATGTCTAACTACAACATCTGAAGCATGGTTATAGACCTGTATAGTCTGTGAATGTTGATACACACAGCTCCAGTTATGCACGGTTAGAGATCTGCCCATTTACAACAGTCAGTAATTGAGAGACCCCATCATGCCTTTCAGTTTGAATGTCTCTCGCAAGGGGGACCTTGCCTAGACAGCTGAAGGATAGTGAGTTCACTTTGCTTGGTTTGCCACTGATTCTCACTAGATCTGTAATTTCAACATCTGTTCTGCCATTGGCAGCTTTACCACACTCTGTGTTGTTTGTCCCACATTATGCATGTAAAAAGGGGGTGGGGGTCTAAGAAGCATTAGCTGTGTCCCTCTCATGGGTCCACTTGTGGGGAAAACAAATGCCCAGTGCCTAAAATTCACAGCAATGGATAGTCTTGTTAACACAACACAGCACGGCACTACATTACTATGACTCAAATCATGACACAGGAAAACTAATATGTGGAGTCGCAGAGTTAGGGAGTGTTGCTTGTAAGAGCATCCACTTGGTAGTGAAATGGTTCTGACAGATGCTTGGAGTGTTGCTTAGGTTGTTATAAGCCTGCTAACAGTGACCTGCACAGGCTTGGTGAAATTCAAAACAGTTGCACTTTTTGACAGATGGTGAGAGTTTGGGCTGCCTGTAAGAGATTCTTGATCATACACATCCTTGGAAGGAACATTTCACTGGGCTGCACTGGTGATTAGTGTGTTTGGCTTTTGTACATTTCCTTTTTGCAATTACATTTGCTCGCCTGGGGCGATATAAAAACATTAATCTGGCTTTTGGCTTAACCAATCGCAGAGCGAGTTTTCAGGAAGAATTAGGGCCAGTGGCATCATCAGATTTGTAGAAATGACTGAAAATGACTGAAATGACTTCATTCTGACCTGGCTGTACTTGAGGTTAATTGTGATGTGCTTAGAAAAGAGGGGACAGGGTTGTTTGAGTCCAGAAGGAGCTTTAGATGAGAGTGAAGTGCTTTGTGTACCACCTAGAAAGTACTGCAATTTTCTTTCATCTTAATATTTCACTCAAGAGGGAGGAGCCCTTTTGTATCCTTTGGTGCAGGGCACAGCTGCTTTCATATTCTCACAAGAATTTTAAATGTAAAGCTCCTCGCTGTTTTCTGTTGAGTAATTATGTCAGCAAATTGTGTACACAGCATGCTCCTGTGCAAGTCTGTGTCTGCTAAAAGTAAACTGCAGAGCCAAAATATTATCTAGGAGCATTATTCATGACCTTAAAGTGTCAACACACTTTTTCGTGTAAAGATTATCGACTTGTTGTAAATGTAAACAACACATTTCCTCTGTGGGAAATGATATTCAGTGAATGACTTGGAATGACTGGGCCACTGGCTTCTGCCATGCAGTCTCGTCATCCTGACAAGCATAAGGAACACTAACATGGATTGTAGGCTATGAACAGTGACGTCTCTCTAATTGGCTCGCTGCTGTCTGTCTTGATTTACAAGTGTATCGAAGCCGCTTTCTCACGCCATGCACGTTATAAACAATTGGACATGGCTCTTGCCCTCCAGCTTGTTCACAATTACTTCAGTTCAATCTCCTGTCTGTGTTCCTGTCTCTCTCTCTCTGTGTGTGTATGTGTGCGTGTGTGAGTGAGTGACTGACTGTGTGAGAGAGAATCTGCACACACATTGCTACAATTCATATAGCAAGTCTTTGTTGTAGAGTAAAAAAAAAAAAAAAAAAAGTCACATCTGTCTAGTTTGTCAGAAGTACTGGAATTTCTTACATAAATAAAACTTGTAAGACCTCAGTGTAAAAATACTCCATAACAAGAAAAATTCATTTATGTATATAGAACTTTATTCATCATTATACATACCGAAATATTGGTATTAAAATTGAAGATCCTCTAAGTATCAAAAAGTTCTCTTTAAGCAGCAGAGTGACCCCTGTGAGAGTGTTGTATTATTCTGTCAGATTGTTACTGATGCATCAAGGAGCATTTTTATCTTGCTGCATGTCAAAGTGAAGCTAATTTGAACTACTTTATATACGGTTGAGCTGTTTAATCTTTGATGTTGTATGTTAAATCTTTCAAAGCAATTACTGTCAGATTAATGTAGTGCACGTATCTGTTTATCTGTCTGTCTTTCTGTCTACCTCTGTCTGTCTTACTCTTTGGCATACTGCACTCTGGGCCTTTTGTTGTTGAAGAAACAAAGTCTCAGTAACTCACATCTACCATGGCATTAAGTAATAACACACAGACAATTTGTTGAGTCAGCACACAGCCACTGAAGCATTGAGAGGAAGAAGAAAGTTGAGCAGTGCAACAGATTTGAGAAAAAAAAAAAAAGAAAACCCTGTGCCCAGTCCGAGAGGGGAAGTTTTCCATTTTATTTTTCATTTTCATTATCTGTCTGGTGAAAGTATAAATGCCAGGAGGATTAGAGAAATTACATGGGCTCTCGCCTTTCCTGGCCTGGTGCTTATCCTCCTCTCTGCTTATCTTTCTCTCTCTCTCTCCTTTTTTCATCCATTGCTCCCTTACCTTCTTTGCCTTGCTCTCTCCGTTTACCCACCATCTTTCCCACTCCACTGTCCTTTTCTCTCTCTTTTTTTTTTGCCTGTCTCTATCAATCTCTCGATGTCATAGCTTCTCTGTTGCCTTCTTCACCTCGCTCCTCTGTGACATACCCTTATTTCTATTTCTCCCACCCTTAGCTTTGTTTTTAGCCATGCCATTGCTTCTCTCTCTGTTTTTGAGTGTGTCGCTCTCACCACCCTACTGGCGCTCCCCATGCGGTTCATGCTGGATCAGCATGACTGGGCCCGGCTCCCACGGGTCCTGCTGGCCGACCACTTCTCAGCAAAGAGAAGTGTCTTAAGTGTCAAAAGAAGGGCCCTCCTAATCCTTAAGATCTATTACAGATAGCAGGGCTAACACAGGCGACAGAGATTAGAGGGGGCAGATACTGACTGTATTGATTGGCCCTCTCATCCCGAGGCCAGCCCATCAGCTTGCTCATGTAATAGCATGCTGTAATGAAATTCAGGAAGTACGTCAGAGCCAGCAGCTTGAAATGCATAAAGACTGTGAACTGAGGGAAACTGGTGGTATTGTAGAGCCATGCACTGAGGGCAGGGGACAGAGTGCCTGCTGTTGTACCACTTTAAGTAGAGGTTAGCATCCCTGTGTAACCTCTCTATGTGCTGGTCAGCACAGTCTCTCAAATTTGCTGAAAGGGAAAGCCACTCTGTGTTTGGTCCGAAGGGCGATTTTTTTTTTTTTCTTTTCTTTTTTTTTGTATGTAATGTCAAGGACTTGTGTTTTAGTGAACTGTTTGCTGGTGATTTTTTTTCTTTGGCAGTCATATTTAGGCATGGTTTGGGAGCCAAAAAACAAAAACCAGCTGGACCACTCACTTTGCAGCCTATTACGCAGGGTTGCAAGGCCAAATTCATTTTGTGCTTAACTCAAAAATATGCATGCCAATTTTTTTTCCTTGTTGGATTTTGATAAATGCTGGAAGTGCCCATGGCTCATTTAGGCAGGTACTTCAAAATTAGGATCAGTATGAGACACTAATTAAACTGATACTTCATTTAAAATAAAGACTGATGATGGTACAGACATCTAATCAAACACATTGTTGCAAAAGAAAAGATTATTTTTTTAACATTTAAAACATCTTGATTATTGAGTACTAGTAATTATTTTGCAGGTACAAAATGGAATGTGTAAAGAGAAATTGCATAAGTTCAGTGTTCAGATTGCTTGTAATTGATATTGGGAAAATAAAGATCTAGAAAAGAGCTCAGAGAATGCACAGAACACAATTATGTGTTGGTCAAGTGGTATGTACCTGAATTAAAGCATGTAAACATAACAGAGTAATGTTATACTGTCTAGAAATTTTGCTCACAGGTAAAGTTAGTATCTTTTACATTTTTTAACAAATACTGATATATCTGAAATATATATAAAGTCATATATATAAAGTCAAAAAGACATAATTTGAGCTGCTGTGATTTTGTACAGTAGCTTTCTGCTCATTTCTCTTGATGCAGTGGTAAATCTGGTACAAGAATGGCAGACTTGTTGTTGAAGGCTGTGAGGAGCAAGCCCGCAGCAACAGTGCTGGGTTCTGTGATAATTTAAGTGCAGTGACCACAGTCATAAGCGCAGGTGACATTACAGCCGGAGCGCAGATTTTTTTTTCATAGATTTGCACTGCAAAAGAAAATAGCTGAAAAAAAATGGAGGTTTTTGTGAGTATGATGCACAATCAGGAAATGCTTAGTTAACTGCTTACTTTTATTTGTAATTGTTAGTTATTTATTATCAACAATGGAGCCAGCTGACTGAGCTCAGGTAAGGCAAGGGAGAGACGAAGTAAACATACTTTACACTGGGAACTTTGCAGTTTTGCAAACAGTAGAATTGAAGACTATGGACCACGCCAGCATCCAAACAGATCAATAAGTTGTAGGTAAGATTTCTAAACTGTATAGTGTTCTGTAGCTGGGAAATAAATCAGCTGTTTAGCCTGAAAACTGACATTAGCAGTGTACTTTTCCCTGGTCGATGTTTCTTTGGTTGTTCATTCAGCAAGAAAAAGTGCAACAAAAGATGTTTGTCCTTGTTCATAGGTTATGTAAGTTAGAAGAAAACTTGAAAGCTAATGCAGCATTGCCCATACAAGGCTTTATCTGGGTGGCCTGCCCAAAGTTTTGGCACACCTGTCTGAGCAGTAACTGAGTAAGGTCTAGAGACTACTCTATGAAAGTGACCTAGGTAGTGTGTACCGATAGCCTGCATGTGAGTCATTTAGGGTACATCTGTACTAAACTGCACGAGTCTCTGTGTGCACATTGGTCACTTGCTGTGCCATCCACCACCACAAATTTTATGTCAGTGCGGTTGTGGTATCTAAGTGATGATTAAATCGGCAGTGATGTTGTACAACCTCTTGATATACACAATACTATATGAGAGGTACATCTCAGTATGGCTCGTTTTATTTGGAGAGTTACTGGTTTTTTATTTGTTTTTCAAAGAGAAAAGTAGAACAAAACTGACATTTAGATCCCTAAGAGAACCAATACATATTCAGTATTCAAATAGCTCACAATTTCCCATTTCTGCCATCTGTCTGCCTCTTTTTATTAGTTTCTGTTTCCTTTTTTTTTTTTTTTTTTGGTTTCTTTCTTTCTTGTACTACACATTTCAGACTCCACCAGTGCAGTTTAACTATATTATTATAACAGAAAAAACTTACTGGAATTTGTCCTGATTTTTTTTCCCAGACAATATGCTCTTTTCAAGTGTTTAGTCATTCATAGAGATGAGGAGAGATCATATGTAGAAAACATGTGACATTTATTTTTGGCATAACGTTGTCGAACATCTGTTGTCTATTTTAAAGGCTTACTACATCTGGCCCTGGTTAGACATCTTTTCAGCCTCTTTCTCATGCACCCCCCCCCCACCCGGCCCCCTGGGTTTAGCTTGACGCAATGGATTGCCAACAAACGCTATAGCTACAAGGCCTCTGCTAATCACACTATTGATCCTGTAATTCCACCCATTTGAAACTCTTTACCTCGGTGGGCGTTATCAATGAATAAAGTCCAAGTCTCTGTTTCTTCCCTCATTCACAGATGCACCTGGTGTCTGTGGGGAGGTGATTGAGACCTGTGCGCCTTCTCCACATCACAGCCTGGCTCTCTCTTTAGTATTCAGCCACCACAGACTCCACCGGAAAGTCTGCCGTGTTGAGAACAAACACAAATGCAGAATGGCTGATCGACCTCCTTCCCTTTGACTGCATCTTTGTGGAACTGTAGTGCTGTGTTGTGTTGTTTTTTTTTTGTTTTTTTGGTTGTTGTTGTTGTGCAAGTAAAGATTGTCACATCAGTGCAAAGAACGGGGATGCAAGAGAGGAGAAGCCTTAGAATGTGAACTCTTATGGAATATCAATAGGCAGAGTAATGGCCTTGTTTGCGAGGTGGCAGAGAAGGCTTTGGTCTGTTGCATGTCATTTCGAAAGTTGTCCCTTTGGAACAAGAACACAAACCCACATCTTGTTGTCTTGTTGTCCCAGCAGCTATCTTGTGATTACACAACATCCCCAAGTAGTTAGTTAGTCTGTCATCTTGTCAGTGAATTAGATTAAGTGTGACATTCCTCCTTGACAATAATTATGTTTTACTATGACAGAAGCAAACTCAGCAATGCATGCCCTCCAAAGAAAAATCAGACAGAAATTTACGACATCACTCTGCGTGTGCACTCTGCAATATCGCAGATGGCACGAAACAGCTAATGGTGGGCTTAATTTTTCTCAGCAGTTTGCATCGTATTATTGACCCTTTTACTGTAGATCTGCGAGGAGATGAGCTTCATGTCCCAGAGTCATAATGTAATGTTTTGTATGCCTTTTAATTAGACATGCTGCATTAAAGAGAGAGCGAGGAGGAGGAGAAGTGGGGAGGAAACATATTGCAGAGAGAGATGCCAGATCACTCATTCTTGTTTACATATTGTCCTTGAGCAGATGCAGGTCTGAGGACATGCATTTTAGGATGAAAAGGACATGATGAGGAGGTGAGGGAGGATGTGGAGAAAAGGGAGAAAAAATGGCATGGCAAGAGACACACAAAAAACAGAGAGCTGAGTATTATAGAAATAACAAGAAGGGGGAGGGAAAAAACAACAGAATTTACGTGGAGTGTAACTCTCGAATGGATTTACAGGGAAAGAGACTGTGATAGATTTGATAGATGTATCAGTGGTTATGTGAATATGTAGGTGAACTGTGTATGATGTTGATTCCAGGATAAAAGTATTACATGACAGAAGCTAAAGTATTGTAGGCAGAAGAGAGCAGATGAAGTGGTGTCATTTGGAGTGGGATGGAAGAGAATCGGTTGATCCAGAAATACGGTTTCCTCTCTCACTCCAAAAGTAAGAGCCTGAGAGAGGCAGTGGACACATGATAGCTGGGAGGAATTTTAGATAAAGCTGCTCAGGCAAAAAACAACAGATGATCACTGTCATACCTTCTTTAAAGGATAATTCTGGTTTACAACATTCTGAGCTTTGGCTTCATCATTTTTATTGCTTATGGTAATATTGTACTCCCCAGAGATATGGCTTAGATCTAAAACAAATCTAAAAATCTGTCTATATGTATCTAAAATTTAGAGGTTCAAGGTAAAGTTTGACATTTTTCTTTGTAAGCTTATTTGCAACCAGTTTCTAGGCAAACAGCAGAGACTTAGGGAAATAACTCGTCCCAGCCAAGAAAATGTAGTGGTGGAAAAAAGTTTTCGGACACCCTTAAAATTTTACACAATCTCAAATATTATCATGAAATATTTGCAGAAAAATCTTTTTGGTATTTCACAAGGTGTGGCTGCATCAGACAGACACAAACAAAACAAATGATTTCTTTTGTTCATTGTTATCAAGAAAAAAACTAGCAATAGCTAAATTCTTGATAGTGTCAACATGTCAGTTCTCAATATTGTCGGTATCAAAGTTAACAAATAGCAAAGAATGTGTTCAAAACTGAGAAAAAGATAAATAAACCAACACATAACAAAATTCATATTTAGTACTCCTGCCATTAGCACGCAGTAGCGCTTTAATCCTGGCTGGCATGTTCTCCACGAGCCTTTCACACTGTTGAGGGGTAATCTTCTCCCATTCT
>JBBMJY010000018.1:19622453-19643992 GCA_037833715.1 Toxotes lorentzi
TGTGTGTGTGTGTGTGTGTGTGTGTGTGTGTGTGTGTGTGTGTGTGTGTGTGTGTGTGTGTGTGTGTGTGTGTGGCGCCAAATCACTTTTTACTTCCTTGGATACTCAAGAAATGAAGGGAGGTGCACCTCCTGCACACTTGACAACATTATAAACCTCCATGGTCTCTGAACCATGAGGCCCCTTTGGACTCTACATCAAATAGTTTCCTGTTCAAGGAATTTGTTCAGAACTTTGTAATGTAGCAGATATCCCTTATGTGTTTATCTCATGAGATATAGTATGCCCAAAAAACATGCTGCACATCCAAAGTGTAAAAATTCATTTAAATTTCCTATTACTTTGTTGCTGTCCTCCGCATAAATAAGATGAAAAATATAATTTCCTATTTTGTTGGCAGTATCCCTGCATACTGTAAGATCTCCTCATTCATCACCTCATTCTCTTACATAATGAACACACACACACCCACACACTCACAGACACAGCCAGCTTTGTGAGGACACTCACTGATATAATGCATTCCCTAGCCCCTTACCCTAACCTAAACCTAAAAAGTGTTAACCCTCAAACAGCCTGTGAAAGGTGTGTCAGAAACCGAGGGCCTGCAAAAATGTCCTCACTCGGTAAGATATGTAACTTAAAGTGATCCTCATGATGTATAGTCGTACAAGTACACACACACTAACCCACTGCCTTTGTTCACCCCACTTGCACAGGTGGTCTGCTCCTCACCTCATGAGAAGCCTGCCTGGCCCTGCTACCTGTGCAATCTCCCATGAGCCTCTCTGTTACCATTCTGAGCGAGACAGGAAGGAACTAGAGTTCAAAACCTGATCTGTTCTGTTCAAATGCCACTCGCTGCCATCTGGCTGCCCGGCATTGCGTGGCATTACGATGATGCGTGCAGATGTAGGGGAAATCTGTTTGCCTCTAATGCAGGTTGTTTGGTTTAAAAGGATGGCAGACTGGCAGATGTTAATGTATGCATGTATGCACATACAGTGCAGTATATATAATATTCCTGCATCTCCAGTGGTGTATTTTTCATCAGGTGAAGGCCTCAGCTGACGCTGTGATCTGTGTGTGTGTGTATGTCTGTGCGTTATGATTTATTGGTAAACAGCAGTGTGCTCTTGCTGAATCTGCAACTGTGCTACAGTGCCAGCAACTGATCTTCATAACAACGTGTTGTTGCCTGTTAGCGACAGGGATAGAGGAGAGGAATGAAAGGAATAGGAAAGCAGAGAATGAGAGTGTTTCTTTACCTTTGAAAATGATGCACTGATTATTTATGGGTTTGTGTGTCTGCATGTGTTTACAAGAGAGACAGGTGGAAACAGAGAGAGAGGCTGCGGACCCTGCTGTCTGACCCTGACCTTGGTTTAATGCATTCCCTCTGGAAATGTGGAAACAATTTTTTAAAACTTTAATTATAACTTTGATATATTTAATCGGTATATATAACTTTGGTTCTGTTGTAGACTGAGAGACAAATCCAGAATAAGATGAAGTGTGCTTTCTTCAACAATGCAGGACTGTACTTTCTTTTATCTTATATTATTAATGTTAGCACTAGGGCTGGGTATCGTTCAAAAATTGTTGATACCGATACTGATACCTTGCCTTTGATACCGATTTCTGAACGATACTTTTTTCAATACCAAATTTAAAAAAAAATCTATTCTAGAAAATCTACATTACACATAACTTTGAAAAACTTTGGTTTTATTTTTCTGCACTTTTTCATTCATACATGCATGGAAAACGTGCAAAGTAAAAAGTGAAAAAAGTACAAAGGACAAATGTAACCAACACAACGAACCAGTACAAATAGTTTTCAGTGCAAAATTAACAGTTTCAAGTTAGTATATTAGGCTTACTGCAGCTTACCATTATATCACTCAGCAATTCTTCTTTAGAAAAATCAGTATGTCTGCTTTTTCAGGTGTCAGACAAGCTCGCTCCAGGCTAACAGTGTCCCCAGCAGTAGAACATGTACGTTCTGAGGGTGTGGATGTTGCTTGCACACAGCGATACCTTGCTGCCAAATCAGAAAGCATGTATAGGCATTCCTTCATGCCTATACATATTTTGCATTGTGCATTGTTAGCATCGATGCTGCTAAAATGGATCCATGCTCTAGATATTCTCCACATTTTACAGGGATTTACACGGCTTGTGGTCGGAAGAATACGAGTGATACGGACACAGCCAATCACAAGCACTTTTGAGCCTCGCACCTCAAACATGCTGCAAGCTTACTGACTCACTGACGTTGACAAGATTAACCCATTAGGTATTGAAATTTGGTACCGAACTAAATGACATTTCGGTTGGTGCCTTCAGAAGTATTGAATTTGATACCCAACCCTAGTTAGCACTCGTAAGACCTTTATTTACTACATGATACATACATAGTGTGGGGTTTATTAGTGTAAATAATTGATAAGTAAAGGGCACTCCAGCTTTTTTGCGCTACATTTGCATAAAGCTGGAAGACTTGTGAGAGAGATTAAAAGAAGGCTGGTCAGAATTGAGGCAGTGGAAGCTGAGATATCCTAACTTTTAGTTCCCAGCATGGGTTAAGCTACAAAAACATCTGATCCTAACCTTTCTACAATAAAACTCAATCATAATTTATCTTTCATTAGACCCTCCATGCCAAGATAACACCCATGTCTTCAGGGCTCTTATGTCCAGGCAACAGTAACCCCCGATGGCACCTGATAGCTAATTTATTAGCTCCTCCAGATCCACAGAAGATGTTTTCTCAGACTGTGTAGGACTCCTCATTATCCCCTTTAATATCTGATAGCATGTTTTAGAAATGCAGTCTGAAAACATTTGGTGAACATCTAATATGATGATTTGATCTGGTTGCTTTGCTGACTTTGTCCTGCAGATGGCAAGGCAAGGGAAGTTCTTTAATCTTATGTTTTTCTTTAAATACATAAAGCCAGTTCAGTGCATTTGGCTGAATTCAGTCTAGGACATGTGCAGCACAGATCATATTTTAAGAATAATAACAGAAAAATACATGATGACAGTGGAGTGATAAAAATTGAGGAAAATACATTTGACCAGCTGAAGACGTGACTTTTTCAAGCGTATTATAAAAGTGGTTTGAGTTTATACTCAGGATGGATTCATTGGGAAAAGTGGGCAGCTGCGATAGGACTCCCAAGCCGCAGTATCCCTAAAGGCCCCATATTTGCTGTGTTTAACTTAGTTGTGGTAATTTGATTAATTGGAGCTTTGATTGCAAACAGGGCAATATGCACTACTATAGTGCATTAGCACCTGACATAATACAGTGTAAAGTAGGTCTTACTTTATTTCCTGATCTGAAGAGGAGCCTTTTATTTTAGCTGATACTGTACTTACATGGTTCATATTCCTAAATGAATAATTAATTTGTTTAGCTAAATTACCAAACATCAAATGGGATAGTATTCCTCATTAGAAAACCTGTGGGTAGCAGCTCATTTTAGTCCTTCAGGCTGATCCAGGACAACTCATTTTATGTCCTCATGTACACTACATGTGTGTTTTGTGGACATGGAAGAAAGGCGGCTCTGTCCCCAACTTGAATTATGAGTCATTTACAGACTTTTGCCGAAACAGTTGAGTATTTGATGATATTGTTTTAAAATAACAAAATCCCCTTTAACTACAAGCTTGTCTGTGCAGTATGTTGTAGCAGTTACAATGCTGTAACAGTCCCAAAATAAGGGTAGACTGGAAAAGGTTTGATAGGAAACTTTAATGGTTTGAAGATTTGCTTCTATAAAGGCCATGTAGGATTTTCTTGAGCTCCGAGAAAAGATTTAATGGGCAGTTATGCTTTAACTCTGCATCATGGCCAAGGGTGCAGATAGAATTCACATGATGTTGAGTCTGCCATAATCAATAACCTGTAAACCAAGGATGGATGGTGAGCTGTTACGGCCATAAAACAAGGAGCCACTTGTATTGACACGGCTATCCATACTACTCTGCTAACTCTCTGTCGACTGGAGAGAGATATTTTTCTACCTTTCCTACCTTTATTTTGTGTCATTCTGAGTAATGTTGAAGCGCTGAGTTTTTAGAATTGCAAGATTTCTTGAAAATGCTTTTTCATTTTAGGACCTCCTCTTTAAGGAGTTTCGGGGACTATTTTTTCCACTGCACTGCAGAAAACATTTGCAGTTTCTTTCAAAGTAACTTGAAAAAAAAGTATGTTGCGTATAAACAAATGCAGTTGCACATGCATAGCTCTAAAAAAGGCATGAATGAGCTGTTTTATGTTAGAACATCTAGGCATGCTAGAAGATATCCTATTATAGAAAACAGACAGTAGTTATGCTTTTTTTCTTGTCTCTTTGTCAAATATTATACCCAGGGCCTGGCCTATAAACTGAAATGTCACTGAGTGACTGACTTTACAGGTAGTGTTGCCAATTTAGTGCCTTTGTTGCTAGAACTACTGACTTTTCAAAAAAAGCTGGTGATAAACCTAGCAACTTTTTGGACAAACCTTAGTGACTTTCTGTTAAAGAGAGTGGCTCGTATTGGCCAGTGTTTGCCCTCAAGCTTGAATTCGAGCTTTCAGTCTACAGGCACACCTCACGATAGTTGACAGAGCTGTGAATGAGGTTCTAACTTTCTCTCTAACTTTCTCTCACAAACTTTTGATTTCAATATTGGAGACCCTGGTTTCCAATTTCTTACCAACAAACAGACCAAACCATGAACAACATAATTTTTTTCCAACCTTTTCAAGTACTTTTAATTGCTTTTAAGGCTCAGAAATTAATGTCTTTAGCTTCCATAATGTGGTAGATTTTTTGAGTGAAGTGGAATATGTGGGTGGGGTATGTAACTTTTGAGATCAAGCTGAGAGATTGTTTATGGATTTAAGTGAATCACTCAAAAGTATATGTGGCTTAGAAACCATTAATCTCTGGAGAAAATGGAGTGATACACAGTTGTAGAGGGAAATGGAGCTGTAGACGACAGTTCACTTCCACCCACACCTCCCTCACCTGCATTGTTAGATCAGGAAGAGGAGGACAGGGAGGAATGAATGAATGAGACATCAACCCAGCTCAACCTCGCTCTTGTAAACATAGTTTTTGCCATCTGATATCCACTCAATCAGTCAGTGACTTAATTTTGTTGTTTTTATGATCAAAGTAGTAGGTAACTAATGTCTCAAAAGACAGATAAGTAATCGGTGTCAAAGCAAATGCTCAGACACCTCAAAGTGTCTACAAATATGAGATTATTATTTCAACGTAAAAAAAAAAGACAGAAAGAAAAGAAGGGGCTCCCAGCAGCTTCTTGCATGCAGTTCCTTTCCGTATAGCCTCATTCATGCGGTATCTCCTCATTCTATGCTGCAAATGCTCTACAAAAAATCATGTGAGATGAGACAATTGATGGAAGTGATATGTATTGATTTTTAATAAGAGACTTCTGCAGCTTTTAAGGTATTGCTTTCACAATTAGAGCATCAGCATTGAGCCATTAAGCTGAGTGTTGCTTTGCACCTACTGTATTTTCATCATCTGGTATTTGGATGATAATAGAGTAAACTATCTTAGGCACTATTTCAGAGTCTTCCCTAAACGCTCAACTGTGAAGAAGTCTGCTAACTGAGGTACAGTTTGTGGTTCATTTAATTTAATTTTTGTGCTCATTAAGCCACTTTGACCACTTGCTCTGTGTAATGGAGAATTGAATTTATGTGACATAACATGAAAAATAAGAATATAAAGTCTTGGTGAACAATACTTCAGTTTGTTAGCAGAAATTCCTATTACGACATGCACACAATGTGAATGAGGACCAGATAATTTCCTACAAAGCACTGCTCTGTGTCCTTCAAGCCCACTTTTCTTCCTTAGTTTCCATCAGCCGTGACATTGCGGGGAAGGCTGAACTCTGAACACATGTTGATTGTATTGGTTATTATAAAGCACTCACAGTCGTCAGAAAAGGTTTTGTTACCAGCTTACATCCTGTTCAGAAAATCACTGAAGAGTAAAAAGAGAACAAATAAATAAAACCACAATAAGCGTGCCAAAGACAAGAGAGCTCAGACCTTTCTCATTGGACATTGGACTTACTTATGTATTAGCATGCAAACATTTGCTAATTAGCAATAAACACAAAGTACAACTGAGGCTTATGGGATGTCATTACTTTTGCAGATATTTTGTCATAAACCAAAAGGTGTGGCTTTTCCAAAATTGCATTTTTTCTTATTTACAGTGCCACCATCTGACCAATTGGGCTGATGTTTCTCAGGAAGCACTTGCACATCATTTCCAGTTATTGGGCCAAGTTTCATGTTTCTAGCTCAATCAAATACAACAATACCTCCCTTGAGGGTTAGAACCTTAAAAAGTACTGTTTATGTACTATGTACTGTAGTTCATTTAGGTTTTCATTCCCAAAAGAAAATGGAGATTTAGAGTAAGAACAGCATTTTTGAATATATGAAAGACATACATTCAAACTAAAATACACTATCATTGATGTTTTAGTGAGAGACCAGTTCAGAAATTTGTGATGCACTGGGATTTGTACAAGTATGGATTCCTGCAGAGGACTCTCGCCTGTGTCTGCCTGTGTGGTGCAGCAGGAGCAGCACACAGCATCTGGTTAATGTGAACTGTGTGCCACCTAGCCAACGTCAACATATGTATCACACCAATGTCCCAGCAGGTGGATAGCTAAGACCCGTCAGTGGAGCCTCCAGGAATTCTTTGTTAAATCTCTCTCGCCCTTTGCTGAGCAGTTTGGGAAGGGAATCGTGACACGAGTGAAGGGCTGTTGACTGCGGCGCCATGCTGTTGCTCATATATCCAAGCATTTTCACAGTTTGGCTTCCCTTTACATTACACAAATTTAAAACACATTGACAAACCTGATTGTCAGACTGCCATTTTGTTTCACTTCATATATTCAGCCTCACATTGTGTTCATGATAGCATATGTCTTGTTTGGGAGGGTAGTGTGAGGGTTATGGGTGAGGGTGTTTTGTTTAGTTTGTCCATAACCAATCAGTGGCAACCAGTGTCACTGTCAGTTGACCTGAAAACTATCTTTTGCTGTAGGAGCATTGAACATTTTCACAACAAATAAATGAGTATTTTTAGAGATTTTATTTCTGTAACTTTACACCTGCCTACACAGCTGTATCAGCTGTACAGCTTTTTTTTTCTCCATGCTTGTTCATTCACTCACAAACTGGCTCACAAACTGCCAGTCTTGTTTAAGTAAAGCCCTTTGAGAGGAACATAGTACAGTTGTGAATTGCACTTCTTACTCCATTCGTCTGAGCATATCAGTGTTTTTAAAAACCCATTTCTAGGTGTTATTTTCCAACCGGCTACTTGTAAGAAGGACTTCTCTCTTTTCAAAGTGAATGCAGAGTAAAAGACTTTTGCCACATTCTTTGAAAGACTCACAGAACAAGAGACAGCGAAGAAAAAAAAGCATTTTTGAGAGATGCTTCTTAATAAGAGGTTGAAGGAAGGTGGAGGGATGTCCAACAGTAAGGGCTTGTGTTGCAAGAGTTGTTTGCTCTTCCCTCCTTCTGGATGATCTGAGCTGAGTAATGACTTTGGACTTTGAGTTGTAACACTGAATAATGAGATGAGAAATGGAGTCATGGGGTGGAGGGCTTAGTGTTGACATTGTTGACGTTTCATGTCAGTGAGTTCACAAACACCAAAGAAATCACTTAGAGCCTCATGATTTGATGTATCAGAGATTTGGTGCTTACAAAAACGTGTTGGATGGTTCTGGGTTGCAGTGTCTGTTAGGAGTGTATTATGTGCATCTTCTCTGTGTGAGCTGTATCAGATCACGCATGATCTCCCCCTTCAGTATGTAATATACAAAAGCCTGTTGTGTTCACCTTTTGAACCCACAAAGAAGTTTATTGAAAACTGTTTTGATACTTTAAGTTTACATAGAGGGCTATAACTGAAGTCATGTCATCAAGTCATGTAGAACTGGGCAATGAATCTAATTAATTCAGTGAATTTGAATTTGAGCTTTTGCATGATGTACAAAGCATCAGCATCATGAAGGTGAGGTTATTACAGTTTGCCAAAAATTGTTAGGGTTAGGGTTAGTTATTTAAATTCCCAGATCTCAAGAGAACTTCAGATTTTGTTTGACCAGGAGTCCAAAACTGACAGAGATTATCTGTTATGCTATACAAGGAGAAGCAGCACATCCTCATCAAGTAGAAGTTAGAGTTTTGCTGGGTAAGTGACTTAAATAATTCATCATATAATCAGGCTTGCAACTAATTATTTAATTGACAGATTGCCTCAACATGATTTAAATAAAAAAAATATATAACGCATTGTAGTAACAATGAAATACCCATGCCATATTTTGCTGTGGTAAATTGACCATTACTGCGGCAAATATATGATGCCTACAAACATGAAAAATGGATTACCAAATAAAAACTTTAGAAATGCCATGCATTAACACTAACACTCTGACCCGAGATTTGCCTGCTTGCCCTTTCACAATATTTCCTGAAAAATTGTGCTCCCCAAGAGATAATGTTGTTATCACTGCATCCCTTAGTAAAATGTTGTTTATTCCGTTAATTACCATTCCTTTTTTTTTATACACTGCACTATAGCTGTGGGTGCTATCTGGCACATGCAGCCAGGCAGAGCCTGTAAAATCCTTCTGGAAGATTCATAAAAGTATAAACCACAAGCAGCTCCTCCTGAGGGCCTCTTAATGGGTCTGTGTCTTTCAGGAAGTGTTAAAATGTAAATTATGGAGAATTTTACGCTTCTCAATGACAGCCTGGGGAACAGTGGGAGGAAGACCCAGGGTGGATCCTTATCTTGGCAACAGTGTTTCAATAATCTATTTCAGCAATTGCCAATGGCCAGGATACACCTACGGTATCGTAACATAAAAGCCACAGGACTGCAATAAAGGAGACACACCTTTTCAAGTCTAAGTTGTCGTATAAAGATAGACAATAATACTAATTCAGACTCAGGACAGTTTGCAAAGTCTCTGTGGGAAAAGATACTCATTTTTTACATCTTTACAATGGCAGCTCCATAATCTCACAAGTACTTTTATAGGCTTTTACAATGCCATAACACTCAGTTAGATTGCCTGGCTTGTCAATGAGTAGAATGACCAGCTTAGTTTAGAAAGTGCGTTTCCCTGAATAGTTGTGATGTTGGTGAGTGAAAGTTAATGTCTGATGCAGCACCAGTTATGAATGAAACAAGACTAGGTTAAAACCTAGTACATGGCTGGACTGCATATGGTCATTGTGCAAAATTGAGGACGTGGTTGAAAAGTGTTGTGGAACCACTGTAAACACATACTTTCATTGGAAAGCAGCTAGAGTCGCGATGTTACCTAATTAGCATATTCATGACGCCATCATGTTGTATTTACATTCTGTCTAGTGTCAGCTGGTTTCAGTCCTTTATCTGTTTACTTCTCTGCTACTCTTTGTGCTCACATATTCAGTAATTTAATACAGCCAAATTCCCAATAAAGCCTTTCTCATTTATAGGTTTTTCTGTTTCTGTTGTTTCAGACAATGGAAAAGTATGAAGCAGTGACTGAAACCATCCCATTAAGACTACTTGTCAACCAGCAGTCACTTCCAGGCCATTTCCAAGCTGCTGCTCTGCACTGTTAAAATTCTGACCTTACAACCAGCGTTGTCTGATAAAATCGCCATACACATAAGTTAAAGACCATGGTTGTGCTGTGATTTTGGCAATATTTACTAAAACGATCACTCAGACAGAAAGTTAGAAGCTCATTCACTTCTGTGTCAGCTGCTGTGCGGTGATTTGAGCGAGGTCTGTCTGTGGCAAGGAAAGCCCAACCTTGTGCACAAGGGCAATACTGGCCACTCCCTTCTACAGAAAATAGTTTGTCCAAAAAGTCGTTAGAGTTATCGCTAAGGGCTTTTTTGAAAAAAAGTCACTAAAGGGGTCTTAAAAAGTCAGTAAATCTAGCAGCCAATGTGCTAAGACTGCAACACTGTCTGTAAACACTGATGATGGAATAGAAACTTTTTGTGCCAATTCATTTTGAAAGAGCAACAGACAATGGGGAAACTCCAACACTCGGCCGGCTTACCAGTGGTGTAAAATTGTCAGGCAACGTTCGGCTGACCAGTAGTGTAACTTCATCAGTCAGTCAGTCAGTCGGTCACTAACAGACATTTGTGTTTATAGGGCGGCCCTGCTGTTGCAGTCTAACAAGGAAAGGCAATCAGCCAGCTGCTCTTACACTGTGAATGAGGGAAATTGTTTAAGTGAAGTGCCTCATATATCTGTCTAAAGGACTCAGACCAAATGTTGCTATGATACTGGGACCCACAATAAGAAGTACAACAGCAAAACATACATTTATATTACATGTACATTTTTCTGTATGACAAGTCTTTTTTTTGTCTTTTGGTCTAGATGTTTTTCAAAATTAATTGTTTATATTATAATTGTTTTTATAAGAAAATTATTATACATTCCACTTTACAAGATATAGATTACTGCTTATTTTGTTTGACATATTTTATGTTTCTTTAGAAGTTGTGAATGAAGAAGTACTTTTGAATTTCCAGTAGCATGCCTTTTTTTCTTGAACTGTTGCCATAGGCTAAGTTCTTGAAAATTTCACTGCATGAGTAGTATGTACCAGTTTCAGAGTTGTGAGGCGTAATGTATGGCATAGTAATAAGTCTTGTTCTCCTACATCTGGCCACATTTGTGTCTGAGATGAATGTCAGTGTCAGCTCAGGGCCGTGTATTTGAGTCTTTTAGCGCGTCCTTTGTGAATTTGAAATATAGTGAAGCAGAATTCACTGTCTGCTCGCCTACTCAACTCATTTCAAATAAAAAATTCTTAATGGTCTTACTAATGGCAATCATCAGGGTTGGAAAAAATGTTAAATTACCTTTGAAGAACCCACATAAACCACTTGATGAAACATCATGTGTAAGCTTTCAGACTGGTGAGCGATTTGTTACTCATTATTTAAATAACATACTTCAGAAGTAGAAGCTACTGATATATAATAATTTAGTTGTATGCAACAGTACAGAATTGAAAATGATCATTATTGCCACCTGTAAACTTCCACCCAACTCAAATACGTCTTGTGTGAGCACAAGTTATACTTAAGAAATACACTTTGATTAATCTTTAATTTTGTGTTATCTTCTGAGTGAACAACAAAGAAGTCCCTCATTAACCACAGTGAGTCAGGGGTGGAAAGGGGAGATGGAGGGATGGAGAGAAGATTACAGGGCTGTAGATAAAAACACACTTCTTACACAGAACAGCCAAACAGGAGAGGAAGAGATCTTTGAAGTGACACTCAGGACTTCTTTGAAGCTGTTCTCTTGTCCAGAAGTAAAAGACGAATCTGTACTGTACGTTTGGACTTGGCCTCACAATTTCACCTTTGATGACAAAGTATTTAACATTGCAGTGTGGATATACTTCATGTCTCCTTCCAGAGAGCTGCTAAAACGTCAAAAGAAAATGATTTCATTTAAAAGTTATCACTAAAGGCACACTGCTGCCAAGTGAAGGAACATGAAGTCCGCAGGAGCATGCCAGGAGTCATTTGCTGCTGTACTTTTTCAGGCAGATTAGCATGTTGGTGCCATCAGTGGGGAAGTGTTGGCCTCTGGCATCACTGCAGATTGGGACAGTGAGATCAAGCTTGTAATATAAACCATTCACCAGCTGACTAGCTGAGTGTTATTTAAATGCAGGTTGACCAGTAGGCAGAGATTTCTCTCCCACATCTCTCTGCTTCTCACTTCTGTATCCAGACTGAAACTTTGCACCACTCTAGTTATGACAACGCTGTCTAATTGAACTGTCGCTAAGCCCTGAACTGTCCATTAGTTACTGTTGCTATGCCTGTTAAGCTCTAAGTTCTTGTATAGCACCTATGGGGTTTAGTCAGTTAATTTGAGATTTGCCAGTTGAGAGTCTCAGTAATTGTTTGAACAGTGGGTTCTTATTTTCGAACAAAATTAGGCAAAAATAGGCCTCTCAGTTTTATAGACCATTGATTTGACCGACTCTCTCTCGCTACTGTAGCTACCAAGCTAATTAACCTTAAACTTATAATCCTTAGGAGTATTATCATATCAAACCCAATTTTTGATACTAATTATGGCCATTAAATGTATTTACAGTCATTAGTTGCCTCTATATAGAAGTTTTGATTGTCTGCCATTTCCATGTTTCACTCAAGTGGAATTTGCATGCACAAGGGATTTAAGGGAAATAATGCTTGCAAATACTTGGTGAAACACAAAAGACAAGAGCAATGTGCATATTGCATGTAATCTATGTAAATATGTATTTATAATGTAATGATGTGATCCAGTATAGCTGCTCAAAGCTCTTTACTACTCCCAGTGATCAATAGACCTGCCAGTATCAACAAAACTCTTGAGACTTGTATTATTAAGAGGCTTTTAGTATTACCACTTGTAAACAAATAAGTAACTAAATCATCCAGAACTAAAATTGTGAGGATTATAGGTTTAATTTCATGATTGTGCTTCCAGCTACAGCAAAGAATGCATAATAAAAGTCAATTACAGAATCAAAAGTAAAAAATAATACAAATAGTACTAAATAATGCTTGTATTCTATGCTTTGTAATACTTTCAGAAAATGCACTAAAGCCAGACTATAAAAATGAAACAGTGTTTACACATACTCCTGAGTCAGGTTTAAATTTAATTTAAATTAATGACATCCAATTTAACCTACATGAATGTGTTTCTTTACTAGCGTTTTACACAAATTTTTGTGGGGCTAGTATTTCATGAATATGCCTCACTGATAGTAGAGATACAGTATGGCATCTTCCCTTTGGGAGCACAGACAGAAACTCCTAACACATCCCAGTGCCCGTTCTCTGGAGGATAGTTCCAGAGATAGTTCCTTTTTGTAATAGCTCCTCTGTTTTCTGCTGGAAGGTCGTGAGTGATTCGGTCTTTCTGTTTAATTACAGTAAGTGGGACATAACACAATTGGGCAGCATAATCCTCAATAAGTCCTCATATCTGAAACAGACAGGAAATGAAGAAAGTAAAATGGAAAAAAGAAAGAAAATTTGTATACACACACACACACACACACACACACACACACACACACACACACACACACACACACACAGTAGATTTACAGTAGGTTGTTTGTGATTTTCAAGAGAAATTCTCCCCTCTGATGTTCACTCAGAGGTTATTTCTGTGGATGAAGCTCTGCCTGGAGGGCTTTTTGTGAGAAGAACCAAAAAAAAAAAAAAGAACAATGCCCCTTGTTTTGTAACACGTTTCTGTATCATCTTATGTATTGCTCTGTCTTATTTAACCTGCCAAATATATTGTATTATTCAACATTATTTGTTTAGTATGACGTCACAAAAGGGGACAGAATTCCAAATGTGTGATTGCTGACATTTTCATGGCAGTGTTGTCCTTCAAATCAGTTTTATTTCTCTAAAGTTTTTTCAGAGATTCATACTGTATGTCCACAGGTTTTAGACATGTCAGAATCAAACACGTTGGCTATTATTTAGGTCAAATATTTAGCATTGCTCCTGTACTGCACAGGATCTTATCCACTTTTGAGACCTGGATCTGGCCTGTGATGCTACCCTCAGGCTGGTTGTCCCCAGGCAACGGGCTTACTAACAGTGTAGGCAATTTTTCATTTGTTGTTTCTCATATACCCAAGAACCCACTGCATATCCCAAGTGTATTCTGTGGTATTGCAGTATTGCTGCAATCAGTGGCAGGAATCAGCACAACCGACAGTCAACAGTTCATACCTGTATAGACTTGTCTGTATGGAATGCATTGGTTTGTATTTTGTGCATGACAGTTTGTATTTTTATGTCACACTGATAACTTGCATTTGGGTCAGTTATCTTCACAATAACCCTATTAGGCTACAGCACTGGGGTTAAATGTATAGGACCACATTGTCGGAAATGAGTGACCATAAGAAGGGTCTGTCAGACAGCTGCACAGGACAATGAAATTGAGGTCACATGGTCCAGATTGCTGAATCTAGATAAATAGTTGCGTGATATCCATTGAGTGATATACAGGTGACCTGTGAAGTCAATGAAGCTGGGATACGTGACAAACCTTTTCATCCATTTGAAAAGGTCTTGTTACCATCCCATCATCCCAGTATACAGAACACCAAAGTCTGCGATGCCAAACTGCTAACCCTATCATTAGCAGACAAGCTTGCAAACAAGACTCTTGTGGTAACTTTAGTTCAGACCCCAGCAGCAGTCACCCATGTCTGCCTTTTCAGTCATTACCAGATTTGATAGGAGTGCAAAAATAAGCAAGGAGATAGGGAGTGCAATTTCATATTTCATAGCAAAAGACATGATGTCAGTTAGATTGGTGGAAAAAAAAAACAAGTTTCAGAAGCTTATGAAAGTGGTTGACTCTGGCTCTAAAGTCCCAGCATGGAAACATTTTTCAAAACAGCGCTGCCTCAGCTTTATGCAAAATGCAAAGGAAAAGTGGAAGAGCAGCTTTTACACACTTTCACTACTGACATGTTGACTAGCCAGATGGCAGGGCCTTGTTAGCAGGAGCCTAGTTAGCATAAATCTTATACCATGTTGTTTAGAGAGAGAATCAAATTATTGACTCAGACACAAATGATGTGTTGAGTCAGTCATATGTGTAGAACAATAACAAGCCTTGTGATTTATGTAGGATTCATTAAACTGATTATACAAATGAATATACATGCTGAATGTGCTTCCTCCCTCAGTATTGATATTAAATGTTTATATTGGTATTAGATCAGCCCTCCCTCTGGTGAGTTCACATTTTCATCTCTCTTTTATTATCAAAGTGCTAAATTCTGGAACTGGGCTGGTTTACTGAAACAGCACTCCAGGACTGTGATTCTAGATCAGGATGACTGTCTGTAGGTACCAGTTGTGCCGTGTGGTGCATGCTGTGTTGAAATTCTGACAACAGTTGTACTGAAATAATGCAAAGATGCTGTCAGCACATGATAACGACACATGGTAAAAATGCATGCAGGCAACTCATATTAGTGCACCATAACTGTCTTGAAAATGCCTTGTTCTTATGATTTTGTTAATATCTGTTCAATAGCTATACCGCAGTAATCATGCAAATGCATGATAAACATAATACATGGTTCTCTATATACTGTAGTGGCTCAAAGTTCTCATTGCGTGAGTTGTGTATATCCAAGGTCATGTTTAGGCCCATGAATCCATGGTGATACACTTAACCTTACATCAGCAATACACACCTATGACTGTTATAGAGCATTCGTAAGTAAGTGACTTATGCATTTGAATGGAAAAAGAGCAAGACTGTTATGTCAACATTTATATATCTGTCAGCATTTAAACATCTGTTTATCTGTTTGCACAGTTTCAAGGACAAACCCCATGGGGTTAACTACCTTGTTTTCAAGCAGGTCAGTAAAACACAAAGAGGAATAAAGAAACATTAATAAACAATGAAATATGAAAAAATAGAGATGAAAAAAACTAAAACAAAAAAAAACAAGACCTAAGTCAAAACAATACAAACTTACTAATGGGGTACTACTGAATTAATACCCCAGATAAGAGCAATGGGCATAACAGTAAAAATAAACAGTGAATTACTGTAGTTAGCATTGCATTTACGTATTCACATCCTTTGGGAGAGTAACCTTACTCTAATAAGGGCTATAAAAGCTGAAAAAGACAGACAAACAAGGTTGCCAGTTTGGGTAGCCGTTAGAGACAGATATCTTTGCACTCAATCGCATTTTGGTCCTTAGAGGGAGTAAATAGGATCTACTGACAATGTTTACCCACAGGCCATCCAGATCTAATCAAGAGGTGAAAAATGCAGAAGTAAATGAAAATGCCACAAAGCTTGCACCGCACCACTGCTTTGCCACTGCTGTTTTAAATAGATCAATTGCCTCAGCTCGCATTGTCAGGCCCTTAATGTCCTCCCCCCAGGCTTGTGGTTTAGCTCTTTAGACCCATAAAAATAGACTTGATGGATGGCATTGCAGCAGTCTGACAGAGGCAAGGGAATCCCCAAACTGCTCCCCCTCTCCACACTCAGCCCCGCTCTCCACCACCACCGATCTCTCTACACTCCTGGAGCCAGTTGGCAGGCTGTTGTTCAGCATTTTGCCAACCTCAGTTTGCTTTTTTTGTTTGATTGAATCACCAGTTAAATGTATTCAAGGGTCCTTACAAGGGTCAGTTTGTTTGAGGGACAAAGTCTATCAGTTGTAGATGAGCAGATTGTAGCCAAGAGGCATGGTGGAGAGAAACTGAGACAGAAACAGAGACAGACAGAGGCTGCTAAAGAGAGAAAAACAGATAAAGATCTTGTATGTATGTTAGTCATCCAAGCTGAGATGTGTGGGTAAGGGAGAATGAGGTTGAGAAGAAAGTAACAGTGTTAAAATGTATGTCTGAGTGTGCTCCTGTGTGCCATATTTTACTAAATCGCTGCCTCATTTTTAAATAATAGATTCCTCCTTCAATCACCATCAGCGGGTTGAGAGATATTGATCGTCCATCTGGTCTTCTCAAGCCAAAGGCTAATATCCGCTGTTTACTACGTATAAATCTTTAGTTGGTACACTAAATAATGCAGTGCCAAGCAGGGAAAGAGAGAATGAGAGAGCAAGAGAAGGCACAGGAGGCTCCATAAGGCTCATACAAATAGAAAATGCTCCAGATCTGCCAGTGATCATACTAAACTGAGACATTTGTCTCCGTTGGTTCTGTCCTGCTGTGCCTGCTTTGGGACGATTAGACTCCAGCCGACATCAGGCTGTCCTGGAGCAGATGAACCCTTTTTAAGCCACACTGTGAAAAATGCCTGGCTGCAGAAGTGTTTGCTCGTTGTTTTGGTTCGACATTACTCAGTGTAGAACACATTATTCTACTTCTACCAGTCAGAATGAGGTATTGAAACAACTGCCCCTTGGGAAAAACTCTACAGGCTCTGACTTCTGAAGGCAATTGCAAATACACCATTAATGATATAAGACAGGCTTTCTCCCTCTTTTATAACAAAGAAAATATGTGAAAGTGCGAGGTGCCAAGATCAACTTGAGAAATTCATAAAAAGGACATTTTAACTCTTAATCAAGGTCTTATGCTTTCAGACTATTATTACTGAATAGAAAAACTTTCAAAAAAGTCCCAATAATTTTTTGAAAAACTTGACTAAAATCACAAAAGCAGTTTGAGAATATGTATTTGTGGCCTTTGGTGCAGATAAAGCAAATTTGAAAGTGACAAAAATATAGTCCTTGCCATCTCACATTAACAGATGGCCAGCACAGGGTTTAGGGTTTGCTCTACTTTTTTTTTTCATCCGTTGTAGTAATTTAAATTCCACAGCCCAATATGTAAAGTACCAGTAGCCCTTAGTACAAAAACTCTGGAAGGCATTTCATAAGCAGTTGCCAAGCAGTGCCATTTCTCTCGCGTGGAACATAAATCAGCTGCCAGCATTGTGTGTGATGTGTGAGGGGTCAAAGGGAGCAAAAATATCCTGCTGAGACCTGATGATTACTTCACAAGATATGTAAGCAGCAGCCTAAGGCCGAGGCCCACCTGGTTATAGCTTCGATGTGCGCTCTGAATCCCAATGACTATGAAAATAACGTCGATCTCCTCAGTACAGTCAGACTGTAGCCACGCTTCACTTGCTGATTGTGATTCTATTTGGTTTTTATTAGCATCTCACACTTTTGGGCTCCGCCCTTCAGTGCACATATGTTTCTAAACTAAATGCTTTCCTATTGGCGCTCAGTCTTTGTGAGCCTGACCCAGTGTCTCCCTGGCCATTTCAAGGTGAGCTAATGTATCCCCTCCTCTGTTCCCCTATATGTCTCAAAACAAGCCCTGTGTGTCATTTACTTTTCAAGGTGTATTAAATGCATCAGGCTGTGTGGTATTGATTATTTAAAAGCACCACTGGATGAAATAGATGTGCCAGCAGTGAGAAGGAGCAGAGGGCGAGCTGCATAAAACAACCAATTATATCATTCTTCACCCTCGCCTGCTGCTCTGGACTGTGGACTGAAATTATGGCTATTTAAAACATTACACAGAAAGCAGTTGAATCGGCCTGGGAGGAATATGAATTTGTATTCAGGTACATTTTGCTTAAAAGTAACCCTTCTCTTTTAGTTATTGTCCACAACTTTTGCTGCTTTTGAAGCTGAATAGAAGGTCAATAAATAGGAGGAATGCTGGGATTTTTCCCCCCTCTCCCAAAGGCATTTTTATGTGCGGGAGACCTTTTCCATTTTCAGTATAAGATTTCTCCCACACACCTGTTACTGAGAATGTTCAGGTGCCGAAAAGCCTATTTGATGGTGATGACACATCCTGTATGAAAAGTGAAGCATGAAACTTTGAAACGCAGCAAACAAGCAGGCAAAAATATAAAACTCATGTCTTTCTGTAAGGTATGACACCCTGAAACAGCCATCAAGCAAAAGTGAAAAGGAAAAATAAAATAAATATTGATGTCGCCTGTTCAAAGCATTGCCAGTGGTCACAGTGGCACAGTGTTGAAAGAAAAGTCTTGACACAGGACGTTCAACTGAAGCATTAGCCATTTTTTCACCCTTGAACTCCTGGCTATGTGATCTCTCAGGAGCTGCTGCCAGTGGGCACTGGTGCAGCAGTGGCTGTGCTCTGCTTCCTGGACTGGAGTGAACAGGAGCAACGCTGGGGATGTGAGGCTGCTGGACTATCAGGCGGCACACAGCAGTGCCTTTGACGGCCTGGTGTGTGACTACTGGCATCACTACACAGACCTAGTACCATCAACAGACTTACAGGCACACACGCTACATGGCACGGCACACGGTCACAGTGTAAAATCACTTTGTAGTCAGCGTGCATCACACCCTAGAGGCCTGTGTATGTGTGTGTGTGTGTGTGTGTGTGTATGATGTGCTGTGTGCCCCTGGGCTCATGGGTGCTGAAGGGAAAGGTTAAGCTGTAGCCAGATGTTGCAAGACACTGCTCCAATAGAGTCCCCCAGTGTGAGCAAAGAGGATTATGAAATGGGCTTTCATGACTGTTGCGCTGTCATATTTACTCTTGTCCTAGGTTTTGAGTGTTTATTTCGGGGAAAAACAAAGAAACAAAAACCAACTGTATTCATCTGCTTGCGAAGAAGGATGTAAGATACAGCGAGGAGATTTTGTTTTTTAATTAGTCTAATGTTAATCATATCTTTACAGTTACATTCACACATGCACAATGATTATTCTCTCCTTCAGTAGGGCTACTCTGGCAGAGTAGAAAATTTAAATGGAAAACTTACTGTCAGTACTTAGGTATGGTAAGGATTGTCACCATCAAAGTACCCACTGTGCCAGGCAGGACTGCTTTACATCTTGGTGCTCTTTGGTGTAGTTTTCCCTCTTTATGCAGAGTGTGATAAGAGGAACTTGGCCAGTGGGATCCTCTGACCTTTACACCTTTCCAGTGGATATGAGGGTGAGGACCCTCAGCTTCACCAGCCCTCGTGGGCTCTGATAAGGGCAGGCTTGACATCAGGGACAGAAGTTATCGGGGGATGGGCTGCCGTTGTGGTACCTTGATAACAAGACCCCCTTGTGATTATGAAGTGTCAGATCAGAGGACTTCATGGACCTGTGTTGGATTACGCTTATAGCACTCTTGGGATGGTTCTCCGGAATGTTGCCTGGGAAGAAGAGGATTATGCCGACTGGGAAATCATATGGAATTACAGGGCTGTGCTCAGTGGTTTTGGCATAATGCTAAGCGAAGCTGGCTGGGTTGCTGAGAGAGGATGAAAAAAGGTAGTGAAAAAATAACTGCCGGTAGAGAGAGAGAGAGAAAGTGGGAGAGAGGAGGAGTGATTAATTTTTTTTTTTTTTTTTTTTTTTAAAACTGCATGGTGGCTTTTCTCATGCATGCCATCTTCAGCTTTTGCAGTTTCCAGTTCCAGTAAACAGCAACCTGTTAGCCCAAGGCTTAAGGGGATAATGGAGTGGTGAGCCACATGATGTGGAAGTGACTGTTTTCTGTGTCTGTCCTGAAACAGTGAATGACATTCAGAAAATTAAAGAATGGTAGAAGAGTTTCAGAGGATTGGCACGTATTTGAAGACACCCTTTTTCTAGACAGCTTCACTTTTTTGGCAGAAAAACAACTGAACAGAAATAGCTAAATACAGCATAGCACTTTATTATGTAGAAACATGCAAGCTATTGGATTTGTGTCATTTGATTAATTGCTTACTACACATGGCACTATGTTAAGATTCCAAATAAGATATCTACTACATGGAAAAACAGAACACTAACTGTGACAAATTAATTTTGGACATGAAAAAAGAGAGCATTAAAAAAATAATGAAAATAATCATTCATACGAAGAACTTTGATTTTAAAGTAATTAGGATTTTAAGGACACAATCATTTCGCCTTTTTGAAATATTAAATGAGATGAAGACCAGGTATAATTTTTTTTTTTCAAAATGGATATTGCATTTTGAAATGAAAGCTGGCATGTATTTGATTAAAGACGGAACTCTATTTCTTATTCTGCTTGTTGTCAGCACTGTCAGAGCTCCACAGCCAGTTTTTCTATCATAAAAATCCACATCAAACTTAATCAAGATTCATCGTTTGTCTGCAATAATACTGCACAGTGGTGATATGCAGATAGCATGCACACTCTGTGGACTCAAACAGGATAGAGCAATTTTTTTTCTTGGATAATAGATGGAGACAGGACTAAAGTTAGAAGTCTGGTTCATGTTGCCAGTGTGGTGTCTTAGCTGTCGGTGCTGCTCACACAGTGTGACTGTGAATGCCAAGTGGAGCTGAGTGCAGGACCTTTGATCTTGTAAAGCATGCCTTTAAAGGGTATGTCAGACCCACTGGAGTGTACATGGAAAACCTGACATAGGTGATGTTAGCAGTTTCTTTTATGCTGTATGTCAAATATTTCTCCACATACTAATTAATTAATTCTACCATATATTGTACTGATAGGTATGTGGTCGAGGCGAAGCTAAAAAGAGAAGGTATTTCAGTCGAAAGCAATTTAGTGCAACAACACTGCAAACCTCAAAACTCACTGTAGAGTTGAATCAACACGTCTTTGATACACTCTCAACAAAAACAAAAAAAAAGAATTAGAAACTTTGGTAGGATTTTTTTTGTAGATATATTTCATTGGATTGCATTAGACTATAGCTGTCCATCATCTACTCATTACAAACAAATGATATGATATATATATATACACACACACACTTTGTAGTCAGCGTGCATCACACCCGTGTCTCTAGGGTGATACACACTGACTACAAAGTGATTTTACACTGTGACCGTGTGCCGTGCCGTGTGTATGTATATATATGTATGTATGTATGTGTGTGTGTATGTATGTGTATATATATATA
>JBBMJY010000018.1:19644092-19674664 GCA_037833715.1 Toxotes lorentzi
TTGGACTTACGATCTGTGGACACTGTTGACACCTTTAAAAAGCAGCTCAAGACCCCCCCTCCCTTTTTTTTTTTTTTTTTTGTTTTTTTTTTTTTTTTTTTTTTTTTTTTTGAGTCAGTCCTTTCAAGTTTACAAAGGCTGTCTGCCAGACATGCACTCATTTTGCTTCAGATGTCTCAGGACTGAAAAACCCTCTCCCACTTTTTCAGTTCAGGCATACTGCATGTCAATCCAATATTCAGCAACTGAGAGATGGTAAACAAACAGTGGACCTGACAGCTGATATTTTTAACCTGTCTGTCACGGCGTCCCTGTTTGTGTGTAATGTTAACATTGAAACTGCTCTGACATCGTTAAGGCATTTACTAGCAAAACACTGTGAACGGGCGTAGCAAGATAACACGTCCAGAGCCCCTTGCACATGTTTGGACAAAGGACGACTGTCCCTCTGTAAGGTCAGTAATTGAAAGCAGACGGCATACATTTAGTTGTAATTTGTTATAGAGGAAATGTTTTTTTTTTACTCCCAGTTCAGTCTATGCATCTTGTATGTGTAGCTTTATGTCTTATTTCATGTTTTTGGCTCCTCCTCAACTGTGTTCACTGTACTAGCTTTACAGTGGTAATTATGGTTAGGAAATACAAGATGCCTTTTACTGAAATATTGTCTGGCAGTCCTTTGGCCCAGCAGAAAATCCCATGCTCTTTGTTTCAACTCTCGTTTGAATTAGAAATGATACACCCCTCTTGAGTCAACTGAATTCAAAACTGTATTGGCCACCTACTCTGATTTACATGGACTTCAAAGAGCGTATTTGTCTGAATGGTTCTCAAGCTCAAAAATCTCAAGTGAAGAGGCATAATTTTTTTTCTATTATCCCCTATACTCTTCTGTTGCACTGTTACTGGTAGGGATGTGATTTGACAGACAGATTCCAGCTATATGAGTCCTTGCCCTCCTACCTGCATACTTATGAGGGATTATGTGGCATTGCAGGCCTTATATGAATTCTGGATTGTGTTTTTATATGTGCGGCGTGTGCTTGTGAGAATGTTTGATGCAAAAACAATGAGACACTGTGTGATTGTGTGTGTGCGTGCGTGCGTGCGTGCGTGCGTGCGTGCGTGCGTGCGTGCGTGCGTGTGTGTGTGTGTGTGCGTGTGTGGGTCTTTGTCATGTCTGAGGTTTTGGTGTCCACAGTGACTGGGTTGTCACTGTGAATGACAACTGTGCATGCACCTGTCACAGTCCTTTGAAAATGCTCACCATAGCTAGCAAGATAGAACCCCATTGTTACTTGGGGTAATTTTTATTTGTCTGTAGTGGTAATAATGCACTGATGACACTTCAGGTAGGCTCTGTGACCTGCTCCTTTGCAAATGTGTGTGTGTTTGTATGTGTATGTATAGGAACTTGTCTCCCCATGAGCACATTTTGGCCACTTTTCTGAAGTTCTATCCTGACAGTCTGGGCTACAGACCTGATTGTACTGCAATTAGGTGCATATTAAAGAGACAAACAAGTCACAGATATTGAAATAGCCTCCAACTGCTCACCACAACTAGGGGTTAAAATCATCTCACCTATGTGGAAATTGGAAATATAGATTTCTGTTCCTGCAGTTTTGAAGCTATGGGGAAAAAGAAGTTATCGGCAGCAGTGTGATGGAGAAACCGTCCCCTGGTTCGTTCTGGTCATGTTTCAGCATATAAGAGGTGGAGGTGGCAGATGGGGAGAAAAGCGGGACTGATGAAAAAGAGAGTGAGGGAGTTGAAGGTGAAATGACAAAGTGGAGTGTATAGTAAATGTCACCTGCAGGCTGGTATAGCTGCAGCGGATTAGTGGAAGACAGTTTCAAACCACCACAGTCAACATCCCTGTCCATGATAAGACTGGTCATGCTGATTTTGAGGATAATCTGCTGGGAAAGTTTTGGTTCAACTGGCAGCGGTGCTGCAACATTATGACAATCTGTTGTAAGTATATGGTACATTTACATGACAGTTTCAATAATGCAGGAATCTGCTAAGGAGCCTTGTATTGTTGTTGTAGATTTAGCTCAGCATATTATTTCTTTATCTTTTTTTATTTCATTCAATTTATTTGTGCAAAACAGTTGATAAGCTATGACACGGTATTGTTTCCAAATTATTTTTAACCCTACACAGAGGCAGAAGCTATGTTTTGTGTTGTGTATATCTGAGAGCAAGTGTTTTACTTTATATCAGTTATATTCTTCCTCTCCAAACACATTAACCCTCATCAAAATGTGTGCTCTTTGCTGATATCCCTCAGATTGCTGCCGCTGTAACACCTGTAGCTTGGAAATTTGCTTTATTCCTTTATTTATTTTTTTATTTTATTGTAAAAGGAGATGCTGTAAGTGACACAAAAGTGCCATAATGTGCACACTGGCAGGGTAAAGCAAATCAAGAACTATTTGGAAAGATGTCACTTGCTCTTCTAATAGATGCATCAAGGAAGAGCTACTGTATATGTGTTTTTTTTTCAAGATTGCACCTCAGGGAAAAAAGGGGAAAAAAAGAGCAAAGAAGGGGAATGTGTAAACAAGCATGTTGTGAACAAAAAGACAGGAATCAGCTGTAGAGCTTTCTTTCCAGCAGAGGTATCAGCCCTGCATTTGTGCAGATGAAACAGTCCTTCAACAAAGAGCCCTCACAAATTTTGTCAGGAAATTGCATAACTTTGAGGAACAGGATCAACAAAAAAAATATGTAAATAAGTTACAGGGAGTTTTGAAGCTTGAGGTGGGACTTTGAGTTTTATGACCTGGAAAATAGTGAAGCTGGAAGTCTTGAAATCCTTGATGCAACCACTTTTTCATTACTTCTAGGGCATCCTAAGAAGTCTACATCAAAAAGCTTAAAAATGTACTTTGTAAATTGGAACACCAACTGTTGGTTCTTCAGTCGTATTTTTGAAGCCCAGCACCCAGATGTTTGCCATACGAGAGAAAAAAGTTTCCTCTTTGCCTCCTCCACCAAAGCCCTATGTGTGATAGCCTAAATGCAGATATTTCTAGTCAGTCTCTCATTTTACTGATGAATAAAAAGATATAAGTAAAATGCACATATTGGGCTCCATCAACTGTCTTCAATTAACAACCTCTCTTTCACGTTCCCTGTTTCTTGTTGCGCTGGCAGTGAGAACCTTTATGAATCATTGGTTGTTAATGGGACATTGACTATTCCAGTCACAGCAGGAGTGAGGGGAGGGGGCAGCTGGGAGTCCCAGGGGGACTCAGACCCGTGGCAGATCCATTATTCATGGTTCACCATGGGCTTGTAGCGAACACTGACACCTGACCTGCCTAAATCAAACAGGGCCAGTGAGTTTAATGCCCCTTGGGAAATGTGAGGCTCAGGTAAAGGTGGGGGGTGAGGTGTATCGAGAGGAGTGGTGGTGGCTGATGGTGAGGGTCAGCTCAGAAAGGAAAGGAGGGAGGGGTGAAGCGGAAGAGAGGGACTAGCCCCTCTTCTTACTCCACTGGCTCTTGCTTGAAAGCTGTCAACACAGTAGCTGCTCTATCAGTTTCCCTGGCTTCAGTATGCTTTCTTTTTTTCTTTCTTTCTTTATAGCTGTCTCTTTTTTCCTACGGTGATGAGAGCAAAAGGTATAGTCATGAAGGCTGTATTTCCATAGTGGAATACACAAGCTTCTCTTCGTCTGTCATCTTGCACGACAACTTGTGAAACATTTAACGTGCACATACAGCAGTTGCATTTTGTTTGCACATTTCCTGAAGTGCTTTTTACACTAACCCTCTGTACACCCTTCCTTCTATGTCTGAATAAAGTATCTAAATCTCAGTCAGGCCTGGAAAAGAAAATACTGTAGTCTGTCACTAATACTGCATGAATGAGATGCAAGAAGGGTACATTATTTTATGTCTATGCATAAAGGTGTAGTTTGGGAAAGAGTTTGCTGTGACTACACTGAAGGATCAGTCAGCCCTCAGCGTGGATGTTAAGATGGTGTAAGGGGGATCAGCGAGACCTCACCGTTGTCCTCCCTGTGTCATTGCTATGCAGAACGTTTAGTAGTAAGGCTCCATTCAGCCCCTAAGCCAGAAGGTGACACTGTATTGGAGCCAAGCTCTAAATACCCAACAAGGGACTGATTGCCTTGCATACCACCAGCATTAGGAATTAAAACCACAGAAAGCCTAAGAAAACCTCCACTGCTGTCGTGATGAGAACAGAGCAAATCCTGCTTGCACAAATATTCTTTGAACCTATATCTCATTAAACGTGCTTGTGCACAATGGCAAAAATATCTGCATCATCTTCATGTACAGTAAAGGTTCTGTGGCTTCATGAAACAAAAACAAACTAACTTATAAGAGAGGCCATCTTCTTTGAATTAATTCCCTGCTTTTCTTGTTACTGAGCTGGAAAAAACACCCTTACCAGCAGACATCTTTAAGATAAACTTTCCCTTGATAACTTCTGCCTCAATCAGGTCATTACCGCCTTGTTTGTGCATGTCTGGTTTTCCTTGAGTAATTGTATAAAATCAGTGGAAAGCACAGCTAAGGCACAGCTACATTCTTCTTCTTTTTTTTTTTTTTCTCTGTTTAGATATGGAATCCAGAGACTGTTTTACTGTGTTCATACATGATTCACAACTCATTTCCCAGAGACAAAGAGGCCCGGAAGTCTCTTGTAATTACCCACAGAGATGTTGAGTTCTTGAGTTGCATGTTTATCTCCTTCAACTCAACACATCCCATGGGCAGCCCCTTCCTGTTCTCACTGCAAACTCCTTAGTAATGTGTAGCATTTTCTTTGATCTTGCAACATTGCTAATCTAAGTCAAATTTCCTGGATTTGCTAATTTGTTAATCATTAGCTTGTTTCCACCTAAACTGACACTGCAATCGATAGTCAAAGCACATGGTACTGAATGAAACAGAAGCAAAAACAAAAAACAAGTAAGAGTGTGTTAGATGCAGTGTGTTTGCATGGTTTATGTTATCTGTGACAATTTAGCACTTGAGAGTTCTTTATTCAAGATGCATTGCTTTTTTAAGTTCTTCTAGAAAGCTTGGAACAGTTTGTTTATGCTTTGTATTTACAAGGCAGTACTTGGTTCATCAGGGGAACTTGTCCTTTTTTGTCTGTCTTGCCAAATTTGTGAGCTTTTTAGCATGCATTTTCTGAAGCATTTTTTGGGAAGAAAGCCAGAGGCACTCAATGTTTCATCAAATCTGCAGTGTCACTTCATTGAGCTTGCCACTGCGTTAGCTATGTTGCTCCTAATAAATATGCTTTATTGAATATGTTGCAGCCAAAAAAAAAAAACGCCTTTAATTTAAACTTTCTTCTGTGTGTTGAAAAGCTCTCACTCTATGCAGATATGCGGGCGACACTGGGACACAAAAGGCTGAGAAAAAGAAATGGAAAAGCAATCAGTGTACCAATCATAGTTGAAAGGAGTCTTTCTTTTTCAAGCAGTTTCAGGTAATGTTTGATATTGTAGGTTCACAATTCCACAAAACAAATTGCCATGATGAGGGAGAAATTATCTTACACAGAACCAGGGAAAGTAATTTTCAAGCAATTTTGGCTTTGTTGACTAGAGGTCAGTGTTTAGACAGACAGAACAAGACAGAAAGGATTGCAGTGGTGGTGCCCAAGTGCTCAAATCTGTTTTGACCGTGGATTATCAGTCATAAAAACAGAAGAAAATGGATTTGCATCTCTCTTTTTTTGTTTGTTTATCTTATCTTTCCCTCTCCTCTCCTCATTTTCTACAGCATGCCTTCTCAATGGAAGTAAGGGGGTTGTTGTGGTGGTGCAGATGCTACTTGCTCAACTGTTCAGCACCTCTGTGTCTATTGGTTATGGGTTGGAGAAGCCGACTTGCCAGCACGCCATTAAACTGACTCCGGCGGTCATCTGCTCGGTGGAGGAGTGTAGACTGGTGGTGGGAGAACTGGTTGGTAATCACCCAGAACCTCATGCTGCTTCTAAAAAAGGTTTTTAAAAAAATTCATCGGAACAAATGAGCTGTGTGATGAAACTTCCACAGGAAGTAGAGGCAGTATACCTGGGTTCACTGTAAGGACAAGCTCTTATCCATGCCCAGACTTGACAGGTTTTATTATGTCAAGCATCATTTGTGTTTTTAAAAGTTGTTCCATAACTGGCTGATTTTTCTGATCACTCTTCAGGTCAATGCTGTGCTTTCATAACTGACATAAAGTGTGGGAGTGCGTGTTGGCATTTTAACAGTTTCACCTGATAAAATGTATAAAACCACCTTTAAGTGTTTCTTGGAATAATTTTAGCCAAAGTCAAATTTTAGTTCTTTGCAGCAGTGGTGGGACACAGGGAAAAGGGATAAAGAATCTGTGCCTGCAGTGCACTCACTATGTCTCCAGGGCTTGGTCAGATCTATCAGGGATCTGGAGAGAGACGCGGTGGAGCTGCAGACTTTAGCAGACTTCACAGGAGAAAAAGGACATGTTGAACTCCTCAAAAAAAAAAAGTGCTTTAGATGACTTGCTGGGCATGTCCACCAGGGGTGCTATGGTGCGCAGTAGGTTTCAGAATGTTCACTTTTTCTTTTGGTTGGAGAAGAAAAATGGACAGAGAAGGTTGATGGATTCTGCACTCAGCTTCTCTACGAGTCTGCAGAGACTCGCAGATATGCAGCAGGCTTCTATGAGGAATTATTTTGAACTCAATATACTAAGAAACCTTACATGTTGCTTTCTTTTCTCAGTGGTCTTCCAAAGTTGTCAGTAGATGCTAACAAGCAGCTGGAGGCTGACATTTCCCTGCAGGAACTGTTTGAAGCACTGCAAAGTCTAGAAACTGGGACAGCTCTAGGCCTAGATCGTCTTCCAGCAGATTTCTACAAAGCTTTTTGGTCAGTGATTGGTGAGGACCTGCTGAGCGTTCTCAGGGACGTCTGGTGAAGAGCTGGTTGCCCCTGAGTTGCAGAAGAGCGATCTTCACATTTCTGCCTAAAAAAGGGGGAATTGTAGAATATATGGAACTGGTGGCTGGTGGCCCACATCTGTACTGATTACAGCTCCTCTCCAGCCAACCTGGCAGGTGGGTTACAGACAATATAAATCTAATTTGAGATGCTTTGGGCCTTTCCAAAAGACTCTTGATCGGGTTGAACACGCATATCTATGGCATACCCTGGAAGGGTTTGGGTTCAGCTCAGGTCTTATTGCCAATACTCAGGCCTTGTATAGCGGCACTGAGAATGTAATTAAAATCAGTGGTGGGTTGAGTGCTCCTTTTAAAGTGTAGAAGGGTGTCAGACAGAAATCGTATGAGAAAGGAGCTCCTGATGGAGCGGGTGGGGCTGGAAAGGCTCGGGGGATATAGTAGTCCAAGGAGGCACTGACTTACCAACAACTGAGGAACTTTCCGACATGTTGGATATCTGAGGAAGCCATTGTTGCAAAGTATGATGAATCATTCTCAACAAATTAAAATACACCAAGTGACCTCTGAAGAGCCAGCTACAATTAAGGGGAGGGAAATTTCATGTTTTTTTCAAGACCTGGTAACTGCAAGTGCTGTGATCCATCTGCAATAGATTTCGGCAACCTACCAGAAAATCAACACTGACACAGTGTCTGCACAGGAATAGGACTTCACTGGACACATTTCAAAGCGTCGTCAAGTATTTTTTATCACAGGAGACATGAGTTCAGCCTGATGATTCTTCTGTCAGATGCTGTTTTGACACTGAAATAAAATAAAACACCGAGTTCAACTGACATGGCTGACATGCTTGTCAATTTCTTCGACAAACAATGGCCTTTGACTGTAGAACCAGCGTGGTCAGGCGGCGTGACTGGTTTGTGTCAATTGGTATAACTAGTATTTTTCATTAAAATATGAGAATATACAGGAAAATTAATGTGGAATAAAATGTAACCTTCTACTGCAGTGTAATAACATGCTTTTAAAAAATCTACATAATTTGTCAAAGATTATTTATAAAAGAGAGGCGTTTTCAGTAAATGTCCCACTCAACATCGGAAGATCACATAAAATTTAAATTTAGAGATAATCCCTATAAAATCTTTTTTTATGTGATATTTGAAAATGAAGGAACAGTTACTTTCACTCTAGGTGAATAATATATATAATATTTCTCATTCTTTTGTAGCTACACCTGTAGGATATTTCTGAGCAGAACACTGAGACAGCTCTATTTGTAATGCCTTTCATACTACACCCAAAAGGTTAAACCCCCTTTAAACACCAAGGAGCTATTTCCTTTCCCACAGCTGTAAATTTGTTGTGAGACCATTTTGCCGCTCTGACCAGATACCAAACCAGGAGTGGTATGTACATTTAAGCCTTCTTGGTGCCTTCTTGGATTAACAATTGACTGTCAGTGGCCCCCAAGGGCCACATTTGAGATTACACACACCTCTTTAGCAGGACGGGAGCTGCAGTCCTGCTGTGACCGGTGTTTAATCTTTAAAACTTTCCTTCAACATACATGGTACTACATACAGGAGAGTGGAGTACTTATTCTTCAAGATGGGGAATGTTACATTGTTGTGTTACTTTTACATATGTTTATCTCATTTGAAACTTTGGCCATTTTTAATATAAACATCTAACATTGTAACTTTATGACAGAAAATAGGGATAAGCATAATAATCCCTAAACTTTTTCCTGGGTCCAGTTAAGGTGGTGCTTTGCCTGAACAGAAAGAAAAACCTGGGTAGATCAGCAGACTGTAAGGCAGAAACAGTTTTCATTTGAATGATAAAAAGCAGGTTAAACATTGATTCTAACTACAGCAGTATGATGAATGGTTTAGAAACGTTTCAGAGCGTCTAGATGAGGTTTTGTGTTCGGTGAAAGAAGGAAAGCTTTTTTGGAAAATCAAATTAAATCTCTCTCACTCTCTTGCTCTCTCCCTCTCTGTCTGTTTCAACCCAACTGGTCGAGGCAGTTGGGTTGAGCCCGGTTCTGCTTGAGGTTTGTACCTGTTAAAACTGAGTTCTTCCTTGCATGTATGTGCATCCTTGTATGTATAAATAATATTGTAAATAGTCTACACCTGCTCTATGTGAAAGGTGCCCTACAGTAACTTTTATTATGATTTGGTGCTATATAACTAAAACTGACTTGACTTGACTCCTCTGCCTCTTTCCATCCATTGCCAAGCTTCAGATTAATGCATTTGACAAACCACTGAGCAAGAAAGGGCATTAATAGCTACTCAAAGCAGAGAGCTATCATGGGAACCCTTGTTGTGAGAAAATTACCCATCTTCAGACCCACAAGGCGGTATGCAGGGATAGGAGAACACTTCTACACACTGTTTTCTAAACACTCTCTTGGCCAAGCCTGAAAAGAAAGAGGCGGGAGAGACTTGGGCTTCAACTGGCAAGACAAGATCAGGCCAGGCGAAGAGGGTGGTGGGGGTGGGGGGAGCTGTTCCCTGGATGCATGTGTATAGGCCATAAAGGCCTAATTACCCAATGACATGATGATCCAGCTTACAGTGGCAGACTGACAATGAAACAGTGTTCCATTCCTTTAAAATCGCCATGGGTCTCAAACCATGTGCTTTCTTTTTGTTTGTGTGTTGATGCACATACAAACGTGTGTATGTGTATGTTTCAGTGGTTCAATTCAGTTCAGTTCAATTGTATTTATATAGCTCCCTCCACAATCAAAGTTGTTTGTCTCAATTGTCTCAGGCTCTGGGTCTCTTTACAGAGACTCAGAGCCTGAGTACTTAGGGTGACAAAGGAAAAACTCGCTTTTAACAGGAAGAAACCTTGAGCAGAACCGGGCTCGTATGGGGGGAACACAGACATCACAGACAGCATGTGCGTTCATGCTTGTGATAATTTCTTTATGCATCTAGCTGAATTCAAAATATAAACACTTGCCTAATTCTCATGTGGTTAATTTGCATTCATTTAAAACGTTTTGCTGTCTGATGTTATTCTCCACAATTGCTCTTGACAAATGACCACAAAAATGCTGCAGTGTTTACTGGTGTCCACATATATAGTGTGTTTTGACAACTGTATGACCTTCAGCACATAGCCCTCTGGTATTTTCAAATGGCAGACACTAAAGACTCAAGGTGATAAGAACACACATTTAGTTCCAGCCTTTGAACAAAAATAATGATCAAAATAATAATAATAAAAAAAACTATTTCCAAATGCATGACACATTCAAGGGGATGGTGTGAATACATTTTGCTAATTAGCTTTCAAAATAAGAACTAGCCAAAACAAAACACCATCCCCCTTCCCACCCCCTGTAATTTTCTAAAGGGGTTTGTGAGTCTCTCATTTTAAAAGATCATTGCGTTGTTACTCCATGAAAAATGTGCAGTGGCCTTTCTGTTCTCTCAGATTTTCTTAATGCATATTTAGTGAATATTGCAGGTACAGCTTTGCTTTTTTATTCAAGCAAATATTGGTAGCAAAGGTTTGGTAATAATGGTTTTCTCACAAATCCAATTATCTGATATTTACTTAGTTTGATTCCATAGGATTTAGTGGCACAATCCCAACTGAGATGCTATTTGTTCCTGCTCATTAGTATTCAAAAATAATAAATACATTGTCAATACAGGGACCTGTGTGAGTGATGCTGTCAATATTTTAAGCAACCACCCACCCAAAAGAGAAGAAATGACTATCTGCTGAATTCCACTTTATATAACTGTGTGAACGTTGCATTTATGTTTTGAATATATGAAAAATAGATGTGTTTCTCAACTGAACGGGAATTACGTAGTCGGTTGAGATTCTGCCACACACAATTTATGACCAATACCAGTGTTCCCTGCCAATGCAGGGAGTAGTGTGCCCTTTATGCAGCCAAGTGAGAAGTGAGGGTGTGAAGGTTGGTGTAGTGAATGAACCCTGGGTGTGTCAGACTGTCATGCTGGAGACGGGAGATCACATCCCGTTCAGACAATGCTTAATGATGGCTTTTTTAAACACAACCTAAGCTGTTTCCCTTACTTTATCCAGATTTTGTAGTCACTTAATCATTCTTTAACCATACTGTAGATAACATTCACAGATATTGTACAATGTTAGCACTGAACACTTTGTGATTTTTAGAAAAGAAAATTCATGCGAAGTTGTTTCTTTTCTCTCTGAAAAATAATGTTTTCCTTGCTGGACCTGAATGAAGTGGCTGTGACATATTGATAAAAAAAAAGATTTGATTCTTTGTTGTTCATACATTCTCAAGCACAAAACTCCACGTTCAATAAAAGCCCTTAAAGAGCACATTGAGCCCTTGTTGCCAATTCTCAGTATTAGAAACCTTTGTTAATGACAAAGAGCTCCATATCACCATCATCCGACACTTCGTCAGTTTCTGTTGCATCTGAGATTTTTTTTTTTTAAATGGCCTTCAATCCTGCTGTATACTAAACACCATTTTATTATGCCCGAACAATTCCCATAAATAATGTCTGTCCTAACACCACCTCATATATATAAGTCCCACTATGGTAAATATCAATTACAGTGATGATTACACTGGGCTAAAACAGAAGGGTAAAGGTAGATGAATAGAGAGATGGAGGGTTAGTGGCATTTCTTTATACAAACTGCACCTGGGCTAAGCTGCACAAGATAAAGAACATTCAATTTTCTGGCACTGATTGAATGTTTGAGAGCTGGACTGTGTAAATAACATTGGACTGGGTATATGAACACACTCACACACACCAGTGCTCTGGCACATACACTGACCAGTTACCTACCTGACCTGCGACTGAATGGTGTCCATACATATACATGTATGTATATATGTATTGTAAATTTAATGTCATGGCTGCTCAGTGTAAATAGAGCACATTGTCACTCATGCTATACAGTAGTGACTAACATTTCAGAGAACACTTGTTGTATTCATTAATGCAGTAACTACAGACATAATTGTGCTCTTCAACTCTTTACTTTGTAAGTAGGGTGAGTGTGTGTGTGTGTGTGAGAGAGACAGTGAAGTAAAGGAAGATAACAATTTGAAAGCTTCATTTGAATGGCTTTGGGCTGTTAACAAGGGCTGGGAAAAATGCTTTTTCCTTATATATGCAAGAAAAAAACCACACACACACACACGCCCCTACACACATACCGGTACTCGCTAACATGTGAACACACGCACAACTGCAGACACACACATACATAAGCACACATCCAGGTAGTGATCTGACAGGTGAGAATGGCTTACAGCTAGGTTAAAGGGGAAGCACACTACATAAGCAGGTCACCTCTCCTGGGACACAGCAATTTTTCAGAGTGTTGCACCAGAGAGAGAAAAAAAAAACAATGCAATGCAATGAATGGGTACAACCTGGTGATGACAGTGTGTCCCTCTCTCACCTCTGTCTTTATTTTCCAGCAAGTTGCTTCTTCATTAAGTCCAATTCTGCACTTCAAAAAATTCTGGCAGTCTTGAGAAAAATGGCAGTGAATAATTTTGAGTATTATGTAACAGTAGTAAGTTGTATGACCTTTCCATTTTAACACTTTGTCCATAGAAATGTTTTGCTTCTGAGCATTTCTCCAAGTTTGCAGAGCTCGGTGCATTATGAGTAAGGCACATCTTGACCTTGACCTTTCTCTTTGCTGTGTGTGTGTGTGAGAGAGAGAGAGAGAGGGGGAAAGAGAGCGCGAGAGAGAAACATATAGACTCTGTGTATTTCTGGAATTAGTAGCCCAAACCACCTCTTACCAAGCAACAGGAGAATGTAGTTATGACTCACCTGCTGTAAAAATGCTGCATGTTTTCAACATTAAACTGAACCTACTGGAACATGGTGGTACATTGGTGTAACATGACAAAGAATATGTGTATATCTCTCTGGTTTGGAACAGATAACTGTAGATCTGGCTTTGTTGTGTAAATCTGGCTCTGTGAATGAACATAAAATACCAACATCTGCCATATCCTACATTATTAATTCATTTAATCAAATTGTAAGGTGGTGCTATTGCTGGAAAACCTCCATGGCTGTACTTTGTTGTTAGATCATTTATTCATGTTGCACAAATATATTCTCATACATTAATTAAAAGATATACTTCACTCAGAATGTCAAGGATAAATTTCCTAAAACCTCTTACCACCAAAAAAAAAACAAGAACTATTAATCCTATATTAAATATTGACCCTGCTCATTGAAAATGTTTGACTCCCTTGTTTTATAGATTCTCTAGGCAAGACTGTGTGAACTAATGGGTGCCACTCCATTAGAACATGGTCGAACAGGCAGGAAAGTCTGAAAGACTTCTTACAATCTATGATCTTCTTCATAATGTGGTGGCCACAGGCGCTGCAGCCACTTGTCGAGTTTTGCCGCCGAACAATGGTTCCATTTGCACTGGTCGATGAATGGTAGCTCAAGCAGGGTCGTTCAGAGCACTGCTTTTTCTTTCTATCAAATGACTGGAGAATTTGAAGTTCAGGTTACAAAATAGATAAATAAAAAAGACAAGACTCCCAGGTGGGTCCTCATCACATTGTGAAGATAAAGGCCTCATGACTAAGGTGAGATGCATTTTAAAATCAGGAAGCTTTTCCTGGAGAGCCGACACTTTGACACCGAAGCAGCTCCTGTGTCTGCTTTCTGCTGCTTTCTTTCCAGTGTACTGAAGTCTGACTAGAGAGACAGGCAGAGTAACTTTCAGATGTTGGCAGGCTGTGATTAGTCAGCCCCGTGCTCAGCATGCTACTTATTCTCGTATTAATTTTTCCATGTGCCAGTTCTGACAAAGGTAATGTGGTAATGGAGCGCAAAGATAATGGTAAGCAGGGGTACGTGTAGTTGGCATTGACATTTTAGAGGGAGCATTATCCTTCCAACACAGAAATGTTTTTTTCATACCATTAATATCTAGGTATCTACATATGTTTCCTCACTGAACCATGATCTAATTAAAGCAAGTTTGACAGATTATTACAACGTGAGCATTAACACTAACACCTTGAATTCTAATTCTTTCTTTTATTGTTTTCAACTTAAATTTTATTGTTTTCCTATTTCCTTGCAGCACATAGCATTACAGTATTTATGATTTTCTGTGCCGTATACTTTGCATTAAATTGGATCTGAGCAGTCAATGAATTTTATTACAGTACCTATAACGCATACTATCTAACATTAGGCACGGTGTGTGTTGTTACTTTTAATCTCAATGCAGCAAACAAATCTAATAAAAGTAACAAAAAAAAAAAAAACAGAGAACTTTAGCTCCTTGACAAGTAGCAATAAAATATTGTATTTAAATTCAGCCTAAAAATCTACATGCTAGATGGCAACACTGGCCAAGTACTTTCTTTTATTAGCATTTTTATTAGCATATTTCAAAAGCTGCTGCTTTCGTGAGTTTTCTTCTTCTCCCAGCTGTCAGTGTAACACTGTATGCATTAGGGGGCAACATGGTCTCTCAGGTAGATTTAAAGACAGGGGCTGGAGTTAATGGTGCCGGCTAACAAGTGGCATTCTTTCATTAAGTGGGAAGATTTGTCTGAGTCGCCGATTAGTTGGAGGACATTACACAAGGTCAGAGCCTCTAGGTGCCTTGGGAGAACAGGTGAAGTAGAAAAGAGGCTGAGCAGATGGGCTAAAAGACGAGATACTTGCTGTGCTGTCTGAAAGCTTCTCTCCTCTCTGACTGGCAGGGCCTGATGTGAAAGGAGTCTTAAGTTTGGACTTTGGTCACTGCTGCTTTTGAACGTGGAGCTATTTCAGTAATGGATGAGGCGTGTGTGTTTGTGTGTGTTTGCAATGGGATGTGTGTTAGTCTATGTATCTATTTAAACTGACTTTGCTGACCATCACCAAGAGGCGAAGGAAAAGGACCCGCCTTGCCTGGAGGGTTGCTAGCAGAATGGGAAATCAATAATGTCAATAGGATGAGCATTAGGATGGCCAAGTGGTTTTAACAGCCCCATTGTCATTCCACCATTTTTGTAAAGCAGTTTATGGGCCATTCTTTCTACAGTCTTCAATGTTCAGAGGGCTGAGGAAGACAGACAGCTGCAGAGACAGAGAGACAAAGACAGGAGAGAGGCAAACAGAGGGAGCCCTCAGACAATCAAACTGGGAGCATATTTCTGACACGTCTTCTGTTCGACAGCCATTCACAGGAGCTTTCAAGATGTGATTTTTTTTCCCCACACCATCAGACCCTGAATTGAACCATAGTTGTTTTCTCATCAGCACTGAACACACCACACAACTTGCCCTTCACCAAGGAGGCTGGCCATTTTGAGCAGGCCTCCGAATACTGTTCTGTACAAAATGGTATTTTTTCCACTGTCACCAAACAGCTTGTTCTATATGTCCTAATGAGTTGCGGCAGACATATCATTCTTCAAGCTAAGCAAATACACACACACACACATATATATATATATAAACTTGGTTCAAAACTCATCAGATATAAAAGATTGATGACAATTTAGATGATGCTACTTTTTACTGTTTCCACTAATCGAAAGTATTGTAATATTTAGAGTAATTCCAACTTAATCCGTGGGGATGTTCTTTCTAATATCATGGCTTTAATAGGCCTATGTTGCATATTGTTCTAAAGTAAATTCTGCACCAGTTGCAACAAACAACTGGATGGCCGTGTTTTTGTGCTACAGTACCACTATCAGTCTCAGACCAGAAAATGTGCCTCGATATCTAAACAATCATCCGGGTCTATCTGGATTGGAGTTATACCCTGGTGTGAAATCAAAGATAAGCAGTGTAGGGCAATCTCCTACTATCTCTCTGACTGTGGAGACAGTAATGAAAACTTAGCAGTACGGACCAGTATAACACATTCAGAAGTAAGAAAAAAATAGAATTATCCTTTGTGTTTTTAACATAATTTTCATTCATTTCTGTATAGTCCAGAGTTGTACCTTGTTCAAGATGTTTTGTCCTCAGTCAGTCAAATATTTCAAAGCTCTAGTGCAAAAAGAATAATTGACATCAGGGAGTCTTGGTGCTGCCAGGTTTGGCTGTTACACTGATGGTCATTTCTCCAAATGCCACTGTTCTCATAAAGGCTTCACTGTGAGGGGTCATTTAGCCTCATAGCTGTCCAAAAGCATCACATAGATCATCTTCCTTTTTGGTGACATATCTTCAGATCAAATCCTTCTCGTACAGATAGGTTAATCTAAATGTTAATCTGGATCTTAATGTCATCCCTCACTTCTACACTGCAGTTCTGCTCTGCATAGTATGTGCTGCTGTGCTTAGTATGCACAATTAAAAAAAAAAGTTAGACAATTAAATTCCAAAATCCCACTGCCACATCATAAAAGTGTTGATTATTATTACGGATGAAAGCATGGTTAATTATTGGGCCAGGAGAAAATGGGTTCTTTGTCACTAATAATTTCTCTTAGCGAAAGCACAGTAAGTCTTCTAAAGGTCATCTTCATAATGATGGCTCAACGTTTCTGTTCCTTTTGTTCTACATCTACTCTGTTGTGTGTTGAATGTGAGATTCAATTACGTTTGAAGGCGAAGTTTACTCACGGACAGGTACGCAGGTATAGTAATGTTCAGAGGAAGCAAAGAAAGATGGCGGTCCTGAAAGTAGACTGGGGATGACAAGGTAAAGAGCAAACAGACAAAAGTAAGGATTAATACAGGGTGAGTTAGACATTCAGTTATGCCTTGTTCTCTTATTATTCCCTCGTGGTTCACAAGTCACATTGTCTTAACGGAAGCAGTGATTGTTGAAATTTACTTTACAACTACAACTACAGTACTTTTGTCTCATTCTCAAGAGGAATATTTAAAAGCAAGATTTGTTTCTGTGCAAAGAATCATGTCCCAGATTTCTTAAAAAAAAGAGATTTAAAAGTGTTAACTATATTACTGATTCCACTATCAAATGTTAAACAGAGAATTCTATGCATGAAAAATGTGCGTCATGTGTTTTTACTTTTAATATATTATTTTCCTCTTCATTTTTAACACCTACGTCACTGTACTCTAAAATCTGGCAAGACAAGTAAGCCCATGGCACAGTAAGATTGTTTAGGCCCATGCTGAGAGTCCCATTTTTCAAGACAGTTGCCTGTTGACAACTGCCTAACTGTGATATTGAGAAAAAAACGTGTGTACAAAAGACAAAGAGATACAGAGAGACAAAATAGTGCATCAGATGGATCTAAGCCTTTTCAATAACAAAGCATGTACAAGTATGTAGCATCTGAATCCCATCTGAATCTGAGCTCAGACTTTTGCGAGTCTCAAATATAAGTCATACGATTCTTATTAAGTTTTAGCTTTCATTTGTTAAAAGGTAACTATTACTGGGGATAATAGAGGACTATCATTCCTGTTCCTCTCTTCTAGGCTGCCATTTTCTGAGGCATCTTCAGCCTGAAACATCTTAATGAGGTCTTCTCTGGGAGCAACAGTGTAATGCTCGCACGCTTGCACACAAGGACTAGAGGAATACGCTTTTGAAAAATAAGAACAGCAGAAGTGTTTTATGGTAGATGCCTGGTAGAGGTGAGGTTTCAAGAGGTCCTGTAAAAAAGTAAAAAAAAAAAAAAAGACAAGAAAGTAAGGTCAGACATGCTGTACAGATGGTGGAATGTCAGTGTGAAAGCATTTGAAATACAGTGTCATTTTTAGTGGAGTCTCTACAGTTGCAGACAAAAACCTGCAACACTGAGGCATTCCCTGAAACCTCTGCTGAAGAATCTTAATACAGAAATCAGTCCAAGAATTTATTATCCCTTTACGTTTTCAGAGACTTAGTCAATACCTGATCAAAAAGAATTTACGGTTAATTCTGTATCAAATTTAAAGTTAGATTTCTATGCTTTTCAAAATTGTCAGGTCTTTGTCTGAATGAATTTGGCATCATTTTCCTTTTTAAATCTGTTAACATGTAGAAGAACTTTGTGGCTGTGCAATAGCTTCACCTGCCTTATTCAATTTGTAAGATTTGTCTCATCCATGAGTCTTAAATATCAGCACTGAATTATTTCAGTCATCAGCCTCACTGCACTGGATAGACCAATTTAACAGGGCTTCACTTCAGTCTGGTTCCATAAACAGATAAGAATAACCCAGAGCAGCTGAGAGAACCTTTTCCTTTCCTTGATCGTGTTATCTTAAAGGCATATTCTCTCACTTCTACCGGATACTGTCATGTTTCTTTGCCCATGTTTTATTTCTCTGCTCTGCACAGGGGAGCCTTGTGCCAGCTGAGAAAGGCACGGAAAATTGCCCCTTCTCTCTTTGTCTTTTTGACCAGAGCTCCCCTATTATTTTTCTCAGTGGTAAATAATGCTTTTTCATTGCATGCATGCTCTAGCCCAACAGTGTGTTGAAAGAATTTTATGAAAATTGTGAGATGTTTGAAGTTGAAGCTTGTTTCAAACTTAAATCTCTTGGCCTTCTACCTCAGCCCCTCCCCTTTCCTCATTCTCTTTGATATGCAGACAGTGTACACAGAGCTGATTGAATTTATAGTCATTTTTTTTCACAGTCTTTTTCTTCTTTGAGACCTAATTTCATCAAATGCATCGGTATTACTGAATTTCTGGTGGTTGATAACCATCCCTGCAATAATTTACTCTTGATGACTTGTGGAGAAGATTGCTGGATAAGAGAGAAGAAGAGAAGGTGGCTGATTGACTTGGATATTTGTTTTGCTTTCTAACTGCTGTTTGAAGTGGTATACACATGAGAGGGGCGTGCTTATGAAACCTTGTGAGTATCTAAAGCTTCCAGTGTAGATTCATTTAGCTTCATCTGCTCTTCAGAAATTCCGCTCGCCCAACCATGCTCACTATAGCGCTCCCTCTTCCCCCCTACAAACCTCCCTAAAGCACATCGCTCCAACAAATTGGCAGCAGACGGTCAATCATACATTTTTTTTCAAATAAATACACAAAAAGTCAGGGGCACACAAATATACGCACTCACTCAGTGCACACAATGTTCAGTTAAACACAAACAAAATACATCACTTAAGGCTCTATCAAGCTTGTCAGATTTGACAGCCTCTCTGTCATTAGCATAGTTTTTGCCTAACAAATCAATACGTCTCCGGCCGTCTGAGTCACTTGTTGAAGTTGGTGTCCGTTTGAAAGTGTGAGTGAGAAGGATGCAAAACACAGATTGCAACTGTTAGTTGTTAAGAAAGCTTTCGAGGCTCATGAGTCTGCGGGTAAATTTAAATATGGATAAACAGATACAAAGACTGCACGCTGAGAAACAGACAATCACACATGCTCTCTTTCTCCCACATTTACACCCACACACATACACCACACACACACTCACGCACACAGTCACTGAGTCATAACTTGCTGTGTTTTTAGCCATAGGGTAGTCCTTTATCCACATAACTAGATTAACTCACAGTGAGCTCTGATCAGCTTAATTTGGATTCAGCCTACTTACCCCTCCCTGGTCTGCCTGTCAGTCTGTCTGCATGTTCATCTGTCATTCTGTCAACTTGAATGGCAAGATATTTGCCTCTGTCTGGGTGTCACTTTATTTAACTGTGTCTCTCTGTCTGGTCTTTAACAAGGATTACCACCAGCAAGTTATACCTCCATCCATTTTTAGCTCTCCCCCCCTCTGTCACTCTTACAAAGCTCATTTCACTGCACAGTTGTTTTGTTGTTTCTTGAATAACATAAAAAAAATCTTTTACCCTTAGAATGAACAGATGAATATATTATAGCGTTTGTTTGTCCCAAAAATAAATACACTTGCTTCAGGTAGATGATCTTATACTACATGTAATGAACTCATTCTGTCTCCATGTCTTGGCAGAGTGTCAATGCAGTATATTGACTGCAGTAGTCCCTCAGTGTTTTTTGGATTGCAGAATCTTTAGGATGCCCCCAGGAACTGATTGACAATAAAATAACACAGTGGATGTGGAAACTGACAATTTCCTGAATAAATATCTTATGTCCCTAAAAGTACACATTTCTACAAAGACAAAATTGGATATAGTTTTCAAATCACATCCTCTTCTGACAATTCAGAACACATGATGTTATTTGTATATTGTTTTGTGCGCCGGCAATTGAGACATTCTTGTTATAGTTTACTATTTCTGTTGAAGCCATTCACCCTTGAGAGTTAACACAGACAGACATCACACTGTTATTCACAAACGACAACAGGTGATTAAATATATGTTCAAAAGCCAGATTGATCATGTAAATAGTGATAACTAATAAAAATAATTAAATAATAAAAAAATGAATAGCTTTGTTGTCTTAACTGAATCCACAACTCCTCTGATCTCCCAAAATGTTTGGGTGTCTTTCACCAAAATTTTCATTGCCACTGCCAAGTCACACTAGAATTAGGAGTTTTGGTTGTCCAGAAAACCGTGGTACAGACACCATTCAGAAAAATATGAACTAACATTTATTTGGTTGTGACAACAGCTCCAAGGATGCTTAGTTTGTTGTTAATGACTAAAATTCTCCTAATTGCATCACTAAACTGCTGTGGAAATGTTTGTTTGAGGTTTATGTTTTTATATACTGGTTTATACTAAACCTGAGTCATTGCTGATTACCAATGAACCAGTTTCCCTGATGATCTGCTGGTCGCTTAAGACTTGTTGGAGGAGGTATCAGGAGAGTTTGGCCATTCGGCACATGAGGACACTAAGTCGACTGACCAAGAGCCCCATTGCAGGGCTCAGCTTGCATTCACAGAACTAAGGTTACAATGCGTAACCATCAGCTCCTCACTTTCTAGCTGGCATAGATGGGCTGCAAGCCTTGTTCATTACTGGAGTCTGGAGAAAGAAAGCAAGATGAGGGAGAAAGATGGAGAAAGGGATGGACACAGAATGGGAGGGGAGCAGGATAAGGAGGCATGGAAAGGAGAATTATATGAAGGGCCAGAGGGAAGGAGAGGAAAGATAGTGGGACAGAAAGCATAAGATGCTGAGGAAAGGAAGGGGGATAGAAATAATGAGGGATGGAAGGAAAGTGGGGATAAGGGGGGAATGGGGGAGAAGGAGGGGCCAGCAAAGAGAGAGCTGAGTGGAGCTGAGGAGGCGCTGGGCCTGGGGGATTGCTGCGCGTTTATCCTCCTCTGCAGCAGGCTTCTGAAGCACTACCTCAGGAAAAGACTTTAAAGCAGGGTGGCTGCTGCTCTGCGCTGATCTGTTAATACCCGCAGATACATGAGGCTTCGCCATAGTACTCTGGGGGTGGGGTGGAGTGGAGTGGGACAGTGTGTAAGAGTGTATGTGTGTTTGTGTGTGTTGTTTGTTATGTGTTCAAGGATCGTATCATATCTCTGCAGACGATATCCCATCCCCACCTTCTGGCTTGCCCCAACTCACCCGGAGACATGAAGTTACCGAAGCGATTAAAAGATTAGATTGGACTATCATGTGGCTGTGTGTCAGCATTGTCACCTAAAGCTGCTGCTGTGAGGTGGGGGGGGGGGGGGGGTGTATGACTACCCTGTTTTAGGATCCTGTATAAATAGACTCAGGGCCTCTGGGAATTGGTGTAAAACTCCCTCAGAGCCACAGTACGCAGCAAAAAATACACACACTGGGTGGTGGAATGGGTGCATGGGATTTGTGCTGGCTGCTTCACAGAGGACCATGTCCTGTGCTCTCAGGGGGGGCCTCCATGATTAATTCAACTAAAGTAAAAGGCCTAAGGGGGGATAAAGATGTAAGATGTGAAGGATCAGTTTCTTTGTGTTTAGCCATTTTATTGTATATGTCAGGTTTAACTGATAATGTGAGTTTTAAAAGTTGTGTTCATGTGAATTCAACATGTCAAAATGCTCTTTGTAAACAAAGCCGCAGATACGATATGAATCAAGTGAAATAAGTGACAAAAACTAAAAATGAGAGGTGCTCAAAAATTACAGGAAAGCCAAGAGTCAAGTGAATAACAATAAAATGATTAGTAAGACAAATGCAACCACCAGAATGAAAGGCTATTAAAAATGTCACACTGACATGATGACTGCTAGGGACAAAGCAAATTGCCATTTTGGGAACGGGTAAATCATACCTGGTGATACAGTGCTCTGAAATGATGAAAGACGCTTCAGCACCACAGCAAAAGCAAAACTGAGAGAAAAAAGAAGTACAAAATAAAAATAAATAAACAAAATAATCGCAGCTCAGTTAGGAATCTCCACCATGTCGGTGTTTGATCAAGATAATCTCAGAGCTTCAGCACCTCCTCAACGCCCTGTGCAGCCGCTCAGCAGTAATCTCCAGGAGATTCCCTTTGTTTTCCACTACAAACAGTTTGACTTCATGCTTAAATGTCAAAACTCCATGTCCTAGGCAAACCCGGCTTAAAAGTTTAAACATTTAGTAATTTCTGCATAACATCTAATCGATTATATAATTGATTTTTCATGTTAAATCATAACCTGACTTCTCAACAAATGTTAAAAGTGCCATGATGCTGCCATCTTCCTTATTCTTCTTTTATCTTCTCCTATTTAAATATTAAATTTCTTTTTTTTTTTTCACAGTGTGTGCTGTAGTCTTAAAAGGACAAACAGTTACAGCAGAAACAATGTCCTTTGCCACTTACTTACTTTCGCACTCACTTGATCTTGATCATGTCATTACTCGTCAAATGTGCTGTGTCCATGCCTGTAGACATGCTAGTTGTTTCTTATCGACCCAGGCCACTTATCCACTTGATCAAAATCACCTGTATTCTCAGAAAACATGACAGGATATTGGAAGGATGTGGTTAACCAGGCGTGTGATATCGCCTGCAGTAGTCCTTAATGATGGTGTAAACTGCAGGGATACTGGGTCACTGCTCTGTGCCACGTGCACCGAAACTCTGCTGCTTGACTGTAAGTGTTTCTTCTAATGTTTGATATAATGTGCTCCTTATAATAGATTGTAATCTCACTAAACAGTTGTACAGGTTTAAATGTCTAAGACCACCGAATACTGTAGGGTCATCACATCTCAGCCTCAAGAGAAATTGGAAATTATTCATAAAGTTAGCATTTGTTGCTGAGATGTTTTGGTTTAGAGTCGATTCAGCTAGTATACAGCTAGTAATGTGCCATCCTCCAGTGTGATTGCTTTGCCATTTAAAGTGATTTAAAGAGATTTAGGGTCTTTTGTGATTTAAAGAAAAGACTTAGAATACATGACATTTCAGTTTTAGCACAGAAACCTTACAGGTCTCTTAAACTTTAATGAATCATTTAATGACTTGACAGAAATGTCAAACATTGGAAATGGATGCATTTGTAATATCTGAAGGTATCTGAAGGAAGTTTGTTGAAGTCCCCTCATTGCAATATGTCACAAAGAATAAAATGGGTGTTCTATCCTTTTGAGGTGTTGGAATTATGTTTGTGCCTTCTTTTCTGTCAGCCAAACATCTACGCAGCTCAGATGACCTCCAGTTGAGTGAGATTGTAAATAATGTTCTTCTGAATTAAGAGGCCTAAATCCTTGAGCTTCATCTTGCTGACAGAGACTGTGACTTGTAATCTTACCCTTATAGGGCAACTGGGTTTCTTGAGATAGCTGTTTTGTAAAACCGTCATCAGGACAAAGTTTTTATGATTAGATTCCAGTTAAAGTGTAATTAACATAGTTAAATAGCTGCACCACAATCTCTGGGGACCCCTACATCTTACGCTCAAGGTAAGGGAGGATGGGGGCATTGTGGGAGGAGGTGGTTTGGAGATGCAAGGCAGGTAATTAAATGAAGATTGTAGGCTATTGAATGATCTCCTGGGCAAATACAGTACCTCCTCTTCATCCTCCCTCCTCTCCTTCCCTCTTCTAACCGTCACTCTGTAGCCTTGCACCTGAGATGACGATGACAGTTAATGATGGTGTAGCTCCTTCCATACAGCTCATTCTTGCTCTCTCCAGATAGACTAAGGTTTTTCTTTGCCCCTTCTTTCATCCTTTTTCATCCTGGGTCCACACCATTTTTCTCTATGTTCCATTAGCAAATTGCCTCCCCCCCTCTCTCCCTCCTCTTTGTTTCCACCTAACTGGGGAATTTATTTATTTAAACTGGGAAAAACAGTGAAGTTCACTCCAGGGTCTGTTTTATTTTTCAGAAGTTGGAGAGGAGCCACGGAGCTAGAGGAGAGACTAATGTTGGATGGCATAGTAAAGACAACCTGAAGGACCTGAGAGCCATCATTTGCGCAGAGTGGCAGCAAGGTCATCTGACTAAGGGATGGTGAGTCTGTTATTTGCATATGCCGTGGGCTATGAGGTAATAAGGTCTGCTTAGCTTCTCCATTTTAATCATTTTAAAAGTGTTAAGACAACCATTAGTAAACTGACCAGCAGACTGTTTAATTTGCCCTGCTATTATCTACTTTCATGCATGCATTGGCCAAGATAAGATATGCGTCCCACACATCTTTTTTAAAGAATAAAAAGAGAAAAATACAGTCTGTATAATTTTATTGTCAGTCTGTACTATTCATTTTGATAACAACCATAAAACTTTAATTCTAGAATTACATATTGTAATTGGCTGACAGGCCATAAAATGCAGATCTGGTTTGAGAAAGTTAGGCCTAATAAAGAAAATAATTCCTTTATCTGGGTAGCATGTAATCACAGCAAAATCTCTTGCTGAATAAATACATTAATGTGATCCATTATTACTAATCAATCTCTTACATTCACTGCATATTTGTATGCAGAGCACAACAGCTGCATCACATTTAGAGTAATCAACACTTGATTACCATAATAAAATAAGTCAGTTAGTTAAAGCCGAGTCGATTAAACAGAGAGGGAGAGAGACAGTGTTTCTCATCTATGAGCGATTCACTCAATATTCTGTCCTCATTTGTGTTTCAGCACAGTATGTGTTTTCCCAATGCTCTGGATTACCCCACATCCAAAAACTGCAGAGTCAGTCATCTTAGAACCCTTCCAGACTGCTCCTTGCCTTAATATGTCTAGTCCTGTGTCAGGTCTTTGGATATCAGGGTTAATATCTAACTGAGGGATCCAATCTTCGAGATTATGTGTTTGATTTTGTTTACACCATCTGCCATCAGATGTAATTGAATGTACTGCATGGTATAATCTGATACATCCGGGGGTGATGTTTTGCTGCTGCTGTCGTGCCACACACTCACCTACACGCGTGTGTGCGTGTGCGTGTGCATGTGCATGTGCGTGTGCGTGTGCTTGTGCATGTGCTTGTAGGTGAGTGTGTGTGTGTGTTGGTACAGTGTTCCAAGACCATAGATGTCCTGCAGGAATCAGTCCTGACCTTATGGTGAATCATGCTCTCTGAGCTAAAGTCTTAATTCATTAAGGTGATATCCTCTGCATTTAATTAAGGTGTTGAGAGATGCTGCACATCCCAATGAATGTGTTATAAGTTGGTATTCATCAGTGTATCCATAAATGACTTGTTCTTGTTTTACTGCTGCTGTACTTTGAACAGTTCTATGATCTTTCAAATGACAGATCTGAAACAGAGCTCCTAATTAAAAGTTTACTTTTAAATGATTATTATTTTTTTTGCATTATGTTTTATTTATGTCTATGGCTATGTATGTTTTTTGTTCAATGGAGGGCTTTTAATGGAGCACTAGGATATCTCTGTGAACATTTAACGCCACAGTCACTCCTCATTTACCACAACCTGAGGCAGCTGATGCTAGCACTCGGCATGCGCATTAACATTTTAGTCAGATGCTGTCATGTGGAGTGATGATTGAGTAGGTACAGTAGGGGTTCACTGTCTGGCTCAAGGACACTTCGACAGGGCACAAGGTTGCAGCTGGGACACATCGGCACTTGAGGTGATTAAATCTTCTTTATTACAACCAGGTGTCTCTAACTGGCTGTTATACCACCATGAGATAGTAGCTTATTTTAGTAACTGTTAGTAAATGTATGTGAAATACATGTACAGCTAGTACTTACACTTTCTTGTAGAGTTAGATGAAAGAAGATCGATGCCACGCTCATATCTGCCTGTTAAATATAAAGCTACAGCTGGGGATTAATTACCTAAGCTTAAACCTGGAAGCAGAGAGGAAACAGGTTGCTTGGCTCTGTCCAAAAGTTAAAAAAATCCACCTACCAGCACCTCTGTAACTTTATGTACAGAGAGAAAAAAAGTGGTTTTACAGGTAATTACATTTCTTCACCTGAAGCAGTATGTTACTGCATTCTTACCGTTGCAGTGAGGTTGCTAGGAAACCAGTACAACTCACTGACCATATACTATGTTTTTTGTATGGAATAAACTAAACTAAGATACAGTGTGTTAATTTGTGAGCTTCTGAGGTGCTTTTAGGCAGATTTCTTTTACCTTTGGACACAGCTATGCTAGCTGTTTTACCCTGCTTCCGGTGTTTATGCTATGCTATTTAACAAAACGTTTCCATATTATCTGTTATCCTGCTCTTATGCACGCACATGCATGCCAAAATGATCCAAACCTAACGTTAATACGTACCAGTGATTTAAAGTGTTAGAGGAAGAAAATTCATTTCATGTGTTTACACAAGGTTGATACAACTGCATTTAGCACCATGGTACACAATGGTCACAATAGACTTCAAATTTGTATCTCGAGAAATACAAAAAGAAGATGTTACATGTGATTTTCTCTGTTTTTATATTATTTTCTCACCCCACGGAGGATGCACTGCAGTTCAAAGAAGTAGACTAGTGAAAGTATGTCACTGGTACCAAGCCAGGATAAGGTATTACTAGCTTTAAATCCTTCAGCAGTGATCAAAACCAGACTTACTGCACACACGCATACACAGAAAGTGGCACATCCAACAGCACACAGCCTGTCACACACATACACACACAAAGTCATGCTTTCATGACAATAACTTGAACAGTAACATCAACAGCACTGACCTTTGTGATGCGGTTCGCGGGCCAGATGACAGTCAGCAGTAGATCATACCATGTGGCTAGGGATGCGGCTGTACTGTAGTGTCTCTCTTTTATCACACTGTCTTATTCTGTATTTATTTTTGTCCAATTTTAACAACTGCAGTATTATCAATAATGCATCAACAAACAAGACCAAAACATTGTTATTTTGATCCTCTGTTGGTCTTACCGATATGGTTCTTATGTTGTTGTTGCAGTGTGCAGTGATTCAGCCCTTGGACTACTATGAAATTATGTACTGTTTTGAATTCTGTGCTTCTGTTTTAATCAGCCCCAGTGTTGGTTTTGGAACAATAGGTTCATATTCAAATGTAGCCCTGAGGAACAGTTTTGCCTGGGGGCTCTGGAATAAATGGAAATGTTCTTTAGAGTATGTTGGTCCAGCCGCAGTAGTTCAACAACTAAAGGTTTGGATTAAGTTCTCCAAATGAAAATATGACTGTTTAGTCTGCCTGTTTGCATTGAATGGTTTTTAGAGGCTTTTCCAAATCTCAAATTCTCACAGTTTACTTTAGTAGAATTTGTAATGTGCAAGCTTTAAAAATGTGTGAACATTTACAGTACGTCTGTTTGTGAGGGTGTCCTACTATATTGGTTTCTCCCAGCACCGAGTTTATAAATCCACTATGTATACTGTATCTGTAACTGTGTGTGTGTGTGTGTGTGAGAGAGAGAGAGTGTGTGAGTTCGTTTGCTCATGCTTGTGTACTCATATGCCTCCATATGTCTCATAATCCAGTAGACTGGCACACATCATAGTGTTGGGAGCTGGGGAATTCAGAGCCATTCTGCTACATTCATCAGTCTAAAGACACAGACAGAGAGAACTTATGTGGCTGTGTTTAGCATATTAGACAAAATAAAGAAAGATTTTGACTGTGCGTAGGGACAGGCTCGCTCACTGAATGAAGAATCCGCTGAGGAGAAGATTCAAAGGGGCAATTTTACACCAGCTTATGAGCAAGTGAGTGAATAGAGGGATGCACACTGCCTGGAGACCGCCAGATGCTACACAAGGGAATCTATCTACAGCAAGACTGACCAAGGGTGGAATGATTCTAAATTGGCTCTGAAAAATTGCGTCCTCTCATACAAACAGATGACGGAAGTATTTATGGAACAGAGTGTTTTAAGAAAAACGGTTGCCAGTTTAATTCAGCATCTTTTTCATTACCTCTCAAAAACTAGACAACAGATTTCAATCACATTTGGTGGGAAATCCAGCCACGGGCCAGGGAACGATTCGTTTTTGGTGGGGATCCCAGTTCCGATTGTTAAAGGATTTCTTAACGTTACTGCGTTTTTAAACATTTTTTCTGTTTGTTTTTTCATCCACTCCTGCACTTAAATGAAGAAAAAAACCCACTCAAATGTTGTGCAGATTAAACATGCTTAAGATATTTCCGTCATTGAAATAATAACACATTCAGTGCAGAGGAGCATGCAGACTTGGCAGAGGTGCTCTCTGAGTGCTTTCTAGTTTTGCGGGATAATTGCAGAGTAATGATGAATGAGCAGGGACAATGCCTTCATGCCTTATACAGTGTAATATGACAAGCAATTTGTTCACTTCAGAACCACATAGAGCAAAGTGTGCATTGCAATTTTCAAACATCGGAGTATGTCCATTTATGAAACACAAGTAACTGTAAGTTATAATCAGTTATTCCACATACTGTAACATAACATTTCATTAGGGTTGGACTGAACTTATCAGCACATTCAATATGACACAGAGAATGTATTTATTATTTATTTGAATCTCTTTAAGTAAAACGATTCTTTTGTCTAGGATGGCAACATGTGGTTAAAGATGGCTAAATATTTTAGAATGTGCTACACAAAGCATGAGAAAATTTATAATAAAAAGGTCACGTACTGCCAACCTGAAAGCATGTTCAGGTAAATACTTTGTGTCATATGTCATTTATGAAGCCAACCTGGCTATTACATTTGCTGTCAGTACATAGGGAACCCCCTGGGGACATTGTCATAGTGAGGCTGAAATCAAGCAAAAATTAAGTTACAAAGAAAAAGCTGATCTGCAGAGGTAACATGGTTACCACCAAAGATATCAGTGGTCAACTTTATTCTAGCTACAACCGTGCAAAGAAGCTAGATGATTTTCTACTGCAATTCAAAGATACTGCTTCAGATGGCTGATCTTATAAACACAATAAAAACACACCCAAGTATGAGACCGCTGTGTGTTCAAACCCAGTTATCCATCTCCAGAGATGCTGTGATTCCATGGCAGATGGGAGAGGTGAGAGGCAACAGCATAGTGCACACTGATCATTACTTTCAGCAAACTGTGTTTGCGTGTGTGTATCCTAGAGATTGAAGGAACCGCTGGTTTAATCATTCGGTGTGTTAGCTATGCCAGGTGGTTGGCAGTCAGGCGTGCTCCATGTTAAACCCAGCTCCTGTTGCGTTTATTGATCTTTTGTCTTTTAAGAAGTTACAGACAGGCCTTTTGTTTTTGCATCTGTAAACAGCGATGATGGTTATAGACTTGGAAGTTGATTTAGACATTGATTGTGGCTGATTACAGCATAGTGTATAGATACGGTTTGAGCAAATAGATGTGAAGAAGTTCCCCTTTAAACTTGCCGCATTTCTTCTTCAACCATATAAGAAAAATGGTAGTCTTCTGGGGGAAAATACTGTTGACTTCAACAAAGGCTGCCTCAATATAAACCAAGCATGGTTTACAGTTTACAGTACATGTTATTTCCTCTGCATTGCTATATTATATTGTACGTGCCCCTATAAGACAGCGTAGCATAGAGAACAGCCAAGCTAGGGCTGCTTCTGTGATTCTCACATTCAAACTAATAAGTTCCCATAAGTCTTTTCTCTCTGTTTCAAAAGCTTTTCTCACATTCTGTGAGCTTTCAGCCCTTCTTTGACTTCCTTCTCTATCTTGCACCAGCTGACAAAAAAAGAAAAAAGAAAACCCACAGACTAGAAACCGGAATGGAAATTCTGCCAGGCGCTGCCACCTCCTCAGATGCAATAGTGAACTAAGCAAGGGGATCTTTGAGGAAGCAAAGGGACTTTTAATGAACAAGCCCTTTATTGATCTGTGGACAAAACAGTCGTTAATTATGTGCGGGTGGGCATTTAATTGAGGGAGTGAAACAAGGTCCCTGCTTGCTAAGCTAATGCATGGTCAAGAATTATGAGAATTTGATTGAGTCCTTTGCCATTGGGGTAAAGGATAAGACACAAACGATCACTCAGCCAGTACCTCTGGATCTTCCCTGCTCCCTCTTGCGCTTGTGTCTTTTTTCTTTTCTGTCTCTCTCAGTCTCTTCCCTTCTTTATCTTATAGTAAGTGCTACTTGCTGAGTTATTCCACTCTTCCTTTGTTTCCAAATTAGGAGGAAATGCCCTCCATCTCCTCATTTTCCACAACTCTGTGTGCTCTTTTGTCATCTGTTCAGCTCAGTCTGACTCATGCGTCTTTGATTTTCTGACTTGTATAAATGGCAGCAGTGAGGAAGTGTCTAAAGCAATAGAGAATATGGAAGAGGAGCATATTGACTCAATATACTGTGTGTGTGTGTGTGTGTGTGTGTGTGTGTGTGTGTGTGTGTGTGTGTGTGTGTGTGTGTGTGTGTGTG
>JBBMJY010000018.1:19679644-19691624 GCA_037833715.1 Toxotes lorentzi
TGTGTGTGTGTGTGTGTGTGTGTGTGTGTGTGTGTGTGTGTGTGTGTGTGTGTGTGTGTGTGTGTGTGTGCGCACCAGCATGCCTGTATGAGTGTATATTTGAATATTTCATTGTCTTTATTTGCAAAGGTTAAAACTGAAAGAACAAAGAGTCACTTACATCTCAGCCAGCATTTCTGTGCTGGCCACACTTGAGCGACTGGCATTTGGGCTTAGTTTGGCCGACCCACATGACTTCCATGTACTGTATGTCTGCCACTATGTTTTGCTAAAGGGGCCAAAGTGGGCTACAAGTGGGGGAGCATGAGCAACTACCCTTATGGTTCGCATGGTTATTTTGTTGGGACCAAGGTAGGCTACCAAAAGCTACTGTATAAATGAAAAAATTAAATACTTTCATCCTTCCAATCCCTCTCATTATTAAACACAGAAAGCAAACACTGGCTGCATTTACCTAAGGACTTATCCTTTTTTTTTTTTTTTTAATTTAGATTTAATACTAAATCTAAGCCCATGCATTGTAAACAATACTGGTATGCTGAGATGCTGAGTGGGCCATATAGTGTACCAATAAGCCTCTTATCAAACTAACTATAAACATTTACTAATCAAAACCCTTACTAATCAAATGCACCCAAACCTAAGCTTTAGGAAAAGGTAATAGCAGTAATGACATATTCAGTGGAAGCAAAGATAGAGCTTTTCAACTGTATAAAAGCATATTCAAGGCAAGGCAACTTTATTTGTATAGCAAAATCACATACACGATAATTCAGGGTGAGAAAAAAAACTATGCGGACTGAAACATAAACAGAATAAAGTGGCAGAAATAGAAAGAGAGAAAAAAGCAAATGGTGGAAAAAGCAAAAAATATTAGGAAAGGTTCAGTGCATGTCTTAAAGCAGCCCAAAGTTTCATTCAAAACAATTATGAACAAATAAGATTGTAGCTTTAATTTAAAAGGAATAGTTCGTGCTCTCATATCATTTCAAATAGGATGAAAGCCCTTCACAATAACTCTGTAAGGAGAAGTGGGCTGATAATGTAAAAGATCGAAGATGCATTTTGGTTCTTAAAACATAAAAACAGGCTGGAAGTCAGTGCAGACTCAGCTTTCTCTGCCTTTGTAAAGACTAAAGCAGCTGTAGCTGTCTGAGGGCTTTTATAGAGACCTGGTGAAAAGTCCATAACAGTAGTCTGAAGTAGTAGAGAAAGATGTATGGGTTAGTTTTTCTATATCTTGTGAATTCTCTAATTCTGTTGTATTTACTACTGTATTTTGAGGTGGTTATGCTCTGTTTTTGTTCTTGCCTTGACATGGCTGTTTAAAATTTATCACCTGAGCATCGATTTTCACTGTTTTTTCTTTGGCACCAAAAATAATTTGAGTTTTATTCGAGAAAAGGAAAATGGCAACTTCAGTCACTGATTTGCTTAATCCACTTATAGGACTGTCCTCTGTAACAACATGAATGTGATGAATAGAATGTGTGTCCATATACTTTATCCTCCACCTTTGTTTCCAGCATACAGTACTGTAACATACAGTAGTGAGCAGTTTCTTCACTTTTGCCTCTCGTTTTAGAACACTGGCCTTTTCCCATAAAAGTCGAAAGAGGAGTCTGAATGTCTTTATCTCTGTCTCTCTGTCTCTCTGTCTCTCTCTCTTTCTACCAACCCTGTCACCCGCCACCACAGACATTATGACCCTATCATGAAGCACAGAAGTCCTCGAACTGATCACAGCCACTTGATATTTAATCAGTTCAATCACATGCAGAAAAGTACAACAAAAACATTCAAAAAACCTGCACGAAGGCTCATATAATAACCGCATTCAAATGAGGAACAACACCAACACATCATTAGAAATCAAAGCAGTAATAGTGACAGTTATAAATGCACAACACTGAAATGTTAATCTGCTAGATCAGACTCACTGAGTACATCTGCAGCATATAGAGTGTGGTAAGCAAGCATTCAATTTCTGTTAACCTTTCAAGTGTTAATACAGTTATTACAGCCGTCCTCGATTTATATTCAGGCATGCCAAAGCAGGCGGAGAGATGTCCAGTCTCCATTGTTTACCATGCTGTAGGAACATTGCACATGGTACTTTTGTTTTCTATCCGCACAAACCACTAATTTAAGTCAGCACATGGGGCGCATGCAGTTTCCTGTGCAAAATTTAAATGCAGTGGAAACCAGAGCATGGTTTTGGAGCCACACATTCACATTTGTTCCTAAAAATGAATCATCACCTCAGATCTGAATTACAGAATTGTTATATTATTACACGCTGGAATATGTGATTCCATAGTAAGCGAGATCTGGGTGTCTCGTGTTGTATCTGTTGGTTCTAAAGCATCCCTAACTAAGTGGCAAGGTGATATTTTTTTCCGAAAGGGGACCGCATACTCTGCTTCAATGTAGGTCATTAGCTTTCAAAATCCTCCTCTCTCAACGGTGCTAATCGGTTGCCTAAATTTAGTAATCCTGTTGGCAGAGAATCTCTGAGTTTGGCTTCTACAGCACTTCTGAGGAGCCTGCAGAACTGTTGTCTCACCAGTTTAGCTAGCTCCACTGTCTTCAAATGTCGGAATAGCTGAATGAGTTTTGAGGTTAATTTAGTTGTTTAATGTCATTGAGGCATAATTGAACAGCTCTTTAACAATAAGTTATTTTTTGGCGTTCTTTCAGTTCATTTATGCAGTATTGCTATGATAACTACACACTGTACCCTCTTAAACTGAGGTACAGTAGCTGAACATAATATAAATATAGTCAAATGCAATTTAATGCATTTTTATTTTGTGAATCTTGGCAGTACGTGGAAAAGTTGTTGATTCAGTGCAATCATTTTGAGGATATGTTTGTTTATGTGGGTGAAAAAAAAATAGTAACACACCCTACAATCTAATGCAAACACACTGGCATTGGATTCAATTAGACTGTACGGGTCAATGTGCTACAGTATTTGCGTGCTCAGATGGCACTTATCAACATGAGGCAGTCCATAACAGCTTTAACAGCTTGCTGTCAAAATGTGTTTTCAGTTTTGTTGTGTGGATGTGATTTTTAATAGCACTGACATTTTCTTACAATTTTAATGTTCTGTGTTATCTTATGGTATTGTGCATATATATTTGACACTGAACTAAATGTATTCCTAAACACTTAGTTCCATGTGCTAACTTAAGTACCATGATTACTTAAGGTTGGATCATAAACAGTTCATATAGTGTCCCCTCACACACACAAACACACACACACGCAGACACACAAACATCTGCGTTATCCCATGTGGAAACCAGAATACAGCACCTATCATATGTCTGATGCATACAACCCACCTCCATGTGGTCATAGTCTTTAAGTCCCCATCTTTCTCTCAGACATTCTAACGTCAGTGTTTACCCAGGCTCCAATTAGTATAGAATATTTTTTGCATTTCCACCACACTGAGTCTTATCTTTAATACAGAAATATGGGAAATGAAAAGGAATGGAGTTATCTCCCTTTCTAGTTGTTTCCATAGCAGCCTGCAAACTTGAGTCCCTGACCCCTCATTTGGATTCTCGCTTGGCCCTATAGCCCCTATTAGCCTAAAAGACTCTTTCGCGTTTCTATATCTCTTGTTCTTCCTCTTTTTCTTTCTCATTTTTCTTTCTCTTCTTGTAACTGCAGTGAGTTATCCTCTCTGTCTCACTGTTTGTCTGGTATTTCTTGACCACATTTCTCTGTCCCTCTCTCTACCCACCTTCCTGTCTCCTTGTCTTTGTCTTTATTCCTCTTTTCTCCCTCAGCAGTGTTTTGTGATTGGCAGCTGAAGCTTGACTGCAGTAGAGTTAATAGAGAATAGAGAGGAATACCTAGAGGATTTACAGCTGAGTGGAGACGCACAAATAAGATAATGACTTGGGAATAACAATTTTGCTGCACCGTTTGGGAAGGCACTGGAGAGAGAGAAAGAGACAGAGGAAGGAAAGAGAGAGAAGAGACAGACAAAGAAAGTCTCAGAGACGGCGAAGAAGAGAGGGAGAAAGAGAGGCAGCAACAAGATTTTTCTAAATTGGAGAAAATAGTCAGAATCCCACTGGGTTTTCTGAAAAGATAAAGCTTTGTATTTTTAGACAGGTAGCACTGATGAACTAAAACAGTTCTTTTCCTTCCAGATGCATGCGTTTTGATTCGAGTCCGGTTGATGACCATAGCTTTTGTTTCCTAACATGTTTGGTGCACGGTGTCTCTGCATTTGTCTTATATCTAGCTTTGTATGTGCTGTTTACATTCCTCATCCAAAACAATGGCTGAGCACCGATATAAAGACATTTTTCCCACAATGGGAGAGACGCCTGGCGAGGAGAGATAACCCACTAAAATTCATAATGCCCGAGCCTCCCTTTAACTTTGCCAGACATGAGTGGGTCACCCATCAAAACCATAATCTATAGTCATTTGGTTGTCAGAGTTGTTGGTTGAGTTATAGAGGCTGGCGGCACTCAGAAGGCCTTCTTAAGGGACCTAATCTCAGACTAAAGACAAGGGCTCTTGGTGATATCATTTTCCCCCTCTCGCTTCACTGCTCTGTCCCTCCATCATCTCTTTGACATCACTCAACGCTCAACAAAGTAGCTAATGAAGCAGAAGAGGAGAGAATATTTGCCTGGTAATTAAGAAAAATGAAAGGAAGTGGAGTTTGAAAGCTGACACGGATGCACACTATAATTGTCCTCTCCTTGACGTGGGAGTGTGGCGTAGGCTATACTTTTCCAGTACACTCTTCTTAATTCAAGTCTCATTAGCTTCTCACAGTTAGGAGCCCTAAGATCTCCCTCTGTCTCACAGTTTCTTTCTTAGTCCATTTTTTCTCTCTGTCTCTCCATTCACCTCCCCAGTGAAGTTGGTATTTATTTACTGCATTTGTCAACAAATTGAAGACCCGAGGTAAAAAAAAAAAAATACAGCTAATGTCACTCACATTCTACTCAGTTTCTTTCATGAGGACAAACACCAGAAACCTAAATAGTGTATCTTTAAGGTCATTCACAGTGTTTCAGGTATTTCTATAAATCCTCAGAAATACTAAACAGGGCACTGGGTTCGAAGCTTTCGCATCAAATCATCTCCTTAAACCAGTTCTGGAAAATCCACATACAAGTCCTATCCAGCACTAAATGCAAAGGCTTGGAGATCTGCGCAGCTGCTTGCGCACAGTATAGGAAATTTCATTCATGTCAAGAGCACAGTTGGATGTCATGGAAAACTGTTTAGAAATGGACTATTACCAAGTAGGCCCCACAAACCAATTCTTCCTGACAATGCTGGGTGCCCATTATATGTGGATGCAGGCTCATGTTATATTTCAACCAGCTGCAAACACATATAAAACTGGTATAGCATAAGCTTCAATTCAGTGTAAATACTAAAAGAGGTACTTTTAGGTCGCCTGAGATCATGCCTGTTTAAACTGTGGGCAAATTTTCGTATTTTTTTCCCTCCTAATCGGAAGCCATCCATTAGAAGTCCACCAGAGGCTTAAAGAAGGTAGTAAGGGATTTCTTTAGCTTACCTGACCTTCATCAGAAAGAGGAGGATGTACCTCAGAGTGCTTCTCATTACCTAGTTGTGCTAACAGCAGGGTCAGTAGATCTGTAATTATTATAGTAATTTACATTTTAAGCATTTAGCAGTTTGTCCTTGAAAATAAAACAAGAAAAAAAAATGTGGATTTATATTTAAAATGCCCTTCTATTAACAGTTTTGTTTGCATTAACAAAACATTTTGTGCTATTCTCTAGAGCCAACGAGAGAGAACAGACCACAGCTCCACATTTATTAAGCTGTCCTGATTTCTATTTTAGATATTTTTACAGAGTTAATCAACGGAGCATATAGATGGAAAAAAAAAAAAAAAAAAGTTAGTCAGTCCTCTAACCAGACATATCAGTTGTGACTATTTAAAATGTGCATTGTCACCAGTCATAATTTAGTGTCAGAACATCACAGATTACACTATAGCCTCTCATGTTTATAAATGAAGTCAAGAGTACAGGCGTCTCCTTGGTTACTGTTTGTTTAATTACTGCATGCTTCTTATAGAGTGGGATTTCTTTATTTCAAGGATTTAGAATGGAGGGTGGTACAAAGAAATACCTACCATTGCTGGTTGGGTAATCAAAGCAATTATTAGTCATATAAAATCCTGAGCACATTGTTATATCCCAAAGGGAATAGGTTGGGTATGTAATCTCCATTCTAAAGAGGTTTTGAATGGATGACTAATTCAATGCCAAGTGTAGAATTTGACCTTTAATTTTTACATTTATCAGTAATATTTTCACATCTTAATTTAGTTATATTTGTGCTCATTACAGGGTATTAGTGTACAAACTGTCCTATATATTTTTTCTGTTTGTAAGCCCTTTATTAAATTAGACAAGTGCATGACTGTGTAGTTTAAGCAGTTTATGAATGAGTATGAAGTAATATTTCATTATATGACTAGCAGTCCATTTTTTATTCTGTGAAGGTTGTAGAACAATATGTGGACATTTATTTTAAAAATCAGAACTGCAACACCTGCAATCTATAGGGCAATTTTTCTTTTGCATCCAGTTGTACACACCGATGAAATTTGACTTGCTGATGAAGTCCAAGAAGCTAACTCTGCAGAATTTAAGCCCCCCCCCCAACCAAGTAACACAGCCACCCTCCTCCTTCCGGTCTACTCCTGGCCACATGCCGTGATTCTGATTGACTTCTGATGGACATTATTCTCTTTATGACGGTAATAATAACTTTGATGTTGTCCTAATGATAGTGATCATAATGCTGGGAATTCACTTGATAGCCGTGCGGCAACCTCAGCGGGGAGTGAGTGAGCTGACTTTCAAGGTGTGATTTACCTCACAGTGGAGTGCAGGGCATTGCAGCACACGTGGGTGGTTGTCATTTTCTTGGTGAACTTCTCCTTTTTGATCTTGTAGTTCAGTATTAGTGCTGTTTACTAGCCAGGTACTTGAGGCCTGAGAGAAAGGCTATAAAGGTCTTCAGTGATTTTTTATTTTTTTTTTTTTAAGCATAGCTTGTACTCCCACCTCCATATAGTATCTCTATAGATAGTCCATCCATTTAGTATTATGGCAATCTTGGCCATGCACTGTAGTGCCACTTTGGATTAGAACAGAGAAGGAAAGTTACACAGCTCATCCTGACATTAATATTGATCAGTTCGCCAGTAAACGCCACTTCTTTGCTTAGCCGCAAATTGAACTCTAACACTCATCCACTCCCCTTGTCTCTCCTTGGAATCCTTCCTGCACGGGCCTGGTCATTTTCATGCAAAAGATTGCCTTTTTCTGCCTCGAGGAGAACACAATGAATAGATTGATTAGGCAATATCGTAATGGGGATAGGGTAATGAGCCTGTCAATCATACAGTGGACAGTGTCTGACAGAGAAAATATGCCCAGGCAGCAGAATTACTTTGCTAGTAGATACTGTAGTCATGGGGAGGGGGGGCAAAAATACGGTTTTAGGGAAAGGAGATTGCTGAAAGAGAAACTGTTTGGGCTTAGATAGACTTTTCTCTTCAGACAAAAGAGAGACTAACTTATTACAGAATCATATAGAGTCACATTGCACTTCACCTGAGGGTTTACTCTGTCTTCTTTATTTGCTAATTGATTCTGTACATAATGAGGATTTGTTCTCATCTGAACATAAAAATATATATATGAATAATTCGTCTTACCTGAATATCCAAACTGAACATCAAAGCACGAAGCTGTTGAATTTGTCACTTTGCCACTGAAATTAAGAGCTCTGTAATCCTCTCGAAAAAAACAAAAACAAAAACAAAGGCTTACCACTGACAGGAGTTAACAGTATTATCATTATTTACTGGTATTAAGCTGACAAGTCAGAAAAGTATAATCACTGGATTAGCATATGTCACCCTGTACGCTTCTCTTTCTTGTTATGTCTGGGATGTGAACTAATCCAGAGGTCAGGGGTCACAGAGTGATGGCATTTCACAAGTGGTATTTTCCATCACGTGCCTCCCATGTAATGAATTACTTCCCACTGAAAATATCAATTCTGAAAAGCTGTAAACGCAGCTTACACATATGACTGATAGAACTTCCATCCTCAGTGCCGAGTCATTTCCGCTGTGAATAAGTGCATTATAAACCTAAAAGGAAAGAAACCTTCTCCATGCCATCCCATTTGTTTTGCTGCTGGGCGTGGAGAGCAAATTCGCTTGTATCTGAAGCTGAGCAATTTGTTTTATGTGACTTCTCGCCCCATAAACTGTCAACTCTGGTTCCCCTAACCCAGAAGAGCTTTGCTACAGAAAACAAATGGGCTCCGTAATGACCCTCTCCAGTAGAGTTCAGTTTTGGGGTGTGATCTATGTATTTATCCAAGAATCTTTGCTCCGTTTATCTACAACAGGGTGGATAACTAGCGAGTTTCTCACTGTGCGCCTCAGTGTTTGTCCTTATATCGCTTCATGGATCTCCTCATTTCCTTAGAGGGTTGTTAGAAATTGGGGAACAACTTAAAATATTTATGGGGCTTCAGACAAGCTGTTATAAAATTCAGGACACTTTTGTGTGTGTGTGTTTGCATGTGTGTGGATGCAGCAGAGAGACAAAGAGAGGGAGAGAGGCATTTGTGTTTGTGTGTTTGTAACTATGAAGAAGTGAATGTTCAGCCAACTATTGATTTTGGAAAAGGCTCTCACTGAGATGATGAGGAGGTGTGTCCTGTGAAGTGGCTATTATGTGAAATCAGTTGCCGTTGGCTGATTCTGTGCGCTCTATATTCATTGCTTCCAGTTCTCCAAAACAGCTTAGGCTGCGTCTCTTTACCACGCAGCCAATTTCATTTAGATTCCCTATTTTAAAGAACACACCAGTCCCTAAACATGGTTTGCAGGTGCATCCACCATAATTGTCCGAGCTCTTAGCAGAATTAATTAATTACCTATCTAATGGCCGTGCTTCTCTAGGTCCTTTGAAAAATTTGTGGATTTGCATGGAAATCCACCAATTCCATGTTCTTAAATTATTTAAATAAAGTTTGTTGCGGTTGCTGCAATGCAAATGCGGAGCAGGTGCTGGATCTTTTTCTTTTCCTTTTCCTTCGAATACAGAGTGGGAGGAAGTTTTTCTCTCCCTGATTATGATCTAGAATATAGGATCCTGGATTTTAAATACAAGCTTGAAGTTGATTAGATAATAACATAATAACTGCTAGTGTGGGTAATGCGTAATTGCTTTAAATTACTTCTCTCAGTAACACAGTAGTCTAACACGTTATGTTTTGATCTTTTTCCTGATTACATTATAGTTACTGGCCTGACGAAAAACCTGTCACTTCAGAATAATGACACAACACACAGACGTCAAACCTGTGTCAAGATCTGTGAAGTAATAAAGTTATTTTGTATGTGCACATTTCTGAATGCTTCACAGGTGCAGGACAATAGTTAATGTATTCACAAGGGGGAAAAGGAAAAAGAAGCATGAGAAGCATTTTAATAAGCAGGGAGTTATGTCATGATGTCATGTTAAAATTAAAATGCCATATTAAGCGATGTGGTAGGCTGCACAGTGGAGGAAAAGCTGCTCATATGTACAGACTTTCAAACAAATTGTTTTTTTTTTTGTATTTTTACAAACTTTTTTTGACAAAAAAATTACAAATGACAGGTAATGACGTGTATGGCTTTTAGAACATGAATAACGTGGTGAACTCAGTACGGGTAATCCATTACTTTTCTAAAGTAACTTCCTCAGCACTGACATTTGCTAACCAGTAGATGGGGATTGAAACAGCCTGTGTCCTGTCTGTTGACATTTGACATGAAGTTCCCTCTAATTCCTGAGCAGCTACATAATAATTACTGCAGTTATACAACCCTGTCCCCAGGCTTGGAGGCTTGACCTTTCCGCAAATAACATGTTCATTTCCCTTAATGTGAAAACAGAGATGTCATTTCCTATTGTTGTTCTCCGGATGCAATAACGCAGATGTCATCTTACATGAACTGCATGGTCTGTGTGTTAATGCACATGTGTGTGGTTAGATGTTGTCCACCTATATGTGAAGAGGAAGTCCAAATGGCAACATCACACACAGTAATAACTTCACCATAGTGCACCCATATTTCTTCTGACAGGGTTTTTTTTTTTTTTTGTTTTGTTTTGTTTTTTCTACTTCAGCCTCTAATGCTTGTCTAGCCTTGACTTGGATAGCACTGTGCCCAGGACTCAGAAAAAGAAGCATTTGGGGAGGTCTTCACAAACAATTTCACAAACACACACACAAACACTCAACCATCGCAGAGTGTGGAGAGTTAGGAGAAACATACAGTCAGGTTTGGTCCTTTCTGACCACAGTCTGGCCTAATGGGAATCTTACGCCTGACTGCACCACATAGCACACAGAGTGAGGATGTATGGCCACCAAGTGAAAGCATTCCAGCAGGAAAAATGAACTACACTTTGAAGAAAAGCAGGGCAATATTATAGGGGGATGAAGGGAGATGGGTTGGGTGATAAAGAGGTCAACGAAGTGCTTCTTTTGTCTTTATGAGTTTAGGATTGTGTTTTCACATCACTTTTTTACTGTATGTATCATTTATGGTCAATAATTGGCTATAGTAGGCTGACTTTTGCACATATACATGTATTTCTGGCTCACATGATCAGTTTTGCTTTGGCTGGCAGAGGAAGCCTCAGTGCATAACAGAGGGTAAGCTGTGTACAGTGTTTGCCTTGTTTTTACTTTATATATATTTACTTCTTGCTTTGAGGTATGAGATAGGCTGTCGTATAGCATATTGCTTCTTTGGATCCACACAGTGATAAAGAGCAAAGTAAAATAAACATGTTACTGCCTCTCAAGTCCTTTTGAAATGTTTATTCCTCTGAATACATTAAAGGATTAGAGATCGTATGCAACATGATTACAGTATGAACAAAGCAGCTGAAGTGTGATCAAAGGGAGGGAGAGAGTAAACACACACACACACTTAGAGGCACATACACAGGAGACAGAAAAGGTGAGGGATAAACAGAAATCATGAGATTAAGAGATTACTCCAGAATGAGATTTTTTTTCATTATTGAAAACAAAACATTAGCAACTTTGCTATGGGAGAAACATAGAATCTGGAGAAAAAAAAAACAAAAAACTTTTACACTTTTGAGATCGTGCCCATGATTTTAATGGAAGCTCTGCTTAATAAACATCCATCGGGCTCTTGAAGATAGTCATTCACTCTAGCAGGTTCAATATGCAGTGCAAGCATTCATTTAAGTGTCAAAACATGATATGCTTGGCAAACCGTCCTTCCCAACATGAATTCAGGGTTGTACAGGTAGTGTGTACAACGTACAGATGATTTTATAAGATAAGGTTCAAATGCCAAGGCAATGTAGTGACAACATCTGAGCTAAAATTCCCAAATGAACACTCCAATGACTTTTTGATCAGTATTAAAAAAGACGTACCCTTCTGTTGTTACTTGTGTTCTTTCAGCTCTACTCTAAAGCCTTTAGGAAATGTGGTGGTCGGTGCTCTAAGGTACAGACGTATATTGCTATCCATTTTTATTGGGTTTTAATTAGTCATTCTTTGTGAGTGAACTTTTATCGGGGATTAAAGTTCTCCGTCTCTATGACGGATTTCCATCAGCTGGATTTGTACGAGATCAGTGTATATCTTAAAGGGCGAAAAAGCTAGGGCGGGGAGGGGGGTGTTACGGCACAGAGGAATCAGGCCACCAGGTGATTCAGGGTAACCAGCGTTAACTGAAGGAAGGCTCTGATGTATCAGACTTTGGTGAAATAGTGTAAAATAAATGGAGGTGGGTTGGCTCTATCAAACGGTGGGGAATAGAAAGCTTTGTTTGTCATGCAAAGCAATGATGGTGTGTGTGTGTGTGTGTCTGTGTGTGTGTCTT
>JBBMJY010000018.1:19691637-19708431 GCA_037833715.1 Toxotes lorentzi
TATATATTCATATATACTGCATATCACGTGCAGGTAATAAATGTGGAGAATATTACTTGGACAACAGACAAGGAATAACAAATTGGATGGTATAGAGCACAATACTGCATTTACCCTCTATACTTACATGTCTGTTTTTATGTTTTTTTTTATGAACGAATGTATTCAAAAATATTTGCTTAGAAATGACTTTTCTATGTTGTTGCATTAATACAGTATACCTGTTTATAGGCAGCTGTTTTCAGGACTCCATGCCAGGTGAACCAAAGGCTAGTGTGCACTAGTGTGTGGTTCCATTGCTCTGAAATGCTCAAAGTATGATGTTAATGCCCCTGCTCGAGAACTGTCTCCTGATCCGTGATGCATCAAGCCTCCTTTCATAGAAAGAGCAAAGTGACTGTCATACTTGTTCTGCAAGATATTCAACTTATGGCAGTCCATCCAGCTCTCTTGGTTTTGCATTTGCATTGGCTGGAAGCATGTCTGAAAGGCACCAGTGGTCTCTGGTTGTCCTAAGAGGGTCCTAAGCATAGTCGGCCTGAAGTTAAGGGCAGAATCAGAGCAGTGTGTTGACAGACACCAGCACTCTTCTACCATCCTGAACCCATATGCGATGACAGCTGTCAGCTACCTTGGCCATCACCTGTCTTTCACAGAGACACCCACATGCCTACATGTATGCATCTACACATGCACTGACACGCATAACATTGCCTTTGCACACAGCCACGCACACATGCCTATAAGCAGAAACACACACACAGAATCACAGAGGAGCAAGCTTTTGGCCCAGACTCTTTGTCCAGTCTACCCCTTCAGATCCTACTGCCCTTTTTTTGTTTGTTTCATTCGTATACTACCTCTCTCTCCCTCTCTCTCTCTCTCTCCCCCAGCCAAAGCTGGGGATACAGAGTGCCAACCACCCGTGAGATGAGCGATTTAGTAATTGTGTAGCTGCAGCCCAGGCATGGGAGCCTGTGCAGCAATAGTGGACACTGTGGCATATGGGTGCAAAGACTAGTCCAAAGGGGAGAGAAGAGAGAAAGAGACAGAAAGAGAAAAGAGAGACAGGCAATGACTGAGAGAAGGGAATGGAACGGGGTTAGTTCTTGAAAAAGAAATATAAGAAAAATTAATGGATGTAAAGAGAGCAAGAGAGAAAAGAGAGTGGGTGCAAGCGCATCTTGGTACGTGGGTGGAAGATTTTGAGGTTTGAAGAGTAGCAGCAGTATTGGCATGGGAGAGAGGGAACAAGGGAGGAGGAGAAGGAGGAGAGGGCAGAGATTTGAAGAGAAAGGGAGGGAGCATGGGACGGGGGTGGAAAAGCAGCAATTAGTGTAATTAGGAGACCAGCTTTAGCAAGGCACTGACAATATGTCACCTCTCATTATAACCCATAAGCAAACACAGCAGCCTAATGCAAGGCAGCACCCATTCTCTAGACAGTTCCCTGTGTCAATGCAGATTTTGTTCTCCCCAGTTACGCTCGGCTGCATATCATTGACTTTCCAATACAACATGAAGTTTTGGATTCAGAATATAGAGTCCAGTTGGGGGAGGGAGAGACCCAAACAATAATAAGGTCCAACTAGCATGCTGCTGGAGCACAGGATGTTTGGCAGCCAAACAGAATGAGTCTGGAGCCTTGTTAAACTACAGTGGGATTGATTAATTCAAGTAGATGAAATGTGTTAGATGTTTGTGCATAGCTGGTATGAAAGGAGCATTATATGTTGTGGTCAGCTGAAATTGATGTTTGGACAAATATGGCGTGAGATCTGCGTTGTGCTTTGAAGCTGTGGACGATTTTTATGTATGATTGCACTTTGAACATAATATTACTTCATCTATGTCTTTTTCCAAACACATAGTGCATACTACAACAGGTGACTCTGAAGGTGAATTTAATATAAAAACCACCATGCCAGTGCATTTTATGAATAGCTATAGATAACTATGCACAGAATTATGGAATGCTCTCCCGAGTAGCAGGCTCATCTTTTCTGCCCGTTTCTGTATATTTACACAACTTGTTTTCATGGCAACTCTACTGTACTCCAAAGCAAACTGATGCTTCTTTTTGTTTCCCTTTTATTTTTATTTTTTTCTATTTTTCCAGTGTCAAAGCAAATGGGCCATTAAAACTTTACCATTGCTACATAAACACTTTACAGAAAGAGACATGTTTTCTGTTGTGCCTCTGGTTCTTTTTTTTCACCCCTCTGTGACATGGCACGGGGCTGCTGAGCCAAGTGACTGTGACAAATTGGGATTGGAAATGACAAAATAGGCTATTTAATAAGCATGGCGGAGGGGATTGGACTCTGGTGTCGGGTTCACTCGAATAAGCAGACTGTCTGAACTCCTCCTGGGCCTGGCTTTGATGGCAGCTTTCATCCATCTGATGGGGAGATTCTGGCAATGGAAGATGGAGCAGGGTGTGTTTCGCTATCTGCAGTGTGTGAATGTGTGTGTTAAGCTGTGCATGCTCGTGTGTGTGTGCACAGGGACTGTATTGAGTAAATGCAAAATCAGTGCTCACATCAATCCGAGGCAGAGATATACTGTGGCGAGCGACTGGGGCCCAGGGGGGGTAAATGTGGCCATGTGTTAACCTCAGGCTATTAACTTCCAAATATAAACTCCTTTCCTCAGATAGTAATCACTTGTGCCATTTTTTGTCACTGTGGTCCCTGAAATGAGAAGTTGTTATTAGAGAGAGAGACGCAGCGATATTCCCTAATGATACCAAGCTCAACTGAGTTGTCACACTGTATGTTTGAGTGTGTGGGTGCAGAGAGAAACGCTACAGTGTACTTATGCATATGTGTTAAGGCGTGCAGAAAACATGAGAGGAGGTTAATAAAAAATGTGCATGTTTGATGGTTTAAAATACAACCGTGATTGATTTGAAGATGCGAGCAACATGTATGACAATGTCTTGAGAAAATGTGTTTTAAGGTAATAAAGGATGAAACTGGAAAAGATAAAGGAGTTAACGGAGAAACAGATAAACAGTTAGGAAAACTACAAACCTGCAGAGGGAGCGATGCTGAGACTGTTAAACAGACAATGGGAAAAAAGGCAATAAAAGAACAAATAAAAGTGCCAGTGGAGTGCAAAGGAAATATGAGTGAGAAAGATGGTGCGGGCAAACAGCATAAGGGAACATAGGGAACGTGTAAAGGCATCGTGATGGAGGAAAAATGGTGAGTAAAAGCCAAAAGAAAGGACAACAAAACAAAGTGAAAGACACAGAAAGAGGAGAAGGCAGAAGATTGAAAAGCAGTAGGTTTTAGAACTTGTTGACAGTGAGTTAGACACAGAGACAGAGAGAAACACAGACAGAGAAGGCACAGAGATGCATGGAATCTACAGTAGAATAAGATGGTGAAGGAAGGTGAGAGATGAAGTGTGAGGGGAGAGCTAATGGTAGGGTTGGTGATGGAGGGATAGGGAGAGTGCGCTTTTGTGTGTGTGGGGCTTGCATACATAAAAAAAGAAAAATCTAATGTTTATACTGAAGTCTGCATACATTTTCTATGCATGTGTTTGTGTGAAAAAGTGTGTGTTTGTGTGTCTGTGCATGTTTGTATCTGTGTGTGAGTGAGTGAGTATCAGTGTGTATTCATTTTTTTTGATTATAGCAGCCTCCCAGGAATTAAATAAAGTTTCAGCCCAGCAGGAGAATACTGCATTTTTGACCAGCTCCAATACACACACTAATGTCTGTGAAAACATGAATTATGAATTAAAGCATGACATTTTCCACTAATGCGCAAATTCAATCCCATGAGGAATTTTATATTTCCCTGCTTCAAAACATTGCATAGTTCAAAATTTGGTTCTAGGCTACAATTCACCGCTGCACTGCACTGCACTGCACTCTTGGACCAGTTCAGCTGAGCTGTTAGCGACTGTCATGTTAGAACTCAGACCTCAGAACTCAGATGCAACACTATACACAGCTTTACAGCCTTGAGATCTTGAACAACACAATACCTGTTGTGCCTGTGTTATGGTTTCCCACTGAAGGGATTATAATGGATAGTTTGGACACATTCACTTTAGTTTTTCACTTGTGTGAATCTGATGGTTCATGATGCAGTGCCCTTTAGAATCCATTGTAAAACTTTGTCTTACTGGCATCCCCCTTTGTTGTGAAGTTGGTGGCTATCGAGATCAGTCCTGGCCAAGACTACATAAACAGGACCAGATGTAGATGTGTGTTTCAGGAAATATGTATTACTGTAATATTGTCTGCTGTTTTTGAAAACTAAATAGGACAAAGACTAAGAGTCTACAGCCTATTGGATCTGTGAGGCTGTACTGAGCTAAATGCTAATGACAGCATGACAGCATGCTTACAATAATGATGCTAACATGCTAATGTTTAGCAGGTAAAATGTTTACCCTTGTCAAATTGTGTTTTTCTATATTAGCATGCTAACTTAGCACTAAACACAAAGTAGAAATGATACTGATAACTTCGGATTTGTTTTGTAGTTATTTGCTAAAACCTTTCCCATAATGTCACACATACACAAACAATATATTTTAACCTACAGCTGTATGGAAGCTAATCATTGCCATAATAATTTGATTACCAAAGAAAGAAATTTGAAATTAGAAATTAAATCACTACTGAATGCTTAGTGATATTTAAATACCACTGAGTTTATTGCACTGAAATATTTGACTTTGAAAGGCATCTTTTTTGTTAAATTCTCAATAATCAGTCTCAATTTGTGCAATTTCTAAAATTTTATTTCCTTTATGTATATTTTTTTTAGTGTTTTCAAGGTCAGATAGAAAATTTACATATGCCAAAATGTGTCCACCATGTGTCTGCTGGCTTCCTTACACTTCTGCACTTTAGGGCCCACAGTATGTGTTCCAGAGTCTTTCTCCAGTCAAGTCAGCTGAGAGCTGCTCAACTGAGACAATATTTGCTCATCCGAGACTTCCACCAGCTGACTTCCTGATCGCTCCCCGCACACATGAATTGGATAAAAGAATATAATCATAAACCTCTTCTAGACTTTTCTCATGTTATTGAACTGAATGGATCAAATTCTGATGATAAACACAAATGTTTTGCTAAATGGGAAATGTACACACTGTTTTATAGCCCTTCTTTTCCAGTGATTGTGTTTGATGGGTTCCTGGGGGCTTGCCTGGGGCAGCATGTGAATTTGACCAAACATATTTGAGAAAGAATTTTCTACCTGAATTTCATGACCCTAAACTAAATATATAATGGAAAAGTTTTTGAAATTGCACAACTTGAAATTGACCAATGACAATTTCACAAAGTGAAGTCAGACCACATGAGGTCCGAAAGATTCTTTTCAAATATTTCAGTGCAATAAGTTCAGTGCTATTTGAACTTCAGCACTAAGTATATTCCGTTTCAACATTCAAATTCTACTTTATATGGCAGTGATTTGCTTCCATATTGGTTAGTCACAGGATCACCAAACTCATTAGGATCCATCCTCCCAGGCCCTTGAATATCTGTACAAAATGTCATTACAATCCATTTAATAGAGTAATTAATTTAATATTTCACACAAAACCAAAACTGTTAACCTCATGGCTTCATCCTGTCAGGACCATAAATGTTGGTACAAAATTTCATAAAATGCCCAAATGCAGTGGTTGGAGTTTCTTTGTAAATCTACCAATACCTCAGTAACATGGGGAACAAACAACAAAATACACGATCCTGGCAGGGCTCACTACTTATCTGTCTTGCCAGTACATTAAAGGATCTGATGAGATGTTGTCAGCTACCTGCTTTGCCAGCTTTTGTCGCAGCCATGCAGTGTGTGTTTGCAGTAAATAACAGTGCCTTAAAAATGAGCCAGCTTGATCTGCTTTACTCTGAAATCACTGACAAATGGTACAAGTCATTGCAGAGACTGAGTCATCATTTTCAACCCAAGTTAAAAAGTATTTCTGTGAAAAAAAGAAGCAGCCTTGTATTTTTCACTCAGTAATTCACAGTACTCATATGCACTCCACACAACTCTCTGAAGTGGCATCTAATCTGATTGGTCAGGGAAGGCAAAATAGAGAGGAGAGCAGGCTAATGGCAGAGCAGAGAGGCAAAGATAACAAGCTTATCACAGTGTGAAAAACGTGAGCAAAAACTTGTTTTGTAGACAAATCCAAATAGACTGACCAATCAGCTGACTTGTCAGCCTCCTCATGACGTCCTGTGATAGCTGCAGGAAAATTACAGCAGTGCATAGAACCTTCTTCTTTTGGTTGTTCACATGGTTTCTATTGTGTGCATTGCATGCTGTGATGAAACATTTATTTATTTATTCAAAGCATTTTTCATATTTTTGTAAGTATAGTCTTTCCACAATATGAATCATTAGACTATATTAAATGTACAGTTAGTTTCTCAGTCCATAAAAACATGCATACTTGAAGGTTGAACGGAAGATATTTTGATTACATTTCAGTCATAACCCACTAGTTTGCCTACTGCTGCTTTAACACCAGTTTTGTAGTGAGCATCATGCTGTAGCTGCCTCTCTCATCTCTGCCTCCATGCTGTCCCTTCCTCATCTCTTTCAAGGGCACTGTCACTGTAAACAATGTGCAACAACCATTATGAAGCTTCATTTGTAAAGCTACGTTAACCTTACCTAACCACAGTCAACAATTAGCCTTTTATAGCTAAATACAATCGGTTAGCCCATTAGTGTTAAGCAACTATAGGCTTTAAGATATTGCATGTAAGGTGATGAAACCCAATAATCAGCTCAGTGTAAACAATGACAGTTCCCTTATAACCATATGCACTAAAAATATTTAAAGGATAACAGTTACCACACAATGACCTCACAAATATGGTCACAGTCAGAAGCATGTGTGCTAATTGAGAACACGGCAGTAATAAAGTAGAACCAGAGTTTCAGGCAAACATCTAATCCTACTAATATCTCAGTAAATTACCTACATAATTATAAAGAATAACTCACTTTACATCCTGTTACACTGTGAAAATGAGATAGTTGTTTGCTGAATGGCAGCTTGATCGATGCTCTCACAATAAAGATAGTAATGGCACAATATCACTCTAATAGTAATTATAATCTGTATTTTCATATTTAATCATTCAAGTACTTCTTTGTGCAATTGTAATTATACAGCACTAGAAAACAAATTATTTATTATTATTTATTTAAAATTGCTTAATTATCATCTTAATAATTGCTTAATTATTGTTTAAATTATTAATATTTGTTGGCCAGTGCTGCATGTTAGCCAAAGAGGGCAAAAGGCCAGTGCCTGAGCCACTGTGGCTACTGTATGTCTCTGGATAAATGCATTGTAACACAAACACACACACACACACACAGCTACATTACAGGGCTGTCTGTCAGCCATTGGCCCCATGCCTATCTGTTCGCAGTGATCAGTCTTGCCTGAGTGTCGTCTGTCCGTTGCCAGCTGTCAAAGGGCCTGCTCTGGGCATGCCCACTGATGAGAGGCTGCAGCCATGCTCTAGAATCAATCCAACACTCTAATCGGTCACAAATGGCTGCACAGTGCTTGCCAATAGCTTGGGACTGGAGAATGAGTAGAGGAGGGGGTGGGAAGAGAAAGAGGAAAGAGAGAGAGATACACAGGGAGAGACAGATATGTCAGCTATATTTTTATCGTCAACAACAAGTTTTGCTGGCTACTGTTAGAGAAGAAAGGGCAGTAATTGACTTGCTACTAATTTGCACCCACTAGTGAGGGCTTCTGACTTCACTGTAGTGATCGCCAACTTTGAGTGAAGCCAGAGTACACCAACATAAATCCCTCCTTCTCTGTCTCTGTCTCCCTCTCTATCTCATTAGAGTTTCCTACTTTTAGACCTAATTATGGGTAAATGTGTACACACTTAATGAAATTCCCTAAGTGGGGAGGCAGAACAGAAGGAGAAGGAGATTCACTAGAAGAGTGTGGATTTTGTTTTTAGATACCAAGCAGTTGGTGCTCTGCAAATGTTTCAGTTTGCAAAGCAACTTCTTTGCCGTTGGTGCACGCGGAAATATATTTGATACAAATGCTCTCTAATTAAACAAATTCAAACTGCCTGCTGCACTGTTAAGTCATCTACTGTAAGGGAACAGGGAAACTGTAGATAGGGAAAAACAAATTAATTCTATCCCCCCAATCCTGTTTGCCTTTGAGGCACAGAGGAATAAACAGTATGTTTTTATTTCTTTGAAGTTATCACTCCACAGCTCAAACATATCTAATTGGAAACTTGAAAAGTAATATTTTTGATCAGTTTAAGTCAAGCAAGAGTTTTCTCTCTCTCTCTTTTTTTTTGATTGACTGTCATTCAGAGTTAAAGAAGAGATTCACTCCTTTTAATCTCACTAAAGGTATATGTGATAAATTGCACATAGAAAAATAAAAACCTTTAGTTTGAACTTGTGTTGTAGTTGACTCCTACATGATGTTATAAACCATTTAGCTTTAATTACAGTCCTTCAGAACTGTGTATTCTGATCTGTTGTGCAGTGGCGGTGCTACATTGAATTACTCCCTGGGCAAACCTTCTGAGCTTTCTGGCCTTCCTTGATGCAAAATCATCAATAATATCATCTTACGAAATCTGCCCCCCTATTGAGTGATTGATACTGATGACAGCAAGGCCAGTGAGCCGTTCCTGAGACATGGTTGACCTCAGGTACGACTTGATCAACTTTAGCTTTGAAAAGCTCCTCTATAGAGTGGATCCCCCGTTTCCCCCTCCCGCCTTGTCCATTACATTTGGGAGAGACCCAAAGGTGAACTGTCCCCCGCGCCCCCTCCCTTTTCCCCTCCTCACACAGCTTCTGAGCACAGCACCTTCTCAGCAAGCAGGGGCGCCTGCAGTTCCAGGGGGCGCCAATTTGCCAAGTCCCCACAAAGTAATATGATAGATAACAGAAAACAGCTTAGCGGCGCAGATTTTTTTTTTTTTTTCACGTGGTTGTGCCGCCCCCAAGGTGATGCTGCCCCGGGTGGCTGCCCGGTTCGCCCGTGACAAAAACCACCACTGTTGTTGTGTACTGAATAGGGAATGAAAGGGAACAAAATTGTTCTGGCTTGCAAGAAGTGATGCGTTTTGATATTAAATACAAAAATAATACCAATAAACAATAACCGGCACCTACTTGTTTATTGTAAAAGTTGTTGATAGCACTGTGTTAAAACCCACCAAGGGGCTGTGCTGGCGTAGGCAGGCTGCTTCAGGTAGCAGTGAGAAACTAAATAAGATCCAGGAAGTCTAGTTTAATGCTCTGTCAGATTCAGGCAAGATTTTACATCTCTAAAAGGTTATCGTGGTAGCAATAGTTTTACCAATCCATTTTAATGACTGGAAGAGAAGCAGTAGAATTGGCACAAAGTTACACCATTCACACACAAGTTTACCTGGAGTCTGCATTGATTGGAAAATACATTGTGTTCGTCTCCTAACTCTCTGAGCTTGGATGACGGTTCGAGAGCATGCCGAGTGCTACCATCAGTAGCTGTTCCACCAAAGACTAGGTGCTGATCTTCTGCAGAGGGGACCCCGCAGAAATCGCCACACACTCTGACAAAGCCATTCTTTGTACCTGAGCAGATGGTGGAGTAGCAGGACATTGTTCATATCTGCAAGAGACTAACCCCAGGAGTTCTTTGCATCTCTGCTGCGAGGCAAAGCAGCAGACAGGTGATGATCTGTGTGACTTTTGCAGACAGACAGCCGCAACCTTGGCTTACAGTGATTATGGAACTGGAGACGCAGGAATGTTGGAACTTGCTCTTTAATATCACAGTGGAGCTGGTCTGGCTGCAAAGGGACACAACTCTGCCTCAGCAGAGAATGATAATAGTGTGTCATCCCTACTGCCAGGCAGCATCCTTTGTGGGGGCAAATGGTGGATCTTAGAGAGGGGTACAGGGCAGAGTCAGAAGAGCCCCGTCACATTCTGTCTCACTGCTGTCAGAACAAAGCTCCATCTGAGGCGAATGCTGGAAAATAGGCCTATTACTGCCAACAAGCACACTCCTACTGTTAGTGAAAGCAGGCAGCGGAATGCTTAGTGCCGAGGCACACAGTGCACCACCGGTGTTGGTCTGCCATGCCAATCAATCCAGGGCACAAAAGGGAGACAAAGCTATCCTTGACTGCTGAATTGTCTCTCTGGAGTTCAGTGTCATTATGTCTAGTCCTGAAGCAAAGTGTGTTGGATATTCGGTCGGAGCAGCTGTTTTCAGCCCTCTAAGGTTGCTGGCAGCTTCGTTGTTGATTGGATGGCATTGAATGTACAAATTTCAGTTCATGGTTCCTGTGGTCAGGTGTGATCATAAAGCAGTTATGGAGTCCAGTAAAATGGGGTAACTTTATGCAATTTCAGCCAATGATTGCTGTGTAAACAGCACCACAAAGTTTTTGCAGCAGTGCAAAGGGCACTCCACTCCTTTTTTTTTTTGTCCTGCGGAGTCCTACATAGCCTATGAAAACAGCTGTATGGCTTTCCAGTAAAAAAACAGGATGCTAGTTATATCATGAGGGTTATCTTATGTTGGCCTAGCAGGCTACTTAGAAGACCCAAGTTACAAGCTTGGGGCATGGCATTTGAGAGATGTGTGTGGTCTAATTAAAAGGGGGGCGGGGGGGTCTGATGAAAGATGTTAATTGTTTTTTTTTTTCTTTTTATTGGAGCTTGATCCATTTCAGGGTCTAAAAGTCGAGATATTTCAACCTCAGCAAATTTTTTTTTTTTGACAGTTCTGCTTTTAGACACACCAGCAGTCTGTCCGCTTTGGTCCAGACCACGGTTTATGACCATATACCTGCTAAATTAATAACATTTAAAGTTGGTTTAAAGTTGTCACATGTGATGGCTACTCAGTTTGGTGTAGCACATCAGCCCCTGCATCACACAACTGACTACACAGTCTCAATCATACATCCTGCACAGTGTGTATGATCACCAGTATATTGTACATGTATGTGTAAATCCCCATATACTCAACCAAACTGTAACACAACCAAGTGAATGAAGAGCTCGAGTGTGTTTAAGTTGTTCTTGAACTGTTTGCTGTGGAGATTGGACACCCCCAGAGCAGTTGGTTTCCAATACCACGGACATTGCCTTGACCAACAGTCTGAGAAGGAATTATTTCCGGAAGCTCCAAGCTTGCTACCGGGCAGGAAGAGAGTGAGATTAGAAGTCCTCTCCCAGCCGGCAGAAATACAATAGGTTGAACCACCTACTGGCCTGAGGAGCTTTTCTTCGACTGGTGTTGCAACTTTTCCTTTCTTGTGCTAACAGTGTGTCTCATTCACTCTTCTAGCCCTTCACTCATTATTTCATTTTTCAGTTCTTTGTTTGTTTTTGTTTTTTTTTGTCTTGCTCGTTCTCATTACGCCGCCTCCCTCTCCCTCTCCCTCTCTGTCTCTGCCTTGTCAGCTCTGTCTTTCTGTCCAGTCTCTGTGCATGTTTCACAAAAGCCAAGGACCGTATCTGCTCCCTACTACTACTCTCCAATGTTTGTCTGAAGTATTATGGGGTTGTTGCCTCATTGGATAGAATTAATTGATTAATACTTTTATCCAATTAGTGCTCCCTCATGCAATTAATCAGCTGGCTGAGGTTAGGGCCGCTCCATCAGTCGGACGAAAAGCAGACAGATGCTTTGGGTCTGGTGTGTGATGAACAATAACCTCTCTCTCTCTTGCTTTCCCCCTCTCTCTCTCTGTCTGTCTCTCCTCTCTCCTTCCTATTTTCCACACACCTTGCTTCCTGTCCTCTTTTCACTGTTCTTCCATCACTCTCCAGCTCACAGCACATTGTTAGGATTCTTGCTGAACATAAGAATCGCTGGTGGAAAACAGTTTCCTCCGGATAATCCTAACAAAACCAGCACATTATGGGTTTTGTGGCTCAGAACACACAGAGGTAAAAGAAGGGCAAGATGAACCGAAAGTCTCGGGAGTGTTAGAGAATTTTTTATTTTGCTATTTGTAAATTTCAACACCATGACCAGAATTTACAGTAAAGGGAATCAATAAAAAATGACAGAATATTAAGTGTTTGTACTGTACATTAAAAAAAAAAAAGTAAAAAAAAATATATATTAAACAAAGTCAGCTTTGTAAAAATGATGTAATTCTACACCCTTACTGATTTTGATGCTCAGATGACCTTTTAAAGTAGAAAACATTTAAAGATTCAGCCCAAATTGCAATTATGATAACAGCAATTTTCCTTTCTGTCTTATAGGTTTGTCCTTTTCCTGCCTTTGAATCCCTGATGGAGTTGTCATGATGGCCAAAGAAATACCGCAGGACCTTTGAAGAATGAACTTTCCAAACCACTGGATTGTTCTGGAGGGAAAAGCCATCAAAGATCAAACAAAATTACCAACAGTAAAATCAAGTGGCCTTTTCTCAGTTCAAGGATTCTGCTTCAGGAGGCAAAACCAGTCATGACTTTTTAAGGAACTGGACTACAGAGGAGTGTTCTTTGCAAAAAAGTTCCATAGAATAACATTTGGACAGCTTATTATTAAACTAGCTGAAACCTGCACCAACCATTGGGAGTGACACTGGCACTGCAAGCGAATGACAAAGGCAGGAATGGATGGAAACCACCACTCTTCAGAGGCGTGTTCCTCAATGCTGTGTATCCCTGTCTCCCCATAGTTCCCCCACTGATAGTGAACAATCTGTTGTTGTTTCCTTTAAAAATTCAACTTGAAAAACGCTTTGTAGAGTCTGTTTGTTTGTTACTCTAGGTCATGCTTTGAAAAAATATCAGAAACTCTATAAGCTGCTGTGGATACTATAAAAGAATCATAATGACTGGCCATGTTACAGTACAAACGGGTACTCTGCAGGTGGTAGAAATCCAGTATGCTCCATGACCTGCCTTGTATTCAGCAGATAACTTCAGATTGATTCGTGATCCCATGGATTAACTTTCAAGTTCTCACACAAAGACCTTTTAAGGTTGCCCTGGTGGAGTTTTATTTGGTATACAACTACAAGCCAAAAACTCTCCCTGTGTCTTTTATATTACATGTAGAGCCAGGTCGGATATCTTTTTTTTTTTTTTTTTTTTTTTTTACTTTTCTTCTGTTTTTGGTTAAAAAAATGGCTCCTTCATGGACAGCAGGAGCTTCGACACTGTTGGCAGCATTGGGTCTTCTTAGCTGCTGTGATTTTGGATGGTGTGAGGCCTCAAGGACTAGTGGTTCAACCTCAGGAGTGAAAAGACAGGAGGAAGGACCCTCGTCACTTGAACGAGTTAAGAGGGGATGGGTGTGGAACCAGTTCTTTGTGGTGGAGGAGTACACGGGCACAGAGCCTCTTTACGTTGGAAAGGTAAGACTTAAATATCTTAGGAAGAACTTTGTGAGTAAATGTTGATTCATTGAACTGCTTTTGAAAAGAAGTATGACAGATTTTCAACTTGTAGTGAAATGAGTGCATGCTTTTGTCATCAGGATAAATATCTTATTAGTAAGAAGCTTGTCCAGTCACATCAGCTTCATGTAGCAGCAATCATTTTTATCATAAGCAGAATTAAAGTCCAGAACAGTTCCTCTGTGGTGAAAACTGTTCTTGTCCTTGAGGAGCAGAGTAAATACATAGCACCCAAAGATAGATATACAGCAACACAAACAGGCTTCCAAGGACAGAAGTGCATGAGAATGTTGCTAGTGCCTATACTGTAAAGCTAGTCTGTTCATTTATGTGGTTGCTTAAACTGACACCCCCCCCATAAATATACCCATAATAATCCTTGTTTACTTAAAACAATATATTTTATTTATAAAAAAAAAAAGTTCAAAGGCTGTACATTAAAGGCGTTGTGAACTTTGGATGGCCTAAGCATGCACCTCTGCTCAGTGCATTTGCGCTGCGTAGAAAACAGATGCAAATTGGCAAAAATTGACTGACTGCATGACCTCGTGGACACGACTTCAGCTGAGCCACTCCACCCACCTTAGCTGCAATGTTTCATTTGGAGCCAGTGAATTACTGAGCATACACTAGCACAAAAATGTACTTGTATTCAACAATAATTGCATTTTAGTTTCTTCTATTTCTCTGCCAGCTTTTCACCTGCATGCAATAGTAGAACCTTGAGGTCAAGACCATGACACCATGGGTTTAAGAACTGGAAGAGACAGAGATCAGCCCCAGTGATTTTCTGCAAAGAACTAGCTCTGAAGGATCCTATATCAGTGAACAAGCAGTAAAACTTTTTTCTACTGCAAAGATGCTATTAAAAATGTAAAACTCTAAATTTCACACTTTCACTAACATTGTGTTATATGCTTAAGCTATGGCAGGCGTGTGACCTCATGCAACTGAAGACAAACTGCTATTTTTTAAAAGAGTCTACCTTCTGCTGTCAGAAGTTTTGTAGATCCTGTGCAACATAGGAGTCTGTGGTTTTGACTTTCGTTTCACTCCTATGTTCCTGTTGTTTTCATCAAGGAGCCTCATTGTTCTGTGATCCACTCTGCTTTGTTGTGCCATAGAATCTCTGAAAATCCACTGGCTACTCACAAACTGGGTACTTCCTGCTCATACTTCACATGAAAAGCTTTCCAAATCTGAGCCACTGAACAGCTTGTTGTGAAGCAGCTGTACTAAGTTTTGACTTTAAAGTGATATATACTTCAAAGAAAGTTTGGCCCAGACTGTCTGAAACTGGTCTACATCTAGATTTGGGTATTTTTAGTTTTCAGCGCCACTTGAAGACAAATACATAGAAGCAAGATACGCAATGCACTTATTTTCAGCCATTATTTTTTAATCCATTATCAGGTTAATTTGTCGAGTCTTTAGAGTTATTTAGATGCAATGGAAACACGATATGCAAAAGAGACTCCTTGTTCTTTGTTTTCTGGGTACTCCGGCTTCCTCCCACAATCCCCAAAAACATGCACATTAGGTTAATTGGCTACTCTAAATTGCCCGTAGGTGTGAGTGTGTGCGTGTGTGGTTGTCTGTCTTTGTGTGTCAGCCCTGCAATTGACTGGCGACCAGTCCAGGGTGTACCCCGCCTCTCGCCCATAGTCAGCTGGGACAGGCTCCAGCTCCCCGCGACCCTGACGGATTAAGCGGTATAGAAAATGGATGGATGTTCTTTGTTTAGCTCCTGTGCCTCCTTAGTTCCTGAAACTATTTGGTAACAAAATGACATTACTCAGTTATTACAGCCTTAGCATTGCCCCTCTCTTTGATGTTGAGGTCAATGTCTTGACACCAGAAATGTGCTTATTGAATGGTAGTTTTCTAATGTAATGATAGGCAATGAGTACATGTCAAATCAAATCTGTCTGCAAATCATCTCTGTGCTATGTGCGTATTTGGGAATATTTTCCTCTTCTTCCCCCCTCCCCCCATCCTCATCCTCATCCTATACGTCAGCTGTTTCTCAAATGAACCTCGGTGAGCTGATGAGAGTGGACAGCATGTACAATTCGATTGCCTTACATAGGACGTGATATGAAAAGACGGAATATTAATGCAGACAGCATGAGAGTCAGCGATGAGTCACACACGTCAATCATGTGATCCCCTCGTTTCTAATCATTTAGACATGACAATTGACCAGCTAATACTGCAGCCGCATATATCGATCTCTGTTCTTACAAATAAATGTAAATGTTCTCTAAAGCACCGCTGGGTATTATAGATTGATTATCCTTTGGCCAATATGTATCTGCCATTGTGATTGTGCTGCATTCCTGCTGGCAAGATCAACAGGAAAACCAACAGGCAGCTCTGCCTGTGTGCTGGGAGACAGAGAGAAACTGAGTGATACATGAGGAAAGGAATGAAAGAAGAGGGAGCACTGCAAAGGGAGACTAGGAACGGAGGGGCTTCATACACTGACTTGTGATTCATTACAGGACAGAGGGCCAGAGAAGCCAGTGAACTGATATAAAAGGGTTGAAGGGAGCTCGAGGGAGTGACACAGCAGGAGGGAGAAGAGAGATGATTTTATTAATAAAAATATATAAAGTTATTGCACTTCATGTGACTAGGGCCAGTGCTATCAGTTCTATTAATGGTGTGAGTGTTGATGTGGCTATCTGTCTGTCTGTGTGTGTGTGTGTGTGTAAGTCTCTTTCTCTCTCTCTCTCTCTCACATACACACACACACACTCACATGCAGATAGACTCTGCTGGATTTTTAGTATCAACACTTTAATTTGAGCAGTAGAGGATTAAAGCCAAGCAGTGTGCCTCTGTACTGGATAATTGCAACAAGCCGTTTTTTTTTCCATATTACTTTACCCCAACTCAGCAAACTTGCCAAGCTCGCTCTGTCTCACACTGTAGCTGCCACTACTCTGCTAATGAAATCTGATTTACCAGTAAAATGGTCACTCACATGACTTTAAACCGGCAGCTTTGGTCCGTACATTTAGATAATGAATCCTTGTGGACTTAAATGAGCCGACATCTATATTTCTTTTCTTGGCAGCTGCTTTTCAGATATGTGTTGTAATGAAAGGAAGCAAATTGGGAACACACTGGAAGTGTACCTTCGTACGAGATGGAGTTACCGCTGAGCCCAGATAATCCTAAATGGCTGTTGTTAAAGGCAGTACAGGAGGTAAAAATGACACATTCTTCCTCTCCTCAGTCATGTTTCCCTCTCCCCTGTTTTGACCAAAGCTGTCTGAAATAAATCCATTGTGTTTATGTGTGTGTGTGTGTGTGTGTGTGTGTGTGTGTGTGTGTGTGTGTGTGTGTGTGTGTGTGTGTGTGTG
>JBBMJY010000018.1:19708531-19776196 GCA_037833715.1 Toxotes lorentzi
TGTGTGTGTGTGTGTGTGTGTGTGTGTGTGTGTGTGTGTGTGTGAGAGAGAGAGAGAGAGAGAGAGAGAGAGAGAGTTGGACTGTGTGTGTAGCATGTGCACGTGCTTTTATATTCCTGCAACAAAAGGAGTACAGTTCAAGGGTTTTGTGTGCAGTTTCACAGTGTTTTTGAATCTGTCCAACTCTTTGATCTTTCTGGATGTTTCTGGCATGGTTTTCCTTATACTGTGTCAGTATGAACACTGGAACAAGTGCTGGTACAGTCCATGTCCAAGATGCTCCTCGGCATTCAACTTAAAGCCAAATGAAACAGATGGCCTCATCTTTTTTGTTCACCGAAATGTCTCCATTCTTCTGAATAATATCAGTTTGATTTATGGGACATCTCTAATTTTGGCTGCAGCAGGTTTGGTGCACTGTTTTAACATACAGTATAATCCTCAGTGAGCTGTAAAATGATGTAGTTTTTTTTTTTTTGGGCTGTTTTGTTTTCTGAAGCTTTCAGTGGAAAAACAGTTTGTGAAAAGAAATGAATAAAAAGGTTAAATAGGAGAAAATGATTGGAATATTTAATCTTTTAAATATTTTCTTGATTTAGTACAGAGCTTCTCAAGTTGTATGTGATACCTGAGTAATGATGGATGGCAAAATGTTAAGGCTCTTTATGAATGAGAGGGAAGTGTTTTGCCATGGACACAGTCAATCAGACAACAGAAAAATGCACGCACCATGCCTGTTAAAGCAATTCTCCTTGTTGTAATGATCCAAGCTATAATTAGTCAGATCTAGGTCCAATTGTAACAACATCACAAGGCTGTCATCAAAGAGGAACAAAACAGCTTAAGATCGGAGAGATGGAAAGAAAAACCGAAAGCAGAAAAAAACAAAAGCTGTTGGACATGATGTTTCAGGGAACCACATTTCCTGTTTTGGAGGATAAGAAAGCATTTTGTTTATTATTGCCATGTTACTCTGTTGGTTTTTTTTGCTCCTGTCTGTGTATGTCCATCCTCTATCTTCTGTCTAAGCTTCTGCAAGTCTGAATCCCGTCCCGCCTCATCCCAGCACCAACACCCCCCCTATTTTAATTCCTCTTGTCCATCTGACTTGGTTCTCTTTCTTTTTCCCCTCTGTCATGCTTCCTTTTAGTCTCCCCTCTCGTCTCTGGCTCAATTTCCCATGGTCTGTAACCTTCCTTCCCCCTAGCTGTCTCCACCTAGGCTGTCTCTGATACAGTCACCTTGTTAACACTTTGAAGCTGTTAAGATCAGAGAGCTTGACAAGCTGCAGTGAAATGTGGCAGGCCTACTCCTGATTACACAGACTTAAAGACAGCCAATTTGCTCCTGCTTTGAAACCCTCAATAAACCAAGGATTCAGTGCGTCCCACGTTCTGCTATCTCCACTGCAAATGTAAAATCCTGCTCCACAAATGTCTTGCCATTCTGTTCTAGTCTACTCTTAAGCTTTTCGTTAGAACATGTGCAACTTATCTGTTCTTCAGATGTTTTAAATTTCCAAAAGTCAGTATTTCTAACACCAAATTATCTCAAACCACTAAGTTTGTGCTTTAACATGCTTTTAATGTACAAACTCAAAAGAGCTGACCTCCAAATAAGAAGGAAACTTTCAGTCACTGCATCTGAGTCATATGTCATCCCCTTCAGCAGGTTAGCCTACAGTGACAGCCAGACACTTTGTTATGACCCAAAGGTGAACCTGACAGGGCATCAACAACCTCACTCTCCCCTGAGTCACCCTACAGCCCTCCACTGTAAACCCCAAGGCATTTCTAACTACTACTTGCTCGAAGTTTGACTTCAGCCAGACACTGAATCATAATAACTGCTAAACTGCTGTGATAAATTCACAATCTTTAATAAGTTCAAGGATTAGGTAATGTTTTTCTTAATCTGTTGTATAACAATATGTTATGGCTATATTCCTATGCCTTATACATGTTAACAGAGTCGCTGTAATCATTCTTTCCATAATGGCCATGAAACAGTGTCTTTATAGTAAGAAAATACACATTGTAAAATTGCTTTCCAAAGTTCAGCTGAAACTATTTGTACTAAACTTAAAAAACTAAGTTAACCTGTAACTGATTGAATTTATACAGCTGTTGTAACACCCATAAACATTAAATATACTGTAATGCTGCCATGGATTCAGTGAGTTGTGCTGTGGGCTATAACTTGAGCTGCATTTGTTTCTTACCATATATTTCTTAACATTTTAGCAAATTGGCATAAAAGTATGCTGAATTAGCTGTTAGCAGTTCTCGTTTTAAAGTAATTTAACTTAATTTCCTCCATGACCTGTATGTTCACACCCTCTGCTGCAGCTCAAACTGCTGACCATGTTGCTAAGTGGGCCAAATCAACGGGCCAAACAACAGTAATTAACTTCCCATTGTTTTTATGCACCTGTCCTTTTCACCTCATGCATTATTTTACTTCCAGTCTCTCCCACCAGGCCTCTGCTGGGGAGGCATCGCTCATACTTTGAAAAGCCCTAGATTACCCAACATGAAGTCAGCAGATCCAAAAACATGAAATTATCAGATCCCCAAAAAAATCCTTCTCAGGATGTGCTGGTAAACATCAAACTTAAATTGTTCATAGACAGGTAAATGGTGATAAATGGTGGTTCGTTTTCACTGCTACTACAAAAAAATACCAAAATGGCCACAGAAACTTCTCAAACTGAAAACTCTAAAATTCACTTTCACTGCTGTCCACCCATGTGCTCAGTATGTCCCAAACACTCATAGTTGTTCCAGCTATTTTATGCTACTGGAGTGGCCTCCTGAGGTCCTGAGTGTTTTCATACTTTTTCTCTACTGTGAAAAAGGGTCACTATTGGAATCTGTTGTTTGTGACTGAACTCAAGCTGAGCGAAGCTGCTGTTGGCTGTCAATGAGGAAACTGCAAACTTTTTATGACCACCTTTCCAGGCTGTGAGAGGACTGTGTGATCATCAAAAGCTAGATTTTGTGTGGAGTATTGATTTAACATTTATGGTGTTTTTGTGGGTCTGCATGTGTATGATTTTGCTGTTTAAACCGTCCTCACAACACTCCTGACCACCCTTGGTCAAGCCCAGAAGGTGGAGATACTATATTTTACCACCATCACATTACTGTACTGATCTAACAGCACAGCTGGATATTCTAAGACACAAAACAACTCAGAAAGATGCATTCAACATTTGACCAATGGAGGAGCTATGATTCGTGGTTATGCTCTGCAGTAGTGGAGACTTTGTGTTTTCTCCATCTTCTTCTCATGTAAATTTGTTAAGAGCACATTTGCACTCCTGGTTATTTTTTGCTAAGCGAGTGACATCCTGGCTCTGACCTTTAGTTTGCAGAGAACAACTTAGCTAAGCGTAGTGTGTGTGTTTTTCAAGCTGCCAACTTGAATCACTCCAATGAGGATAGACTGACAGACGGATGGGTATATCCAGCCTGAGGGGGAAGAAATAGCATCATCCCAGCAGAATGATGAACTCACTATGTATGTGTGTGTGTGTGTATGGGTTCAAACATGTACAGTAAGTAGGTATATTTGGCTGTGCGCACACATGTACAGCAGGTAGGATTAACTTGCATGCATGGTGCCAGCATTTGGGCAATTTAATTAACAAATGATGACAACATTTCACACACATTCTTGTCTGCAGAACCTCATTTTGGAATGCAGAGAGAGGGTAAGAGAGAGAGAGAGTATCAGGGAAACATATCCAGTGGCGCATGAGTATGCACACTTTTATTAGATAACTCTCACAGTTTGGACCAATGAAACTTCTTTTATTATAACTGAAATATTGATACCGCCAAAGTATCCCGCAGTATATTTTCTCTGACTCTTCATGTATTTGTCTTCGGGATGATTCAGAATGGTGAGAAAAGGCAAAAACAGATAGATAAAAAGGGAGGTGAAAATGGATGAGGGAAGCAATATCAAGGCTCAGGCTTGCATTATTCCACAGTTTTTACGACAAATACTTAATGAAAACCCCCGTGAGGGTGATAGGAGCCTGTATTTAATTAAGCCTTAATAAAATATTAACCAGGGAGGCCAGGGCGATTTCCCCTCTCCCCTGGTCTGCTGTAGATTGAATCACAGTTACACTGCATAGACAGCTCTGAATTAGAATTTCAGATGGAAGGTGAGTGCAAGCGAGAGAGAAAGAGAGAGCAGGTCTTGTGCTCACTAAAGAGCCAAAGGGGAGGTTGGGATGGGGGACCAATGGTACTCCTATTGCTGCCTCTGGAATGTCTTCTAATCACATTAGGGGGAAAATATAGCTCTGATTTATAAGGGCTCTTTTAAGTTCACTTTCCAGCCCCGGCACCTCTATGTCTCTACCTTTAACAATCTTTGAAATGACTTTGATCCCCTAATTTGGGCATCACATCCTGTGAAGGGCACAATGTACAGAAAAGGTGTAAATCATCACTAGAACTGTGGGATCTTTTTTTCATGTCAGTGGTGATGGCTGGTCTATAGGGAGCTCAGAGAAGGCTTTAAGCTGCAATTGCTTTTGGGGAATAAGATAAGGAAATGGGTGGAAGACATGTAGTAATTTCCTTTGGTCACGGCAGATGACCAAATGTCATTTTCTGACAACTATCAATTACACAAACCATCTGTATTCACAGCAGTTGAAACTAAATAGAAAATTCCAAAAAAGTATGTGACAAATGATCTCAACTCACAGGTCACTGGTCAATGGAGCTGGGTCAAGTCACTTGACATAAGTATGATAGATAGATACTTTATTCATCCCCTAGGGGAAATCACAAAGTATGGATGTTGGTTATGCGATAAATAGTGGTTGGATATAAGGGGAAGATCATAACCTCTGTCTCGGTTCAATGATAACCTTTGGCATCAGATCTGAATTGAGTCCTTGATCTTTATCCAGCCGACCTCTGACTCCTGGTCGATTACCCCTTCCCAGGTGATACTGTGACCAGGTTTGGTTTCCTGAAGTGGTCTGCACATCTTTTAGTCAGTGCTTCTTGGCCTGCCTTTAAATGTGCTCACACGAAATACCATGTTGACCCTAATATAAAATGTTCCTGACTATACAATAGTCCTTTTGGGAAAGTCTCCCAAAAGATACTGTTCAAAGACAGGATAGCGCTCATCAATGGAACTTGCATGAAAGAAGAACGTAGTTCCCACATTTGTGCTCACACATTGTCCTGTCAGGCTCTTGAAGCAATCAGGATGATTATCTCTGACTGTCAGCCTTTTTCAGTCTTTATGAGCGCCTCGTTATGACTTCATGTGACAGCAGCAATTCTTGGCTGTTTGACAGATGATTTGATCCCAGGTCAGTTTCCATAGTAAAGACACTGTAATGGATTTCGTCTCATTTTCACTCATCAGAAATTTGTTTTCCTTCAAGGCTGCAACATGTGCCACACAATCCACCAGAAGCTCCTGTAGATTAAACTGGGCATCATAAAAATCTTTTGGATGACTAACATGAGAAATGAGTGGGAAGTGGCCAACTATTGAATTCAAGCTCCACACAAATTGGGTGGCAGCATATAAGTTGTCGTGTCCACCCTTTATTGTAAGAAAGAAGGAAATGCACTCTTTGGTCTCATCAGGTACTAATGTCCCACTGGTACTTCCTCAAATGTAATATTCAGAGGAAAAATATTGGTTATTAGATACTTTTTAATCAGTTTTATTACATTAGCAACTGCTAAAGCATTGTCTCAAAAAGAAAAACTTTAATTTTATTCATTTTGTTTCAATTGACAGATCCATACAGACTCGGACGAAGGTGAGGGCAACATCAAGTACACTATCTCTGGAGAAGGGGCAGGCTCCATCTTCATCATCGATGAGCTAACGGGAGACATCCATGCCACAGAGAGACTAGACCGTGAAGAGAAGGCTTTTTACACACTTCGGGCTCAGGCTCGGGACCGGCTCTCCAATGACCCTCTGGAACCAGAATCAGAGTTTGTCATCAAGGTCCAGGACATAAACGACAGTGAGCCCAAGTTTCTGGAGGGCCCCTATATCGGCAGTGTCGCAGAGCTGTCACCCATAGGTAAGGCGAGAAGCATATCGTGCTATCAGACAGGGACCATGTGGGATAGCTGTTTGAGGCTTTGAGCTCGGAGTGGCCCAAAGGTGCACATACTGTACTGAATTACCAGTTATATTACAGGCATTTCCATGATGCATAAGTAGGGTCTGTAACATAATGCTTTGTCCTGGGCTCGGGGGAAAGTAAAAACTGCCAAAAAGCACAATATGCTAAAATTCTCCCCCATAGTGGAGGTGGAAATAGGGAAAGCAGACAGGAGATGCTAGATGAAAATAGATGTGGAGTCAGTGAATTCACTGTGGACGAGAGAGAAGTAGAATGGTGACATGGAAATTTGAGGAGGATCCCCACATGGACTTTGTCAGAGCTATGACCCGTAGGTAGCAATGAGATGGAAAATGAAGGAGAGACACGCAGGCATATAAAGGAGGGAGAGGTAGACAAATTGCATTTCTCCCAGATGAGCTTTGTGGCTGTGTTCTGACACACTGTTATGAGGCAAATGATAAAGGAGGGAATAAGGGGGGAAGAGGAGGAGAGGAGAGGCGCTTCAGAAGAGTAGATAATGGTGAGAGTACACCACATTTTCACACAGGCTTTTGACATTTAAACCACAATGCTTTTAATCTTGACAAACATGTTTTTATTGTGAGCAACAGTATTAGCAGCGCCCCATGGCTGCTTAAAATTCTCAGTGAAATGGAAAAGACAGGTGAGTGAGGGTGTCAGAGACTTCATTAGCATGGTATTAATGTCAAAGACACAGCTGATGTTTAATAAACAAAATTCTGTGTGGCTGCCAAGCGATATCACAATACCATGTGTGCTCAGACTCTTGTGTGTGACACCAGTATGTGCATATGTGTGTGTGTCTACGCATATGTAGCAAAGGTGGGGGGTGCTTCTTGTTTGAGTGACTCCAGGAGTGGTGAAAAATGGAATAGCTCTTCCCTGTTCAAGCCTGATTAGAATTAATTCCTGCTTCCTCAGCCTGATCCAAACCATGGGCATCTCTGCCTGCAGTGCTCTCTAAAACTGAATGGTGAGTGTGTGTGTGTGTGTGTGTGTGTGTGTGTGTGTGTGTGTGTGTGTATCTGTGTGTGTGAGAGAATGAGAGCAAGACAAACAGGGCAATTGAAAAGTAGCAAAAACAGGAGAGAGATAAAGGGAATAGAAAAAAATGCAGAATTTTGGATAAAGTTGCAAAAGCCTGGGAAGCTAGAGAGCTATCATCTCCTCCTCAAGAAAGGGAGGGACGGCGTCATAGAGACCACGCTCAGTTAATATCAGTTAATTTAATCTAAATGATCAAGACTTTTCCACATTGCCCCCCACCCCCGTTCGACCCTGTCACACTTCAGTCAAATGACGCTGTAAATGAGTGTTCAGTTCATGTTTTAAACATTGTTGTGGAACACAAGCCCTAATGAGGTAAGAGCTACTGCTTAGTCAAGCATTCTCCTGTCCTGTCTGTTTCTTCTCTTTCCGCTGTTCTCCTGTTGAACATCAGCTGAGGCAAGCAATGTTTTTTTTTTGGCATGTCAGTGATAAGGTCACAAGCACAATGAAATAACTGAACGGAGTGAAAAAAAAAAAAAAAAAGGTGCGAGGCTGACCAGCTTAGCCGTATCTCACCAGCTCACGGGTTTTTGCTGCTCATTGTTCTCCAACCGCTTGTGTGAAGCGTAGCTCAAATAGGTGGAGAATATCACTTGTCTTCAAGTTGAATTTGTTATCAGAGGGTAAAGCCTGCCATTTACAAGCAATGACACTACTAAGAAGTACTGCCTGTGTATCCAAAGCCTGATAGCTTATTCCTCTTTGCCGTAGACCTCTGTTGTTGTAAACAAACTACTATAAACAGATCAATAAGCTACACTGTTACACTGGGTGGCATGTTTCTTAATTATTATTATAGGAAGATGGGCGCTGTAGTTAATTTTGGGTCAATCCCACACACGCTGTCCTGCTGCTGTAAATACTTGCTGCAGGACCAAATATGTATTAATCTGCAGCTAAAAATAATAATTCCCAGCACTGTTAACTCCTGTTTCAGTAACATCTGTTAAAAACTACATTACACAGCTGTTGCAGGAAATTACTTAGCCTTCTTTGAAAATCAACTTTATTTATGTAATCTGTTATTTTTGTAATCTGTAAACTTTGCGTCGTCACTAGAAAGGAATAGAGTGCCTTTGACAGAGAAGGTAAGTCAGGCGGTGTTAAAAGATGGACTAAAAGCAGTGTTTGTTTCAGTCTTTTTATTGGATTGATGAAGAAAAATACAGAAACACCAGCTTTGTCCTTTATGCAAAATGTTTCTCCAAAGGTTTAATATTTACACATATCAGCCACAACATTAAAGCCAGTTGCCGGTTTTAATGTGGTGGCTGATCGGTGTAGTTTGTTAATTTGTTTGCTTTTGCGTAATGTCCCTCGCTGTCTCAACACCATCCATAATTTGCTTTAATTTGTTCCAGCTGTGAGTAGCTCCTATTTCTTCTGTACATTGTAATGTTCATTAAGTCCACAAAAATGATGGAGATTATATAAGCATGCTGACATCTTTAGTACCATACACTTAATTCTGTCACTTTTCCTTTCTGAACGCACTATATACTCAAAAGCTGTGTTAAAACCAGTACTTTTTATGTAATTTGGACACAGCTCCTGTGATCTAAACCTGGGTTGTGTTTTATGCTGTGATGGAAGCAGGTTGCAAGCATTAGCCACGCCACTGATATGCTCACTGTGCTGTTTTACGGCCAACCATACAGCAAAGTGCCTCGGAAAACGTGAGGCCATAATAGTAAGAAAGTAATCAGTAGTCTGCTGCTTGAGGCATATTCATTTTTACTTATCACTCCTGTCATGTCTCCCTGTGCACGTCTATGTGCACATGTCCCCCCCCCCCCCCGCTTCACCCTTCTTTTTGCAGAGGCTTCCTGTCTGTCTTGTCTGTCTGTCTACCTGCTTAGCATCTGCTGCCAAAAATAACACTTGTGTACATAGTCTGTTTGTTTTTCAGGGTTGGTTAACTCTAAAAAGGAGAAAAAGGGAATATGAAACAGGAGCGGCAAAGATGATGATAAAGTGTGAGGGCCTGAGCTCTGTGTACTCCTGTGGAAAATGTGTGGCTAATGAAATTGCAGTCCTAAATCAAATTTGTAGTGCATGGGTGATTGAATGTTGCTTTGAGAACCATGCATGTCTTTATGCTGAGGCAGAGGACAGATCATGGATGGAGTCGCCCCGCACAATGCTGGCTGTGTCCTCTGACTCATGATGATAAAGACTGTGAAAGATGGATTTAATACAGTGCGTAGGTAGAGGACATCCTGGACTGAACGTAACCAAAAAGAAACATGGAGCTGACTAGAAGTTGATTTGTGCTTATTTGAATTAATTACAGATCAAATTAGATTTTCTACTTAATAGTATACAGATTCCAAAGTCTTTAAAATGCAGTTTCTTTCATCCAAATTTAGACAACAGTGTGGCCTAGAGGTAAAGAGCTTCAATGATAAATGGCAGTTTGCTGGCTCACTTATCACTACCAACAGGAGGGTGTATTTTTAGCTACTACTTCTGAGCAAATGTAAAAAAACATAAACAAAAATAAACCAGATGTTTTGAGAGATGAGCCAACGGTCGGGTCAGTTATTTATGTATAAGTTATTTAACTTATGTATTAGTTATTGATGTATCAGATCTCTGAGTGAGGTTTTGAAAACTTTTTCAGCACATTGTACAGTGTTAGGTGTACACCCCTTAGGGGGTCAGTGGTTAGCACTGCTGTCACACAGCAAGAAGGCCCAGAGTGTTAAACTTGTTTAAAGCCAACTGAGGAACTTAGTTTGCGTGTTGTCTCAGTTGCCACCCTGGGTTGGAGAGACAACCTGTCCTATCATTTCCCAGCCCCACTCCCAGTGCACGCATGATCAGGAAATTGAGGAAATGGATGGATGTGTCTGGTCAAAGAAATAGATTTATTTCTGTGGGGAGATGCATAAATTTTTACTCATATACTGGTGCATTGGAGCAGTGAATCCTCCATCTGCCTTTTGTTTACCTTCCTCCCTCTGGTGGTGCTAAGCACTTGCACAGCAGAACAGTGAATTCATCATTTCCCCGTCTTTCCTCCTGTGCACAAGGATCGGTAATCTTGAACAGTAATCTTTCAAAACTGAACCCAAACAACAGTAATTGCTCATTACTGTTAGCCTGTGACTGTAGTGCAGGGTGGCTGCATTACACTTACCCTTCACAAAACATTGAACCTCAAACTGAAGGCATCCTGCAGAGTGTCACTCTATGAAGGATTCTTTACTTTTATATATATATTACGTTTTCCAGGCTTAAAGGAGATGCTTTGGATTCTGAAACCAAAAACTGTGCATTATAAGTTTATTTGAGGAATGGATGCTCACTTGCAATCCCTCTTATTATGGCTCATCATCCCTTGTATTTTCTGAATAAAAATGGACCCATCATTAATGTAAATAACCTGCAATGTTAAAAGCTAATGTTTCCTCATGTCCATTTGCGAGGTAAAGTTAGAGGTACAGGTCAATCCATTTAAAACACCCATCCTTCAATTATGCAATACCTCTAATACATCTCTTGCAAAAAGCCATATCATCCTACAAGTCCCAGTAACATTCACTAAGACCACTTAAAGTTACATAATGTGTTAACATGTAAAGATTAGATAACCTCAAATTCTGGATTTTTTAAAATAACATAAAAGGTAATTTAAATGCAGGCATAAAAGACTGTATGGATAGTTGCAGCCACAGTGATATATGTGATAAATATATTTTCCGAGAATAGTTTAATAGTTTGGGAGAATGTGGACTCACTTTTTTTTTTGTTTTGCTGAAAAGATTAATTCACACACACATTATGGAGCTAGAACCGTAAGCATGTAGCTAGAACCAGCAGCCAGGGAGTTCAGCTTAGCGTAAAGGCTGAAAACAGAGCCAGGCTAGCTGTTTGCCCCTGCTTCCAGTCTTTATGCTAAGCTGAGCTACTGCCTGCCAACTCTAGCTTTATAGTTAGCATACAGACATGAGAGCCATGTTCATCATCTCATCTAACCGTCTCCTAGAAAGAAAATGAGTGCATTTCTCAAAATATCAATCTATTCCTTTTAGAAGAGAGTCAGAGTACAGAGTATAGATTTGATCAGGACATGAGTGTGTAGCTGCCAAGAGCGCTACTGAATTGTAAGTTTTTGAATATGTTGGTGTGTGTGCAAAGACGTGTTAGCGGTACTTGCATCATTATACTTATACATTATAGTAGGAAAGGTATGAACAAGGTGATGTAGGGTATATAGAGAAGGCCATCTGGCAGGTGATGTATGACCCAGTGGATCTCAGCCTGATGGTTTCTTGGAAAGACGAGGAAAAGGTTTTATAGAAGGAGCCACTTTTCAACTGGTTTCACATTGAGTGCTAAGTGGTGTGGGTAACTTATACGTCCGCGTTATTACTCTCAGTAAAAGGGAATGATTAATAGATGGCAAGGCTTCAGGAGAAGCACGATTGTGGCTGCATTCACGCTGGCAGAGAGTCTAATCAGAGTTGTGTTTTACGTTCAAAGTTAGCCTGTTAAAAAAGCAAAGGCACAATAGTCAAGAAACATTTGTAGAAATCAGCAGGGAAGTCATCAGGTCCTGGTGGTTTGATTGTAGGCAAATTGTTATGTGCAGTTGAGAATTCAAGTGGTGGTATATTGGCTTGTTCCTCAGTGAGATGCAAGTAAATAGAGCTGATGTCTTCTTAATTTGAGTTGTGTTGTGTTCAATATAAGTTGGTGTAAAACCTCTGAAAATCATTACTTATTTTCTAGAGGGACTGTGGGTTTCCCTATTGATTTTTCTTTTTTTGTATAATAATTGATATTTTTTCTTTTTTTTCCTTCAAGTTCATTTGCCATGTATTTTTCAGATTTGTCATCTGTTAGAATTGCATTTCCTTATTTATACCATTTAGTTGAAATTAGTTTTTTCTTACTTCATTTTGAGTTTTCTCTCTTACATTACCACCATTGATAATTTCTAATTAATAAGTTTTATATTCCAAATTTGTTCATTGTCTTTCTTTTTCATCAACTTTTTTTTCTCTTAGTTCTTCTTTCCCAAAGCAATACTGAGCTTTGTCTTTATGGTGCTTTCAAGATTCCAAATCCACTCTGAAGATATATATCATTAGATATATGAAGATATTATGACCATCTTTTTTACCCAAACTAGAGACAATTTATCAGCACATTTTAAGCCTCAGGGTGTATACTAGGGATGCACTGAATATTCTGCCACCGAAAATGGCCCAGAAGTGAATTTTCTGGCCGAAAGACTTTTATCACCGAAACAACATGGCCGAAACAGGATGTTGTGATGACGCAAGCGAAAACCGCGGCCAGTACGAGGTTGTCTGGAAGGGCCAACATGTCTGCGGTGTGGACGTGTTTCAATATATCTGAGAAAGACACACGGATAGCGATTTGCATGTAATGCCGAAGTTTCAATAGGGGGTGCATCTGCAAAGAATTTCTCCACGTCGGGTTTAATTTATCAGCTGAAATCCAAACATCTCGATTGCTGTGCTGAATATGAGAGAAATACAGCACAGAAAAGAAAAATCCCTCAGAGCACGCCCACTCCGTCTGTGGCGAAGTTAAACATTTTATTTTGAATTTTATTTTACATCGTGATTTGCTGGAATGTGCTGAATAAATATTTTCATAATTTTGTAATTGATTTATTCTTTGAAACATTCATATTAATTAATGCAATCGCAATGCCTTACAATTTTTGTGAGGTTAGTACACAGTCATAGTCATAAATGCAATGGTACTAATAATTGGCATAATTTCTTTCGGTGTTTCGGTTTTTGTTTTTCGGCCAAGAATTCTCATTTCGGTGCATCCCTAGTATATACTTATTTAAAAATGTGTACGGAATATCCCTATTGAGGCATAATATTAAACAACTGTAACTGTGGAAGTAAACAGAGATGGGATATTTCTTTCTGATTTTTGTGTTGCCTCAGGCAGTGTGCCTCATAGATGTTAGCAAGAATTTAGGCATTGAATTTACTTTTATTGTATTTATCTGTAGTTAATGTTTACAGAAAGTTTTTGGTTATTTTAAGGGAGACTGTATTGATTTCAGGTATCACTGCGTACAAAAGTATAACGTTGATTTTAGGCTTGCACACAAAATGCACAAACTAATTGGCATTTGAAGGGTGTTTGTGGTAACCGAAACAGAATTGCACAAGGCAGAATAAAGCAGTAAAGAGACAGCCTATATCAAACACAGCTTTTCCACTGTGCTTCTTTGTTAATACCAGGTGGCTTATGTAGGATGACATGTTGGGCTAATGTATATGTTTTGGAAAGCCTCATCATTAATATTTGAATTGGATCCATCTCTTTTCCCCTTGGTTTTCCCCAACCATAGTCAGTGTTTAAATATTTATGTAACTTTGAGCTAGGCTTCAAAAGTTTTAAAACCCCAGAGGCTAAAGTAATGTCAAACTGGTATGCTGCCAGTTTTTGACAATACTACATAGTCATATGGGTTGGCATCTTCTACAGTTAAGCATTGGCTAGACTGAGATTTTAGACACAATATCTAGCACACATACTGTGGAGACATTATTGCAGTGACACAGTGGCACCCCAAGCTAATGCTTATGCTCCACACGCCCAGCTAATATTGAAGTAATAAAGACAGGCTTTTTCCAATTTGAAATCAGTATTAAACTGTGTTACAACATGCATACTAAGACATCAGTCACTCTGTTATTATTATTTTGTATTTTTTTTTTTTTTTCAATCCTTATGCAAGCTGACTGACAAAGTAGCACAGTTTGTCGGCTTTGAAACCATTTAGGCATTGAAGCAGACATCCTTTCCTACCACTCAAAGGTCAGCTGACAGCATGTGCATTGGGTGGAAATCTGGTTAGGAGGGGCAGGTCTTGATGGTGGAATCGCAACAGGGTGAAAAGTTTCCACGGAGCTAATCCTGTGATTGATGTGGTTCCATTAGAGCGGACCTCAGGACGTCTGGGTGGCAGAGATGTGGCCGTACCCTCTAAACCTCAGGTAACACTGACTGACAAGTCAGTGTCCAAAGAACAACGGGCAGGCAAATAGCAGCCTGATAATGGACATTAAGCTGACCACTGTCTTCAGCTCTTTTCCTTTAATGACCCAAGCTGATGTAGTGTAGAATTACCAAACACAAAGAACAACAGAGTTTAAAGGACCACTAGAGTTGCCTTACATTTGTCCTATTCTCTATCAAAGACACAATCTCATATATAAAGCCAGGAACAATTGACAAAACACTGAGGCCAACAACAGAGATACGTTTATCCTTTCATTTACTAAACACGTCAGCATCTGAGGCTGTGTTATCTATGTAAATCCCACAACACATGCATTTTTAAGAATCAGTTTAAAGTCACTTTGTTGTTGTTGTTGTTGACCAAATGTGTATTTTAATGGAAACAGTGCTGATTTCAGGTATCAAGCACACTGAGTTTCAGGATATCATGAATATTGCACAGTTCCTAAAAATATGCTTTGCTGTATTAGTATGGGCAGATTTACTAGTTCAAAAAATATCTAGTAGAAAGGTGCTTCATAAAATACCTGAAGTGGGATATATAGAATGATAAGACTGAAAGCATTGTGGAATGTACTTTTTAAGTGTCTTTTTAAAGGTCACTGGCCTAACTATCACTGCATATGAAAGTGTAACATTGATGTTAGACTTGCACACAAAATGCACAAACTAACTGGGATTTGAAGGGTGTTTGTGGTGACTGAAACAGAGAATAACACCAAGCAGAATAAAGCAGTAAAAAGAAAGCCCTGCTCAATATTGCTTTAAAAATTCATTTATATTAATTGACCAATATTTTTCAAACTTTTTTGTGTCACCCAAAATGATTTTTCCTAGTCTTGTTTTGGAAAATGACCTGCACACACGCAGGAAATCATAGCTTCATAGCTTGAAACTGAGAATTAAGGGGCCTTTGTAGGAATTGAGTTATAATGCAACAAAATAAATGCTTTACTGTAGGTAGGGTTAGCTTTGTGGATAAATTGTTCAAAACAAGCAGCATGTTTTATTTTGTCTTCTTTTGATCTCTCTCTGTCTCTCTCGCTCTCTCACTCACACACACACTCACTCAGCACAACAGAGAAATCCCCCACTTCTTTTATGTGTAATGTGAGAACTCCACCAGGGGATTAAAGTAATAATCACCCTTCCTGTTGCTTTGGTCCAGAGAGGTTGCTCAGGAGGCTGCAAATTGCTGCAGTCACCATTAGGATAGCCGGGGCCTGTCATGCTAAGAGTAGATGAGACATTTGGAGCAGCAGGATCACAGGAGGGAGCAATGCAACAAGGCAGGAGCAACTTACAATCAATATTCTCTGCCCGCCACCTTTCTGTATATGACCAGTAACATCCACCATTATGTGCTCAACCACAGTCCCTGACATAATTGATTTTGGTTGATCTGTGTGTATAGTCATGCGTGTGAATCAGTATGTATGTGGGTGAGGGGGGGGGGGGGCAGCAAGTGAGAGAGAATGTGTGATTCATTGTGTGAAGAGGCATGAAAGATGCATATGACAACAGCAGCACAATACAGTCACTTTATGAAATTGATTAAGGCTCTCATTTTGTCAGTCAAGCAGAGGAGCATAGGCACTGTCTTTAGTTTGTTGTACATTAAATGTTTTGATATTGTGAAAGAAATAGACTATCTAAAGCATTTATGTTGATACCTGGCCTGCAAGAAAAGGTTTTAAGAGTAAGGAAAGGATTCTGTGCCTTAATGTTTGAAATATACGTAATATGTTCTAGGTTGTGAGTTGACAAATTTTTGAAATTATTTGTCCAGAGATAAATGCCCCAAAGTAATGAGAGGTTGAAGTAAAGTTGACATGCCACACTGTCCTGCAATAGTGTCTTACAAAACAAATAATGACCTGATGAAAAATACAAGTTCAAAGGCTAACAAAGATTAGATTTACGATCTCTGTCAGGAGAGATGAAAAATATCCCTAAATCCTTGTAGAGATCTCAAAGAGGATCAATGTAAGCAGGCCATTGGCTTTTATGACATGGCAGATTTTTCTTCCCTTTATACTTCACTCTCTCTCTCTCACACCCTCCTTTCTCTCCCTCGCTCTCCCCCCACCCCTCTCTCCTGGGGCATTTATGTGGATGAGAGAGGAATGAATCACAGTAGAAGTAGTGAAGAAATAACTTTTCATGTGAAAACACCTCAGCTTTTATGGCTTTACTAAATGATCCATAATGCGGGCGGGGAGCACTCAGTCCTGCAGATTAAGGCGGGTCGGAGTAGGAAAGGGGCTCAGTGCTGCAGCCGTTAGACCCCTCCACTGAAGCTCGCACCAGTACGGCACCAGCTGAGATAGACACAAATCTCTTTTACGAGGCTGCCTCTTAAATAGCTGTCAGTCTAGTGTCTCACACGTGGCACACTCTTCCAGCTCCCCTCACAGTAATTGAACCATCTCTCCCAGAGTGCTGAAATGGTGTGGGAAGCCATTCCGACAGCCTGTATTGATACCATTAAACCAAACTCATGCATAAATTTAACTATATAGCCACCGTCACCCACCCCCCGCTGAATCCTCCTCATCCCAAAAACATCCCCCTCTTTACTCCATTTCACCAGTGATGGTCCCAGGGTTAGTTTTCATCTGAATATCATTTACATTATCCTTCAGTGGGTATTGTGCACTGCTTAAATAGCATTTGCAACACAGACTATTACCATATTATTATTTTGGAAGGACTGTTGCTTCCTTGTCACGCGTTCCATGTTCTATCCACCAAGACAGCGTTATAGCATTGTCAGAAGTTGCACATGTTACAGTAAGAAACAGCCTAATAAATAGAAAAGAATCATTTAAAAGCTACATGTACCAGATACAATAACTGCTGCAGCTATTTAAAAATGATGATAATATTCATATTTTGTCTAATATAACAATTATTATAAGTGGCAACATATTTACTTAATTAGCCGTACACAGAGGGTGTCTTATAGGGGATTTATCATGATAGAACAATAGAATAATAACTGTTAAATAAAGATGGAAAATAATATGTAATAAACAGTTCCCGTTCAACCCCAATTATGCCCCAGGGAGTTTGGTCTGCTAGAGGACTTACAAGGAATAACAAGGCCATATCCTCATTATAGTTGCACAGCAATGAGATGGTGTTACCCTGTCTAGTCCTCCATGCTGAAGCAAGTCACTGGGAGAAACATTGCGAAACAGAGTTGCTCTCATTAATGCTCTGATGAATGCTTTGGAAACAGCAAAATTATAATTTGCTGTCGCATGATCTAATTATTATACAAAAAATCAGTTACATTTGAAAATTAGAATATGAAAACTAGCATGACTCTGACTTTCCTTTTTAATATTGTTTTAACGGTGAGATCCACAATGTAAATATCTGCAGGCAGCATACATTAGTTTCGTCCTAAGTAGAGGCGCTGAAAGCACGTCTGAGTGAGGTGACTAAATATTTATTTATTAAACAAGTGTCAAAACTTTGCTCAGACTACCGGCAAAATTAAGGTCACACATACAGTATTTATAGAATAACTTACCAAGCTGCAAACTATTGTTTCACTCTTCTCTTCCAGTGTACAATTGCACTCTTGACCTTACCCAATTTCTGACCAGGTATGGTCAGAAATGTCAGTTCTGTTGCACCTGGAAGAACACCTAACAGTGTAACAGTATCAGAGTGTGCTTTAGTAAATACACACTTTCCTACACTAATGCAGTGAGGTGAAAACATCAACCACTTGGTGTCAGCAAAATAATTTCTTTCTAAGTGTTAATCTACTGTTTAGGTGAAAAAAAAACGGAGGCAACAACATGAAGTATAATTATCTGTGTTGTTCAATTTCATTCGCCTTGTTATTGCAGGGATATGTGAAGAATATGATGTTGAAAGTTTTCTTGTATAAACAAACCAAACAAATCCAGCCCAAACAAATGTGTCCATGAGGGGGAATAAAGAGAGACAAACCTGTATATTTTGGTCATTAAAATTATTATTTCAACACTACATGCTCCCTCATCTGAGAGCAATTTGTGTTTCAGGTTTTAGTTGGTGAGAGAAAAACAACTCTTTAGATAATGAATATCTGGAGCTGTCTGTGAAGATTCTCAGTCATCCAGGTCATGTTTATCCAAGAAGAGTTGAATCGAGGGCAACTGGACTTGGTTGTAGTTCTGTCGTTTTCTGGTTTTGTACATTTCAGTTCAGGGCTGAAGAAACCTCTTGGATGAAAGGTGAAACGTCTTCAAGTTCCAAGTCCACTTACCCATTATTTAAGCCTCCTTGGAACATCTGGATCTTCTCTCCATTAGACATACTGTACTTCTCCTATAACTGCTCTATGCATTACATTCCTATCTGCAGAAGTCAATATTTTTTATTGAATTCCCATAAGTCCATCAACAGTAGAATCTGCTTAAGTGAGACACTAGCCACACCAGTAGATAATGTAAGTAATGACTTCCACTGAAAACACTGATGCACGCCAGAGCTTTATTAAGAACCTACATGCCAAACTCACTGCCTCACTTCTCTTTTTAATATAAACACAATAAAGAAGCATTTGCATTTATATAGTTCTTTCAAGCCATCTGACGTTGCTGCCAGCCTGTACCCAGAAACAGCTGAGCGTTGAACTGATTGTTACCTGGGGAAAATTAAGATAAGAGAGTAATCCCATGGATGAAAATGGCTTTGTTGGACCCACAGCAGTGGAGCCAACCAGGTAGGCAGAATTAACGAACCCCTGCCTGTTGCAAGTAATGAAAATGCTTAGCCTCTATACAGCCTTATGTTTTTATTCAGTAAGAATTATATCTCCCCCATCCCCCAACCGGGATCCTCTAAGGATCAGGCTGTGTACTTTTGCATATTTGGATGACTTAATGACTGTATATGAATTAAAGGCTCATTTCATCCTAGTTAATATACAATGCTTTGAATCCACTGGGAGCTGCAATATATCAGGATTTAACTGAAAACCACACAAGGTTGTTGACAGTACCAGAGGTCATGATTAGAAGGTGTTACACACATTGGAGAAACACTGGTCCATCCATTTGTCCCTTCATTTTTTTGTGCGTCCAGATTTATCCCTTTTCACACCAGTTGTTTCTTAGGACAATTTACCTTTGAGCTAATTTGTCACATTGCCATGCAGTTCAGAATGGCTCCAGAATACCACTAGAATACCTATGATACTACTGAATGTGGATTCAGTTGTATCATAGGCCAGGTAGAGTGCAGCATCATATGCTAGCTATGTGTTCGCATGCAAACAGACCAGCACCTACCTTCATAGGCCGAGAACAAGAGTGCTATAGGTGACAGCAGCAGGGTAGTGATCCAAGCTGTCTGATTTAATGGCCGGGTGACTTTAATGATAATCCACTGGCCTCTCCCTCCCTCTTGCCCCCTTAGGAGATCTGTTGGATGACAGGAAACAAACAGTGCTCTGACACTTCCCACTAATTAGCATCATTAGCATACAGCCATTATGTGGCTGGACAGTAGCATGACAGGGCTCTGAGAAAGGCTACAACGGTGACCTTTGGTGGACAACACCAGCTGTCAGTAATTACCCATAGCATTGGCCAAAGGGATGGAGACAAAGACTGACTCCTTGTCCTTGAGGACCTATGGCGCCAAGGAACGTCTCCCTTTTTATCTTCTTTTGCCTGTAAGTGAAATTATTTATAGAAAGAAAAGAAATGTGCTCACATGCTCAAAGGCAAGTATGTGGTTGTTTCTTAGCCTAAAAATGAAGAACCTTAAAGTTTTATAGGCTTTAGGCAAAGCTTTAACTAAAATGTGTGACTAAATGGAGAGATGCGCCTGCGTATTTGCTGCCAGAGGCTTGTGTATGCACGCTGTTGACAAATATACTACACAGAGTGGGAAATAATGACTTTAACACTGTTGCTCCACAAATCCCAATTTTAAGGTTTCATGTGGAAATGACTCTATTCTCTGCCTAAGTGCTAGTAATCACGAGTAATTGTTTGCTGTAGATTTCTTGAGTTTCAAACTGTCTTTGAGAATATAATGTTGACTTTATGACTTCATGTTCCCTTTCATCTCGAAACGCAACTACTGTGCCGATGAGAGGCAAAATAACTCTGAGCATTGGTATAGTGAAAAGGTAATTTTAAAACATCAAAAAATTTGTTTGGAAAATTATGTGCGTAGAGATGAAATAGTTACCTGATGCAGAGATACCCATATGCATGAACCAACCTCTCCCAAGTATAATCACAGAAAAGCAGACATGAACTTACACACAAATATGTGCACAACCTCACACACCGATTACTTGCTACCGTACGTGTGAGTCCCTCTGATTGATGTGATGCATTCCCAAGCCCACAGTCTTAATAATCACAGCTATGTTCCTTACCCCACCCCTTACTGCAGCCTTACCCTAAACCAAATTTTCATTTTAGCCATAACACAAAGGCATAGCCTTCATACAGCCAGTATGTCCTACTTTTGTACAAATTTCCTCTCTCTCAAGGTCTCAAACTCACGCTAGTCAAAGATAGAATTTCCAGAGTTTTACACGCTTATGCACAAAAAAGAAACCATGTACATGAACACATCAGCCCTTCCTCATACAGTATATACCAACTTTTCCTCTTTGATTCTGATTTTAACTCACATTTTTGGATTCCAGCACCTGTCTAAAGTTTCCCCAGTGGCCTCCTGGCTCAGAAGTTTTTATTCTCTTTTTTGACATTTTATTGTGTCTTTTCAACAGGAACATCCGTCATGAAGGTTACTGCATCAGATGCTGATGACCCGACATACGGCAGCAGTGCCAGAGTGGTGTACAGCGTACTGGATGGAGAAAAGTTTTTCACTGTTGATAGACACACAGGTAGGAATGATAAAGACGACACCTTCAGCACTGCATGCTCTTGCTTCTTTTCCTCACAAGATTTTTAGCGCTCCTTCTTTTTTCTAAAGTTCCTTAAGCAGTCTGAAGCTCAGAGACCATAACTCCCAGATCAATCAAAATTTGTGGCCAAAAACATAAAATCAGTTAGCCAAAAACAAGCAACTTTATAGTTTTAGCCAATAACTACTGGCTCCTCTTTGCATGTACTCAAAATACCATATGGCATAAATTGATTGACTCAGTATTTAGTGCCACCTTCTATCTTTTGTATAATAAGTAAGCAATAAGCAACATAAACATCACCCACTATTATATCAGAATCCTTAGGCTGTAAATCCCCCTTATCCAGATTTACCCTATGAAAAATCTCCCCCGGGTATATACTGGAACATTCCCTATTTCCCTACAGGTCTGGAGCTTATAGGAGTGATATGGCCTGACCCATAGTCTTTCAGGAGCAGCTTAGCATTGGTGTTTCCTTCGAATGCCCCCCAAGGGAAAAGCACTAAGTTTTAATGATTCCTTTTTTGGTCTCCACCACTTTCATTCAGTCAGCCTGAGTGCCTGGATGATAAATGGCTCTGCCTTGGTGGGACTAGCCAGGAGACTAGATGGTTCATTCCAGCTCCTGTCTCACGACCCCCATTCTACCCACACCCTTTCCCCATTTTGTAGGCGGACAGGCCAACCTAATAGGTGCGAGTCAAGAAGGTCAAAATGACGAGGAGACAGAACAGCTGTGAAATCTGCCTCATTAATATCACTCTCACTCACCCTGACAACAAACTGAGCAGCAAGTCAGTATGTTTTTTTCTGCCGCTGTGACCCCACTGGAATTGTCTGTAGGTGTTTTTGAGTGTGTGAGTGAATGGGGTAATTTTAAAGACTATATAGTGACATTTCATTATTTTCATTTTGTTGTAGCTTATGAAATCATTATTAAATAAAAAAACGTAAAAAGTAGTAACTGAATCACATTTAAATAGTGATTCCTACTAAAACACTTTTACGTATTGGTTTTGCTGTTCCACTACTGATTATTCTATTATTACTGTTATAATTTAGCAATGGACTTCAAAATGTAAACCTGCATCCTTCATCCAGGAACACAGTATTTGATATCAACCTCAGCGGTTTATGAAAAATATCCTGATATAAAAAATCAGTATGACATATATGGGACCTACAATTACTTTAGGTTTGTGTAAAGAGATTTTACTTACAGAATTATAATAAATATTTCAAAAGAAAAAAAGAAGAGTTGATAACAATATCTCTGACAGGTCATATGCAATTCAATTTACATCGGTATGAGGTAATGCTGAGTCTGCCTTAGGGCTTCTGGATCCATTTTGCGCCGGTGTGTGTGTTCTTGCATGTGCCTCTTCAAACCTCCACAATTATATTTTTGAACCACTTCTCAAATTGTGTGAAACAGTAGTCTGCAGTTGTGTCGACTGCATGTTGTTCCTTGTTGATAATTGGATTTTTGGTCTGTGCTAACCCAGACCCACTTACTTCCTCTTCTGCCTCCTTCCAAAGCAAATGGGCAACACAGGAAGCCTCCACATCTTAATGGCCAAAGGAACATGGAAGTAAAAACTAAAAAAATAACACAAGTTCTGTATATGAATGCGGTTGAAAGTGTAGAAGGGTGTCTGTTCCGCATGTAAGCTGTAGATTTGTCTATAGCATGTACTAGTCAAGAGTGTAGTGGAAACTCCCATGAAAACATGAGTGCAGCATATGTACAGATCATCAGTTGCTGGCAGTGTGCACAGCGGAAAAAGAAATTAACACTGTGACAGGCGTAAAAGGCAAGCTAGCACCTTAGCCTGGAAAAAATACTCCTCTTCAGTTTTTACAGTAGCCACGAAGGCCTGCAGCTGGGTTCGTAAGCACATAGTAGAGTTTGATTTCTATTGCCTAGCCAGATGAAAACAGAAATGCAACTGATGTGAATTTAAAAAAAAATGACTGGAACATCCTCATATATTTTATATTAATATAATGTATTAACATATTGAAGCACTATTTCACAGTTGGTGTACACGGCCCCATTACCAGGTTAAATTGGTTAATGTTAAGGCTACGTGATTCGCATTGGAATATGGACAATGTAAACTTAACTGACTGCATACATGAATACAGACTATGTAAAGTCATCTATGTACAGACTGTACCCTTATGTGGGAGCAATGGTGCTATATACAAGTTGCATATGGGGGCTTTACTCTTGACAGCCCTAATTCAGATGCATCCCCTCTGGCCTTTGGTGGATGAAAGAGGAGCATGTCATCTGCTTCCCTCCTTAGCTCCAGTGCTGCATGTAGTGTATTTTGGCTACTCATAGAACATGGCCCAGGGCTAAATGTGACTGGAATCAGTGAGTTGTGTACCCAACACAGTGCAAACCTTTGGGAATGAGACAGCACACCAAGCCCAGGAAATGCATCAATAGATTCTGATGTGGAAAATCCCAAGGGGTAAAGTGGAATTATATTACTCTAATATATTATTACTGTTGCACAGTAAACCAGCCAGCTACTGTTGCTGCTGCTAGTGTGCCAACAAGGAGAATGTCTCTTTTACACCAAGGAGGATCCTGTGCTAGTTTGTGAGAGTGTAAGAGAGACATATATAGAATAAAAAGGGGGGGCTGGCTCTCTGAGCAACCAACTCAAACCAACTTTGCAAAGAGAATGTCACATACTTGTACTCCAAAAATGACAAAACATTATGGTCCATCTCACATAACCTTTTACTAGCACTGGTAAGGCTGCCTGTAGTTGGTCATAGTAAGTCATTGCATTTCTTTTGCCTCGGCCTGTGTGCTTCCTTACTCTCTCGGTACATTATATCACTTTCGCTGTGTCCCTCGTTTCCTCTTTGAAAATCCACTTCTCAGGTTTGAGTGCAGTTTTACCCACCATGGAAGAGTTGTAATGCTGTTGAGGGTGGCTGAGGCATGCCTTCATTCTGCCCCTATATATTATTCATTTTAATACAGCTGAGCCATAAAATGGTGTATAGGCAGAGGCGCAAATTTGACACAATCTCTTCCATCCAGCCTGTCTGAGGAGGTAAAATGGAATGTGCTGCACTTGTGCCTCCATAATACAGTGCTTAGCAGAAGTTGATATTCAAACTGAGAGGGGAAATATAGTTAGTTATTGGATAAGTGCTAACCTCTAATGTAACCTTACCATTGGCCTCACTTTCCACCCTGACTCTCTTTCTCTCTTTCCCTTTATCTGTCTCTCTCCCTCATTCTCTCCTCCATCCCTCAATCATTAGGGATCATCATGACAGCAGTGGCAGATTTGGACCGTGAGACGCAGGATCGTTATGAGTTGGTCGTCAAGGCAACAGACATGGCAGGACAAATGGGCGGCCTCTCCGGCTCCACCACGGTGACCATAGTGATCACAGATGTTAATGACAACCCGCCGCGCTTCCCACAGAGTGAGTGTCTTCTGCACATTCTCTTACTTTAGACAGAGAACGAGATGGTGAGACACAACAGGAGAGGGAGGAAATAGCTGAGAGAAAGGATCTGAAAATGACCGAGAGCAATAGAAAGAGTGAGAATTAAGAGAGGGAGGAAAAATATCAGGTAAATTGAAAGACAAGAAAAAAAAAAACAGGAGAAGATGATCAAAGACACAATATAGTTTACAACCTGCAGGCCGCTGACACCAATAAGCAATGGCAGCATCAGTGGCCTGCGTGTAGTCTGAAAAGAAATCACCTAACTTAAATTTATGGGCCAGTCAAACCCACAGCGCATAACAAAGTAGTCCATCAAATGTGGCAAGTTGATGCGTTCCACTGCACATTTGATTATTCTTTTTAGGCAAGGCTCAACAAAGGATTCAATCAATGCGGCTGATTGTTCCTTTATTGTAATGTTATGGATTTATGATGATGAGGTGGTTTTTGGGCTTAATGGCTTTCACGTGGCTTTTGGTGCCCACATGCCCAACAGGTAAGGAGCTAAAACATGCCACTAAGAATACAATCTGCCACACACTCTTAATTGAAGCTGAATTTTAGGCTTCTTTAAAGCAAACAGCTAAAGAGTCTGGTTTATTTTTTGACATATTACACCAACAGAAGTACACGTAGCACAGTAAAAAGTGAGTATACTTCAGGTTTCCCACCTTTTTAAAGTAAACACCTAATGTGATGTTTTTCTCAGTTACAACACATTATCATGCTAAATGCTAGTCATAACTAAATAATAAATGAAATAACGCTTCCCCTTCGTTATTTCATTTCAACTATTTATTTTCTTCACTTTTTTGGAGTTAAACCGTAACACTATTACTTTGGTTACAGCTGGAGGAGCATCATCTGACACTCTGGTAGATTGTATTTGATATGTTTCCACACACCTTTTCTTCTTTCTGTATAAATCCTTTTTTCATCTGAGTTAATCATATTTACCCAGGCAGAGGGATAAATCCTGCAGGATTATAGTATCTCCACTGTATGCTATGGGGAATAGATAGAGTTTGGAAGGCAGGCTCATAAATAAGATGCAAAGGAAGATGACATATTGTATATGTAAGGATTTTGATTTTTTTCACATAATTTTCCTCTGGGGAACAATAAAGTTTTATCTTCTTACTTTTATCTTGTGCATAATGAACTCTGGCAGACCTTATACCTTTCCCTGTGTCTTTTTCTGTCATTTGAAATGTAAGTTCAGATTTAGGATTTACAAAATGTGTCAGTACAAGTAAATGTTATCCTCATGCACCCCTGCTTTAGATTAGTACATGCTTTTTTACTGAAATACATTCACAATACAGTTAAAAAAATTATTAAAAATTAAATTAAATGTATGTAACATTTTTAAGTGTTTTACATTTTAATCAGATTAATCAAATTACATTTTGACAAGAATATACTACTATAATAAACCCAATGTGACTCCTAATAGGTTGGTAAAAAATAAGGCTGAAGAGTTATTGTAGCACAAGATGACAAAACACTGTGACGTCTTGAGAGGTAGGAAATTGTTCATGTAATGATGTGATAATGATGTGTATTTTTCCGCTGTTTTATGTGAATGTAAGGATCATACTAACAATAACTGCCTGCAGTCTACCTGTTGCCGTTCTTTCATTATAATCCCATCCCAACTTAATTTTTCCATTACCCATCTCTTTCTCTCTTTAGGCCTTTATCTTTCTTTCTATCTCATTCCCTTCCTCATCCCATTTTTTCTGTTTTAGTCCCTATCCCTATCCCCATCCTCCTTTTTTCACCTACGGCCATCCATCCATCTTTCCTCTTCCCTCCTCCACCGGTGTTTTTCCTATTCTTTTCCATATAATCATTGTCCCTCATCCCTCTTCTGCTGTTGTGCTTTCTACACCTACACCTACACTATTTTCTGTCACTTCATTCCCCTGTTGCTTTGGTGAACCTAACTGTCCTTGTTTTATCTTGTTTTCCACCTCCGGCCACCTTCTCCATATACCAGAGATGTATCAGTTTTCTGTGTCAGAGGGGGCGGCTATTGGGACACCAGTTGGACGCGTCATTGCCACGGATGCAGACATGGGAGAGAACACAGACATGAGCTATCTGATCAAAGAGGGAGGGGAGCTCTTCAAGGTCACTACTGATGTGGAGACACAGGAAGCTGTTGTTTCCATCAAGAAGGTACGGTTAATTTAAAGGACTGCTGCGCTCCTGTTAACATTGACTGTTAAGCCAGTGTTGATTTTTATCTGTAGAGAGGTGAAGTCATACAAATACATGCAATTTTGACTTTAAAAAGCCTCACACTCAATGCCCACCTTTCATTGCAAACACGATGCTTGGTGGTTCAGTCTTTCTTTCCTTCAGAGAATGACAGCAGTGGTCTAAATAAACTAGCTAAGAGTTATTTTCTTTGTGTGCCATATATGTACAAGCACAATTTTGAACGAACTCTTATTATAAACAAGGATGAATTAGTGGCTGCTTTGGACTGGAAAATGGTCACCCAAAAATCACTGCCATTACCAGGCATGCTAGCCAAAGTGGGATTTTGTTAGAAATCATCAAGTGACTGGACCTCTGTTGATTAGTGTAAGTTAATACAGTTTGCTCCAAGCAGCTGCTGTATGACTTTTGTCATACAGACAGAGATACTCAATGTGCACAGAAGAGGGGGAGAAAGAGACATGATTGGTCTTTGATGATTGATGATCATCGGTTGCCTGCTGGGATTTGGCAGGTGCTGTCAGTACTGTGTCTCTTCAAAAGTTGATCTGGTTTCAACTTCTTTTTTTTTTACCTCCTTGCCATCTGTGACTAAAAAAGAAAAAAAAAAACTAGAATCCTACCAGAATCTGGATCTTTTCATTGACAAGCACACGTCAGAAGTGTTTCTCCTAAGTGACACATCACTGCTGTGAATGGTGCCTAATGGCAAAATGACCCGTGTGACATTCAGACAGTGGCAGTGTTTTGGTTCAATAGACTGCCAACAATGTGGCAGTCTTAACCTTTCTAGCCACCAGCAGTGATGACCTTGTGGTTCACTGGTGCTACTAGCATCACAGTATCTTCAAAGAAACCATCTACTTGGACATGAAGAGATATTTGTACTTTGGTGCACTGGTTCACTGCTGACACTGATGGCTTAAATCTATATTGCAACAGTTTAAACTCTTTCATTAGTATTATTGTAATATAGCTTCAGGCCATCAGTGTCAGTAATGATCATGTTGCCTTTTTAAATGGTGGATGGCCTATTGAATAGTGAAATTGAATTTAGAATCTTTTTTGTCTTCCAGCCACTGGATTTTGAGAGCAAGCGCACACACAATGTTGTGGTGGAGGCAGTAAATAAGCACGTTGACCCTCGCTTCGTAGACCTGGGCTCCTTCCGAGACCAGACCATTGTCCGGGTGAGCGTCTCAGACATAGATGAGCCGCCCATCTTTCAGCCAGCAGAGGGCGCTATCATGGAAGTGCAGGAAGATGCCAAAGTAGGAGCGCTGGTAGGCATCGTCACTGCCAGAGATCCAGATGTGAAGAATAAACCAGTCAGGTAAGGACAGGGTTCTAAGGCCAACTTTACCCAAAAAGAAAACTGCATTATACTGTTAAAAATGGTCAAATGTGTATCAGAAAATAGAGAGAGAGGATTAAAATGGTACTTAGATACTGTAGATACACAACTGCTTTTTGCAACAATAGGTAGCCTTATAAAATATATAATCCAAAGCACTGGCAATAAATTTTGCTGTGGAAAGATAACCTTACTGCTTAGCATAAATAACAACATCACAAAGCAAAGTTTTGCATGACAATAAAAACCTAATTTTTATTTCACTTGGATGGGACACTGTAGCTCTGCAACATGGGCAGCCATTCCACAGGTCCACTATCATGCACTCACTGCATCTACTGTTTATTACTTTGAAACTGTGGATAGATTTTTACGGGAACCAAATTTGTACCAGGAAAAATGTAACTTTAAACACTATAACTCACTAACTGCAAGTAAATACATGTGGGTCACTGAGAGGCTTAAGAGCAAAATCTCTTCTTTTAACACTTCCTCATAAAGACGGAGTGAAAGCCTAAGCAAACAGGGAACGGCAGGACTTGGGCAATGGATGAAGCTCTACATTATGTCTCTTTTTTCTCTGAGATCACTGTGTGGGATAAAATGGTATCATCTGGTAATCTTCTGTACCAAGGTCTGTGGTTTATATGTCCTCAGTAGAGCAATTGCAGTGTGAGAGAAGAATATAGATAAGGGCTAAAACAGTCTCACTGACAGAGTATACACCAACACGCAGGGCCTGTGCAAATTACCTCGATTAAAAATGCATGAAGCTCAGAGTTCCAGGTGTAATAAAGTACAACACAATGGCAGCGCTGTCGTTCACTAGTGTCTTGGCAGCCCGCAGCTGAAAGTGTGTGTGTGTGTGATACGTGTGCAAGCATATATGAGTGTGTGTGTGTGCGTGTGCATGTGTTTGAGCAAGTGAAAGGGCGAGTGAGTGAAAGGGAGGGTGAGAGGTTGGCTAGGAGCCACCTACAGGGCAAAGTTAGAGCTCATGGCTTCTGACACTGGACAACACACCCTCTTTAAACTCAACATAATCTTGCACCCAGAGTGGGAAATGTAACGTATGCGTGCATTGTGGATCTGATGACCAAGAGCACCTTTTTCATTGAGAGATTCATTCTCCCACAACGAAAATAAGCAGCAAATGGAACTAGTTGTCATAAAAGAACAAAAACTGACACAGGATAAGGATTCAACCTGGTACAACACAACAAGTGGGAGACAGCCTACATGTAGATGCACTTGTCAAAAGATGCTCTTGCATACGCAACAAGAGATTATTATCGGTTTTAAAGAACACACAGTAAATACTTTTTTGCTTGTGTAATGTTGCTGTAGATACCCGTGTGTGAGGCAGCCAAGTTTGTACTTGCCACAGACAGACTGGTTTGTACGGACAATTTGAGGTTTGGTAAAGGAAAGAGAAATCTAATTTTAATGGTTACACAGGGGACAGTAAATGACAGTAAATGTAATCCAGCCAAATCAATCTGCCCTAAATGGGGTGCGTGTTACTGTTAGATATAACAGGGGTGCACACTGACAGATACATAAATGCACATACATGGAGGTTGTATGATTGACACTGACATTTTATCCAAATCTAGTCACACAATGACTAAAAAACAACAGAAGAAAGTGTTGATAATCAGAATCTGTTTCATTCAGTGACATGAATAAATTACAACTACAATTCTACACCCACACTATAATTTAAAGAATGCATGAAACCAATGTAATCCATGTGCTGTTCTCTGTACCACATCAGTTTATCAGTTTAGCATATGGTTCTTTTTACACTATGTTTTACCATATATCTACAACATGTGACCATCATTCTCATGAGACCTGGGAGAATGCTGGCTGACATGTTTTTCAGAGAAGCCTAAAGAGCTGATATTACCCATGGTACTTTTTTTATGGTCTATGTGGGCATGAGTAAGGCCGCCAGCTGTGTGTATGTGTGTGTGTTGAGGGAGAGGAACTAAGAACAAAGAAACCTTTCAGCAGATTTTTGTTGACTCACCGATCTTTTGAGAGCACCAAGTACCCCAACGAAGGAAAGATGCATTTGTGATTTTTTTTTTCCAGAGTGCACAATAAAAATTTAATGTCTGTTTTTTTTTTTTTTTTCACTGTGGATGGGCAAAGAAAGAATCCGTATATAGCCACTTGCAGTTAAGGGACACAGCGCTATTAGAGTCGTAGGACCTGTGACAAGTCTACAGTGAATGCCTTGAAAATATAATTAGTTTAACCCTGGTCCCTTCTGTCTAAGCTGTTGCTCTTCAGTGTACACTCTCCTTGTTAAGCTCTGGAAAAAAATGTAAATGCATTAAATTACTTAAAAATTGAAATTCCTTTATAACTACCGACTCGCTCACCTTCCTCTCACTTATTGCCTCTTTTTCTGGACATCTATATCTTTTTTGTGTCTGTTGTCATAGGTTCTCCATAGATCGGACCACAGACCAGGAGATGATTTTCCATATTGATCCTGATTCGGGAGCCATCACTCTGGGCAAGATTTTGGACCGAGAGACTGCAGGCTGGCACAACATCACTGTGAAGGCTGTAGAAGCAGGTACATTTCTTCTCATTTCAAATTGAGCTTATCACACTGGGTTACACATCATTACTCCTGAGAAGAAGAAATATTATTTATCATCTTGTGACTCACCTTGCCAAAATTTCTAAAAGTTGCTAAAAATACTCTATAAATGCAATTTAAGCAAAGTATGTATAATTAACTTGGGTATAATTTGAACCTATGTGTACAACTGAAAGTTGTGTTTTGACATTTTTGCTATATGCAAGACCTATGGTTCTTAACATGTCAAAACAAAGCCCTGAAGAAACACACTTTCATGATAACATCAACATAACAGCAATGAGCTGCACAAAACAATAAAGGTACATTTTTATAATCATTTATAATTATAGTTGATGTAGTGGCCATCTACTCCTCTCTCTCATATCACGGAAGGAAAAACTAAGGAAACAACAACAAAACTTAGATAAGTGACAACCAAAACTGCTCAAAAGGAAACCACTTCCATTTGTTTGAGCAATTTATGGCCCCGTTTTTAAAACAGGAAAGTTAAAATTTCTCAGCTGATTGGCACGCTTTGTCTACACTCAGTGCCTGCCAGTGATGGAAACTCTACAAGTGGAAATAGCTGTCCAACATTTGCCGACTCCCACCAGGGGTGATAAGGGGTGACAGACAATCTCAAACTGCTGCGATCATTAGCTACTAAAGCTTTTGGCACATTTTCAGCCACAGAGTGTTGTGGCTTTTAGCTTTGGAAAGAAAGAGAATGGGAAAGTAATGTACGGCAGTAGAAATGGATGTAAGATTTAGTTGTAAACAACTTTATCATCTGAGAACAAGATACAGTAAGTGTGATGGGAAGAAAATGGATTAATAAGTCATAAAAATGCTAAAATATGTTACTCTAAGTACGTGAAGTGTGCGGTATTCTGTATAGTAATGGCATGAAGATATACTTTGCATTCTGCAGCCTGCACTGATGCTTGTTTGACTTATGAAAATAAGCATTTTATGTGACTGTGAGTGAAAACATTGCCCTTTTTTACTCCCATATTTCTCCCAAACATTATTAATGTGAACAGAACTTTAACAGAATCAGAAAACATTAATAACTTTTGTTGAGTTTAGATTTGTTTGTGTTTCTGACATTTGTTAAACCTGTCAATCACTTCTGGAGTGGTAGCAGGTTCCAGTAATTTGTTTTGAATGCTGGTGTTTCGGCTACCATTTTTTTCACATTTATATCACATTGCATCTTTCCTGTTTATTGATCAGCTTCGCAAGCAAAACATCTCTGAACCAACTAGTCCTCTGATACCAGAGGGGAAACAGAAATAGTTGACAAACACATCACTGAAAATGAAGAAAAGAACGTGAAGAATGTAATAACTTGGGGAAACTGGGAAGTTATTACAATACCATTAGAAGTAAACTTGAGAAAGGAGGAGGCCCGGTGTTCCCCACTTTTTCAATCTTATACAGATGAAGTGATTTTGTGGATTGCAGTGAAAACAGAGGAGATTGCATTCTGCATCTAACTGGTTTCCACCACTGCACACAAGAAGAAAAAAGAAAACAATGCTCATAAACAAAGCTGATTTTAAAATGTCTTCATATTTGTTCCTCTCTCGTGTAGCCCCAGACTGTGATTACTGTGATAATCAATACAGCCTAAACAGAATAGTAAGCAGTGTCACCCAACGCAAACATTAAGACAAAATTAGACTTTCTGAGTCTTTTTTTTCAAGCTGTAATTCCCAGAGCAATTTGGCCGCTTTTGTGCTCTGCCTCTTTGTGCTTGGCATTATGTCATAGGCACATTTTAATGTTAATTGAACATTTAAAGCGGTCTTACCCCTTCCAGTATCAGACATAAACACATGCCTGGGCCTGATAGATAAAGCCTCTCACATTGCCTTCCAATGAAACATCCGGACAGACAGAGTCAGTGGTCAATGCCATCAGAATTCCCATCCAGAATGTTTCTTTATCACCTGTTTGCTCATGGAGTCCTGAGACCTGTAGATGCACAGACAGGAGACAGAGAAAGAAAAAAAGGCCACAAGAGAGATGGGAATAAAGGGAAGGGGGGGGTGGGGGGCATACTTGTGAAGAAGCTAGCCAGAGTGTATTAAGAAAGGATTTCATTTCTCCATAATGATTTTGTTTCTTTTTTTGTTGGGTCCTTCTGCTCATTAAGGTTGGAGAGCCACAAGGTCAACTTGTCTGAGGACATTGTTAAAACTAGAGTTTGGTGGCACAACCCTTAATTATTCCCCCAGTCCATTATCAACCTTTGAGCTATTGTGTTGCTGCTGTATCAGTATTGGACAAGTGACAACAGCTTTCTGACGATGCTTCATGTCTGTGCCCTAGGATTAACCCCGGCTACAAAATTGCAAGAAACACACTAAATGTCAAATACTGCACATATTTCTGTGAGCCAAGTAAAGAGCTTTTGGTTCAAGTGCAAGCATGTGCAAACTGCACTGTAATGATACCCCACCAATCAAACACGAATACACACACATGCTAACACAACATGTCTTCAAATTCAACCAATTAAAATTACCAACCGCTAGCAAGTCTTCCTGCAGACATTGTCACTGGGAAAGAGGACACAGCCTCTCATCTGTATAGTACTTGTCTCCCTGCCAGAGAACACAGAACCTCCTGAGTACAGGAGTAGCATTTAACTGCACTGTCAGTAGTCAGTGTACTCGTACTTCCTGACAGTCTTTTCCATAGAAACACATGAGGGTAAGTTAGAGTGACACATAATTTTCGAGAACTGATAGCAAGTATGATATCACCTCGCAAAACTGCTTTTTTACCCAGACAGAGCATCACCCTGAGGGCAAAAGATACCGAAGTAGCTGGAAAGTCTTTATCTCTTGCACTGTTGCAGGGAAGAGACATTTTCTTCAGCATAACTTTTCTTACTTGCTGTCTGGCAAACAAATGCACACTAAATAGCAAAGGAAAATAAAAGCAAGTCCCATTTGCGGAGTACAATATGTGTTTCACATTAAACAAGGAGTCAAAATGAGATGAAAAGAGGATGTTATTTTTTACAAATTATGCACCACAAAGGGTTTAAAGTGCTCTGTTTACAAGAATGTAGTAGATGCTGTTGTAGTGCAAAGCACACACTGTATGTCAGCAAGGGTGGGAAACATAATAATGTGTAATCAGGAGACCAGAGGTTATGACCTGGCTGATGTGTTCTGTTTTTCTGTCCTGTTATATAATCACTCACATGTCCGCATTGTCTGTGTAGTTTTGGAGGAGGAGGACATCCTGAATGCTCAAATAGTATTTTGATATGTTTTGTTTTCCTACACTTGGTGGGTTGTCATAATTAATTTGTCAAACAGCGGTCATGCATAGTATATAGAGTGCTTGTGGGTAATTTCTGGCACTCAAAGCCACAGAGTTACTCAGTTGCATTGTATTTTATTAGTCTCAAATTATTGCAAATATGAATGACTCCGCAGACATTCCACTCATCAGGGTTATTTAAATTTTGTTGTTTATTGCGCAGCAAGCTAACATTTAAAAGTCAGAACAAATTTTTAGCTGGTTTCATTAAAGCAGGACGGATTCCTTATTAGAATTTATATCCAAAAACACCAGAGAACTAATAAAAGAAGAGGAGAGAGTGGAAAGAATGAACAAGATTTTTCAGGAGCTAACACTGATATCAGTTTTTGCAGAGAGTGCCTTCACCTGCAGTCAGCCAAGTAGGCCTTCAGTTAGCAAAGAAGTGAAGTCAGCAGGAAATCAAAACATAATACGATTCTGGAGGTATGTAAAATACCTTCATGTGAAATTGTTTGAAGAATTTTCGAGACTTGGATCACTTGTTATTGCCAACACCAAAAAAGTACCACACTGACTGAATGATGAGGGCCCTTCACAGTTTTCAGTCACCAGCAAGAGTGTGTTGGCAGAGATATTATGAGGATCACCACCAGTTTATTTCTCAGTTTTCAAACAAAGGGATGTTGAATATTTCCTTTTGTGAAAAGGGCAACATTGGCAGCATTGCCCACTTCTACAGGTGTTATATTGACAAAGACAGTATTGTATTACATCACAAGATGTATTTACAAGATTTGTCTTGACATCGGCGAACAAAATAGCCCCTCACCCACTGACTTACTGAGACTGAGAGCATATTGCATGAGGAGAGCAAAGAGATGAATAGTAATGCTGCCAGAATTGTCCAGGCTTGCTAACCAACCCTAACTGTTTATTCAAGAGGTAAGCATTACAGAGACTCTAGACTCTAGACACTAAATTTAATCGTGTCACATTGTAGACTGCTACAAAATTTTCAACATATAGTGTCTTATTAAGGTGTTGGGCCACCATGTGCTGCCAGAACAGCTTCAGTGCTCCATGGCATTGATTCTACAAGTCTTTGGACTCTACTGGAGGGATGGACGCCATTCTTCTAAAAGATATTCCTTCATTTGGTGTTTTGCTGATGGTGGTGGAGAGTGCTGTCTGATGCATCAGTACAAAATCTCCCAGTTGTTGAAGTGGTTTGAGATCTGGTGACTGTGAAGGCCAGAGCAAATGATTCACCTAATTTTCATACTCATCAAACACCATTCAGTGAGCCCTTGTGTGCTGTTTCTCCTTCCTGTTTCTCCACTCATTTTTGAGGTTTTCCCTTTAATTTGTCCCCTGTCTATACATGTGGATAAGGTAGTAGTAGAATTAATTAAGACAAATCTTCCTCATGAAGAACTGATGCCAATGCTGCTAAAGTTCTTCTTTACACAAACTTCTGCTTTTGTGATATTTATAAAGAAACAATTAGTATGTATAGTGTTTTTGTAAAAGTGTTTACAGTAAGCATGTCTCTGGGTCACTGTAATTGGTTGCTTGATTAATAAGGATCGTATGTTAACATGGGCAGGATGGAACCAAGTTGTTTGTGTTTTGGATGGAAAGTCTAATTGTGATTGAATGCGTTGGTTTGGTGTTAAAACTTTAGTTAGAGAGTTGTTTGTATTCATTTTGTCAGAAGGGTTTTGTCATGGAAATAAATGCAAAGCAGCTGTTTTTTTTTTTTTTGTAAATATAAAGCAAATATATGTATATTACTGCTTGCTAGACCTGTTTAATCTTGATAGTGAATTTTTTTTGTCCTCACTGTTAACTTGTTTGAGGACAGCCAAGGATAAGTCCATAAATCAGCACCTGATTCCGTGAGCTTTTTTGTCTTGATAAAAAGGTAATTGTTGAATTGCGAAATGTAAATTTTTCATTAAGCATGTACCATATAATTTGCCCATTTTACGGAATGTTTTAAATAATTCAGTCTGTTCAGAACACCTTGAAATCTTTTCTGCTGTTAGCGGGGGGAGGGTGGTTTAGAGACGTTAGTTCTTAAACACACAAGATATTTTGGTCGGACACTGGTGTGTCTGTGTAATATTGGAAGTGTGCCTTTGAAGACAAATGACCACAATACTTTGTAGCCTCTGTGCCTCGGTGCCATGGCTGGGCCTCTGGCTCAGTAAAGACACCAGAAGCAGACACTGTTGAGTACATCTGTATTCTCATTTTCCCCTTCTGCCAAAAGTGACATTTTAAACCAAAATGTTTCTTCCAGCAAAGAAGATGAAGCATTTGGTCACAAACAGCATGACACTCCTGACACACACCCACACACACACACATGCAGGCACACGCATGTATGCAAAGTCATGCGCATCCTCTCCCTGTCTTCCCTGAAGTTATGTCAGTATTATTCAGAGCCCGAGAGATCTACTATAGTCATTCTGAAAGATTTGCAACAGCTGGTGAGTGCCGCACAGATGCAGAGCATGCCAATAATCTGCTGAAATCCTTTTATTCTCCTTCTCTATCTGAAGACAGATTTAGAACAGCGCCACTTGGTCCAGATGAATGAACCTGTCTTACTGAATAACTCTTTTTTCCCATGGAGAGAGTTTGGGGTGGGTAGGGGTGGGGCATTCTCACATTGTTTCATCTGTTTTCAATTCTGGGAATTGAAATGTAAAATGGGTAACATCTGATGATTGCTGGTTTTCATTCTGGCACAGCAGGAACAGCAGCATAATGTGAAGACGAAATTAGAAGAAGATGAAGATGAGAGGAGATATCTAGCAGTGGTGGAGCTCTCTGTGCATTTATGTTCTTGCTGCTCCAGCAAAAAGCAGTCAATTAAAACCCAGCATTGATGTGAGGATTATGCTATTAGTTGAGACCAGCATTCTCATTAGCTGTTGTGCCACTATTGGACAGAACTGTGTGGTGAGAGACAGAGAGAGCTTGAGAATATGTCTGCTATAGTCTGCTGATTATCATTTTGACATGCTGTCTTTGGTAAACCTGTCTTGTCTTCTGTGCGGCCTGTGACCCACCTGTATGTCATCTGCCGACATTTCTGTCATCAGCCCCACTCGTAGACTGAAGAAAATCATAGACATATAGTGCCTCGGAGTTCACTCGTAGGATTCTGTTGTACTTTTTGAAGCCTGAAGTTTACCTTTGACATCATGTTGTGACAAGTAGCTGGAGCCAGAAAATCCAAATGTGGGCAACAAAGACAAAACTGGGTGGAGATGAGATGGAGGCAAGCAAGCGGAAATTACCATGGCTGAGTGCGGGGAAGATTGGCCAATTTAAGCAAACACGCCTTCCTTGTGGTGTGTCACCTCCTTAAGCCTTGATATCTTCGTGTTGGGACAATAAATTAAAAAATTGCTGTGAGGACAGATTAGAGGAAAAGTCATTACTGAGACCAAAAATTCTTGTAAATAAAATAATTAATAGAGAAAACTTGAGCGTTTTGAAGGAGCAGTCCCCACATGCCTTAAAACCAAAGTAAGGGAGTAAAACTATCAAGTTGTAGTTTTTTCCCCAATAAGCAACTTCCTCCAATTGGGCAAACAATACAAGTAATTTTTGGAGTGTTGTTTGTTTTGAAATCACAAATGTTTATATGCAGCAGCAAAAGCAGAAGTATTGATAGGTGTAAATGAAATATTTCTGTATTTTAACTATGAAGGTGCTCTTTCCTTAACTTTAACCGTAACCATAATATTTCTCTACATATTTTAGTTGCTTGTTGTTTGGGCGTTTAGCTCAAACGTTCCAAGGTTTAAATTTCATCGAACATTTTGGCACAAAGTGAGAAAATATATCTCCAAAAGTGTAGTTAGATTTAGTAGATTTAAGGCCCTACCAGGATGCTGCATTTATCCACTGGCAGTAGTGAGTCACTACTACTTATAACTAATTGTTCATTAAAATTGCAAACTCTAACCTGGATCACTTCACAGGGCTAATTTAGCTTTTACATATACATGCGTCAGTAATTTCACAATGTGAAGGTACTCATTCATAAGAGTGAGGCCACTTAATTGCACTTAACTATCTGCTATATTTACATAATTACAACTATTTAAATTCATTCAGTGGAGTTCATTTGACAGCAAGGATTTATGTGTGTTTTTCCGTGATTGGATATTTGTCAGAAGCTGCATGTTGTTACATTTTCTTTAGGGTGCCACTCAAATGCGTGAACTGGGTGGTGACAGCTGTGTATACATACTTATTCATAAGCTGTGTACTCTAATTAACCAGGATATCCAGACCAACACTTGAAGCAACCAGATCACTCATTTAACAAAGAGATAATGTTCTTTCTCTCCTTCTATTTCTCTTTCTCTTTAACTCACACTCACATACACACATGTGCACACACACAAGGGCCTCAGGCTCCCTTTTGTACTGTACATAGCGTTTTATGAGTAAAATGGAAACTCCGTCAGACATTATCATATGATTAAGAATGGGAATTAAGATTCAAGGAGAAGTCAAGCTAATTTGTAGTGGGTTTGTACTAATTATATAATCTTCTCCGCTCCCGCGTTTACATTCTGGCCCATTAAGAAAAATGTCTTGAGAGTGCATTGTGGTGTTATTCCTTGTTTTTTATCTAGTTGAAAATGGCATGAGAAATAAAATCACAGCACTACATTTGCAATTTTGTCAAAAGCATTTATTTGTCATTACTATCGTGCTGAGGTGTGCCTCTTGCACTCAGACTATTAAACAGCTATAACTGTAGTGTTATTATCAGATTGTGAGGACCTAGAGACAAAAATGGAATCTTTGCTACCATTTTCATGTCACTCACTGGTGCCAGAATGTGTCATTCAGGTAATGGGTGCAATTTGAGGAAGCATTAGAGTAAAACCCTTCAGCACTTAGCCACAATGTCAGACGAGCTGCCTGCTTCCTTGTGGAAAACTGTATCCATCTGAGTCTTGTCTCACCCACACTGAAGGCAGATAAGAAGACCATGAAGAATCTTGCCCATGGAGTCTTACACCTTGTGTACACTAGCCTCTTATAGCAAAATCAGCAGGTTAGTAACATGTAAGCAGCACCTGCTTTCCTCTCTCAACATCAATGCTGGATCTGTTCAGCCATAGCACTGCTGGGTGGTCAGCTGCATTTTGGCAGAGCTCACAGCCCAACACACAATCCCTGTAGCTGCACATATACTGTAAGCCGGAAGAAAGTTGGCTTAAAAGATAAAAAGATGCTTTGGTTCACAGTTGCGTTTGTAAAGTGTAAATGAAACATGGGCTGTTTGAAGCCTGTGTAGACAGCTGTACTGATTAAAGCAAAAGCATGTCTGTACTTTTGGAAGTGTATGAGGTGGACGACTAAAAAAAGTCTTCAGCATGCACAGTCTGTTACTTGAGAACCACTCCAACCAGGATCAGAACTTCAGTCACTCAGTTACCAGGCACTGGTGTTATGTGTGAAGGTCTTACCCCTACTTTATCCAACCACTATCCTATTGATAAACTATATAAACTATACTATAAACTCTGATATGTGTCAGTCTACCTTGTCAGACACTTCATAGTTTGTTGCCTTAAATCTAGCAAGAAAGTTAGTCCAAGACATGTACTGTACATCTGTCACAGTTCTTTACATTTTATTAAATTAGAGAGATGTTGTTGATATGTTTTTCTTCTGTCTGTCCTGCAGATAACCATACCATGGCCTCCCACTCAGCAGTGAGCATTCGGATTCTGGATGTAAATGACAATCCTCCTGAACTGGCCACACCATACGAAGCCTCCATATGTGAAGATGCCAAGCCAGGCCAGGTAAGTTTTTCTGGAGTCACAATCAGATGTTGCCATATGTATATTCTCAGTAAGATTTTAATGTCTACAGTCAAAATTAGATTGGTAAAACCAGTATGTGACAACAAGTTAAAGATGAATGTTGTGGTGGTGAAGTTTCTGTAGCTTCACAGATTGATCCCCTGTTTCATTAGTACTAATGAAAATGAAAGCAGAAGTTTGGGCACTTGAAAACAGTGTTGTACTAAAGCACTAAAATAGTTCATTGACATCATAAGCAGAACAGATTTGTTCCAATACCATAAAGAAAAGCATTACTTCCAGTAATCAGTTTAAAAGGCCAGTACCAAAAACAGTCCACTGCCTACACAGTATTGAGCACGGCACATATATTCATGTACAAAACTCAAAGTTAATTATTGATATGAAGTGAGCTGAAGTGTACTCAGCTGTGGACTGTATATTAGAACATCAATGATTTTGTCTTCCAATATACACAATAAACAGTAATACTGTAAAAAGAAGCAGACACACTCAAGACACACACAATTACCGCATTTCACACATTAAATCATTATCACTTACAGTCAAGAGGCAGGCACATAGCTAATTTCAAACCAGTTCACACATTACTTTACGAGGATCCGTAAGGTAAAAATACACAGAGAGAAATTAGTATTAAAATAATTTTAATGTTCTTCATTTTTAATGGTCTCAAAACAAAAAGTTACGTCATTAAAAAGTTAGGTTCACAATTTTCAGGTCTATTTTAAGAACAGTCAGGTACATTTAAACAGTTCTTGCTTGATATAATCATTCCTACTGTTCATACTGGGCATTAAAAGATCCCTTCTGAATGCACTTCCAGTGTAAGTGATGAGGGACAAAATCCTCAGTCTTCAGTCTGTTTCAGTTCATCTGAAGTTTAAAAGAGCTGCCCACATCAAGCGGATGTAGTTGTTTTAGTCTGAAATGTGAGCCTATCCTTTAAAGCTGGTTTATCTTTAGTGAGTCACTCCGGCAGGCAGACAAGAAGCAAAGACAAAGCTCTCGAAAATATTGTTAGAAGAACTGTTTGGATCAACGTTAATGAAGGTGTCTGATACTGAGACCGCTATCCTTTCTTCTTTGACCTCATTTGATTTAGACTAAATTGGTGAGTCACAGTCAGCAGCATGGTCTCAGGCCTGTCTTTAGATTAGTGGCATTTTCTGCTACATGCAAAGCCTGCATGGTTATTATATAAAATGTGTAGCATCTTCCTTCCATCTGCGTTATTCTTGATTTAGACATTAACATCAAGTTCATCAGGTGATACATGCATCATCCATGGAACAATGAAATGGATAAATGAATAAAGATTCATAAGATGAATAAAATGTCTGCAATACAAGAAGAATATACATATCTGTTAATATCACATGTTAACACTGTAACATTTGTGTTACATCCATACCTTCATGGTCCGGATGGACTGGAAAACATCAGAGGCAAACACAATTTCTCTTTGTTGAGAGTGGAGGGTTATTTTTTATCCTGGGAATACATGATGATAAAATTTTCCAAAGTCAGGGTTCACTTAGTAGTTTTGTTTCTGTAGCTTTGAATTCCTTCTGCCTTCCTCAATAAATGGACCTTTCTCAGGTGTTAGCCTGTGATTAAAGGTGTGTAGTTCAAATGATAACAACAGGTGGACATAGATCCATCTAGGATACAGACAGTCATCACAGTCAACCTCCACATAAAGCTAGCAAGTTTAGAAGATTTTATCACAGATATTTCTGGATTGGTTTTCTGTCCCACTCACACTCACCTGCATATTTCTTGTCTTTCTAGAACTTATTTCAGTAATTCTGGTTTGGATAGTTTTCAGTTGAACACTATGATCTATTTGACACTTTATGCCAAAGGCAATTAATAACTCAGCTTTTGGGCAAAGGCACAATTTGCCAGAGTGTTAGTGTCAGAAATAAACTGTTTTCTCAAGAACATATTTATTTTCTCTGTTTTTCTCATTTTTTTTTTCATGTTGGATGCTGATTAAAAGTCAGTACGATTAATATTTTACAGATTTCTATTCTCAAGTTCAGTCTATTTCAGCATTGTTTTTGTTTAAACTAAATAAAGTGGATTTGGTGAATTCATATTTGAATGGATACAGAGTTTGTAGGATTCTTTTCACAGAAGACACTGATTATCAGTTCTTGCAATTCTTATACAAGCTGTAGTCAGAGAAATGTAGTTCTGCTTGTGGTGGTTTGTACCTGTTTAACAATGTCACACAAATTAGTGAGACAGCAGTTAGTACATGAGTGTCTTCAGTTGCTAAATGTCAAACAGGTGAAGTCTGAGAAAACAGCAGGTGTAACCAAAGAACAAAGTTGTTGACAAAATTAAGGTCTAGAATAATTTTTACCTGCATCATTACCCAGTACCAATCAAACAGTGGGGTGTGTTTTAAAAAAAAATCAAGACAAAAGGCAGCACCAATCTAACTTCTTCCACTGATCACCATTAAAAATGGACCAAGTCATTAGGGTGTTTTATTCTCCTTACATAGTCAACAGGCCCTGGGCTAAGTTAGACCCAATTATCATCTGCAGAGCAAAGGAATAATTAAAAAAGCAAGGCTTTAAAGTGGGGCCTCCATGCTGGAAGCTGCATTTACATGTGTAATGAGGCTCAGGCCTCTCCTCCCCTTGATCCACAGACTCTTAACCACTTATTGCCCCCCTGTGCCTCTGCAACGGCGTCTGCCTGTGCCTCTGTAGAACATTGTCTGGTCTGATCTCTCTCACTCCCACCTCGTTCCCTTTCCCATCTGCGAGAGCCCACATTAACCTTCAGCTCCTAATCACACAGAGATTCAAAAAGATCATTGCTGGCTCCCAGCAATGTAAAAGAAAAGGTTTTTTAATGTGCTCATTAGAGTAAAATATGTAGTGAAATATTTCAAACTTCAATTACAAACCAAATGAAGGCATTCAAAAGTACATACATGAGAATATGGCATTGTATCAGTTCTGCTGTTCTGTCTCCATCCATCCATCCATTAATTTGTTCTGTAAATACATCTGTCTATCTAGAAGTGGTCAACAAATTACAGGAACATCTGACAATATCCATTAATTTTCATTTCACTTTTTCTTGTCTGTTCTGGATGCTTGATCCCTGTTTTTCTCTCCTCCCTATAGACTCTTTTTGTATGTTGTTGTGGAGAGCACTGTCTGAGTCGACTGTCGAGATTGAATGAAAATGTGTTAGCCTTGGGTCAAAGGCTTTCTAACGCTCATTTTCAGCCTTAGGGGTAACCACTGAGGGGCATGGGGGAAACAATTTTATCCTCCATGTTATTTTCAGAACAGTATTTTAAAAACTTTCCATTAGTTGTTATCAGTCACTGCATCTTTACCTTTGAAAAAAGGGGTGATTGGTGTGAAGAAAATGTTTTTGGTCCGAGGATTCGCTGTGTGTCGAGCTGATATGTATAGCATTTTCTCTGATTAATGGCAAGGATGAAGCCTTTCTGTTGGTGGCCTTCCAACTCAGACAGAGAAGTGACTGAGGGAAACAATTCACTAATGAATTACTCATATATGATATATATTTTTCTCCATTGAAGAGAGACCAATAAAAGTTTAGGTAATGACAAGATAAACAGCAGTGAACCAAAAAATTGCTTTGCAACCAGAAGTCAGCTTAATGCTGCTGAATTTCTCCCTGTCAATAAGTGATGTTTTGACTTACAATGCTCTTAGAAAATCAGAGGTGCTGGCGCTCAGCCCTCATCTAAGACCCTTGGTCTCTTCAGGGGTAATTGAGTTGCTTGGCAACTGTCCGATCAGAACAATTTGGCCACATCTGATATTCAAGCTAGCACTTGCCCTGTTTTTTATTTGTGTCTTGTCAAGAAACACCAACACGCCATTTTTTTGTAATGACATGAGGTGGAGGAATCGAAGTAGATGATGTCACACAGCTTTTATGTCTGCCGTTTTTAAATTAATGGATATTTTCTCCTCATCATGCCTTTGTTCTGCACAGTTGCTATGTGCCAGTTTCTGAAATAACAGCCACACACACACACACTTGCAAGCACACGCATACACATGCAAAGATGACACTGCAGTGACACTGCAGATAGGTTGCAGGTTTTTATGCTTGTCATGAGGCAGCATGGGAACAACGCTGGGCCAACATGGTCCAATTCATTATCTGTTGTTACACATTCCCTCTTTATTAATTTATGCAAGAGTTACACTGGCTCACCACAACTTAATTAATTATAACCAACAATATATTTGAATAGTCCTCATAAACACTGCAATCAGTGCAATCAGACTTAAATAAGAGGCCTGGTGTAAATAGACTCTGAAATCAAGGTAGAGCAGAGGATAAAGCCAACGTCAGAGCACAGTGAAAGATTGTCTTCAATGAACACTTCACAAATACTGGTGCAACCAATTACTGTCAATGTTTCCCGCCTGTACAGAACCATTTTCTCTAGGTGTCTACTTCAAATAGAACTAATAACAGTCAAGCATGTCACATTAAATTTTATCTCATTGTCTTCTTATCTGAAAGCAGGTCTGTTGATCTGAGGTAGTGCAAAAGCTCATGATGAAAACAGCACATCTAAGACTACAACTGAAAATAGCGTGTTTTTGGATCGTTAACTACCTGGAACTGACAATTTGACAGTCACACAAAAATAAACATATTGCAGAGGCTTGCTGTTAAGTGTAAAGTTATCATTAGAGCAAGGTTCCCTGAATTTGTAGGATTTCCTGTGGAGCTCTTTAACTTTACAATATAAATTCAGAAGTCACAATTATAGGGTTTTATTGAAGGAGAGGGCTGTTGTGATATGTTGAAATACTTTGGTATCTACTGCTTCCATTCGGATGCACTTATTTATTCAATAAAATAAGCTGCCAATGGAGGAGTCCAGAGGTGTAAGCATCAGCCAACAGATGTTTGTGTGTAAAATGAGCTTCAATTTTGTTTGAGTTCCAGAGAATGTTGTTAATCAATTTGGAAACTTGGGCAGGGCAACTGCTCTCGGAAATAGCCATAATTAAGTCCATTTTTCTTTCACCTGGAATAGACGTCAAACACTGGCGAGCTGCCCTCCTTTGCATGCATATGCCTCCGGACCCAGAGAACATGTACTTTGGTCGCGTCATCTAGCTTCTGTGAAAAGGAACTCTGAAGTCAGAAAAGGGATTCTGTTGCTTTGTTCAGTGTCTAGTCTGTTTCACCTTCTTTATAGGCCTGCTATGCTAGCAGAATTAATTAGAGCCCACACAACACCTGTTATTTTACAACTGAATCAACTGTCAAATTGCTTGACTCCAAATTCTAAACTTTTTACAGAAGAGCAGCCCTTTAGTTCCATGTTGCCACCGCAAATCAGCTAAAACCCTCTCGTGAGGCATTATGAGTATCACATGATTGATAGCAGGACTTGATTGTGGCTAATTATAAGTAAACTGTAATTTATTTTATACCTAATTTGTTCAGTCACGCTGTCAGTGGAACAATAAGGCATTTACAAGTTGTCCATCTATCTCTCTACCTCTTTTTCTAGCTATCTATTCATTTAACTGTCTCTCTTTCTCTTTCCTTTTCAACAGAATGTATTTTCTGTTTACCATGAATTATATCATAAACACAATCATATACGGCTGTTCCTGCACATACTCTATAGTGAAATAAAGACGTGTATGCACCCACCCACACACATGCTGCTCACACATAGCCTTCACTGCCACACTCTTAATATGTTAGATCAACCCCCGGTTTACTAAGCTAATGAGGTGCGTTCTATTGTGTCCTGTTGTGTGCTGTGTTATAACCCAGTCTCGTTCATGGAGTGTCAGCTCCCTGGCTCAGGTCTAGCTTTCAGTGGAACCACAGAGAAAATCAGATTAACCTAAGCCTTTTAACTGCGGTTGGGTTTGATCCCATTTGAGAGTTGGCAACACAACCTATTTTGTTTGTGTTTGGAGGGAGAAGGCAAGGGGAGGGTGGGGGAAGGGCTGGCTGAGAAGTAAATAAAAAATGGGTGACACAGGCTAAACAGCTTTTGCTTGAGGACACAGTTCAAGCCAGGGCCATGACACAAAGTGTTAAATAGCTTGTCACCTTTTATTTACAGGGCCCTCTGTTGGTCTTATGCAGGTTGATTCCATCTAGAGATGGAAAGAGAAAGACTTTAAGACAGAATGAGAGAGAGAGAAATGCAGTCAAAAAGGCACACAGCAAATAGAGCTTGGATTCACTCTTATATCCTACTATCATATGGAACACACGTGCACAACCATGCCAAAAAGAAATGATTTTTTAATCCATTTCTGGAGCACCTGATACAGGTTCATTTGCACAGTGAATATGTTTCTATCCACCTCACTTTATGTGCACTTCTGATTTTTGCATGAAAATGCCCAGCTAAATGTTTGTTCTTGAGGTGGAATGGTTGGCACATTGCTGTCAGTAAAGTGTAGTAAGATGTAAGAAAGACTAAATCAATAGAAAATATACTGATTGATTTTGTGTTTGGGGCAAGTCTGTAAAAAAGTTGAGGAAACATGTTGATCTTGTCCTCAGAAACTGGGCAAAAGCCAGTTTAGTCATTACAACACCATAAAGATCATATTTAAATCTGGAACATTTTTAATTTAACGAGTTAGAAGAGCATCTTCAATTGAAAATATTTCACTCATTAGTCAAATAACTGACTTATTCCTTAATTTGATGTCTAGATTCACAGCAACTTGACATTCAGCTTTTATAATTTGATCTTTTAGAAAATAATTCAAAAACAGTTTATCTTCATCTCAGTATATTTGTGTTTAATATTTTTTCTGCTATGGCCGTGACTATACATACATGTCCCTTTGATTCTTTAAAGCACAGTTCAGTCCAATCTCTCACTCAATCAGCGAGTGCTATCAGACCTGCCATCCAAAACTCTAGTTATTATCAATTTTTATTCCATCGTGCTTCTTCAGGTCAGTTCTGATCTTTTCTTCCTTGGAATGTACTTAGGATTCGACTGGAAGCAAGTTCTTGTCTCATTAGCAATGACTGTGTAAATCGAGGCAGAGGGGTAGTGTTCTAGTGGTCTTTGCCTTGGGCCTCAAGCTCTGTCTCTCTCTCTGTCTCTCTCTCTCACACACACACTTGAACTTACGCTTTTGAGCACCCATATTGATGTAATTTATGCCTTTGTCCTAAAATAATTGTATTATATTCTGCCTTTTCCGTAATTACAAGTTACTCTGATAATGGTGGTATGCAAATCCATAAAGTGCAAATATAAATCTTTTTCTTTATATTATGTTATTGCTTGTAAATGTATATAAACAAAGCCAATAATGGAGCAATTTAGCTCACTATGCTAAAAACATCCAATTTCTAAATGGGCCTTGAAGAAATGTGGTTTTAAGATGTGATGCAATTTAACTACAGTGTGACCATTCAGCCATGTATTGGATCAAACAAAAATAATACAAATCTTAGCTTATTGTAATTATAGTTCACAGGCTTTAAACTCCTAATTTCTACCATTCTGCATCCATGTTTTGATTTGCCCAATTTCCCAGCGCACCTCACTGAATGGCACATGAGCACAATCTTCACCTCTCAGCCCATTCCTCGCCCACCTCGTGGCATTTATCTGACTGAATGCAGAGGGACAGATATCATATAGCACCATGTGTGCAGAAAAAAGGCTGGGTGGAAAGCCAAATACTAAGTATGGCCTGGGGTAACGGAGGCCTGTCAGCTCTGCAGTGCTGTCTCACAGCTGGCTGAGTGGGTCACTGCGACAGATCACCTTAGTTTGGCCACGGCACCGCCAACCTCCAACCCTTGGGAGAGTCAGTTTGAAATAGCTAAATGTTAAGCCTGTCTGAAACACAAACGCTCACATCGCATACACGTGAGTGCAACTATTACTCACTTCATGCACATACTGAAAGGATACTAAAATTAACACACACAGGCACACGTTAGACAGAAGTGCATAAAAGAAGAAGCAAACCAACCAAGACAAGGAAAAAACCCAGACAGACTCACAGTTTTGGCAAGCAGTATTTCATGAGTAGGAATGAGTCATCTATTCTACTCACCAAATGCCTCTTCCCTTTGTCTTAAAAACGTTGATGTTGAATCAAACAAACCAGCAGACTAAACAGACTGGAATATTCACAGTTTCCAGAGGTTGGAATTGCAAAATAATGAGTAATATGTAATTGCTACATATTTGTAATTTATAAATCCTTGAAAACATTCACTATAGCGGATGTAGACATAAGAATTTGGTGCATCGTTGGAATATAAAATATACTGTTGGCCAAGAACAGTGATGTCTGATCTTATCTTAGGTTTTTGTTTTTTTTCCTTTGACACTGTGGCCCCTAAAAACCATGAAACCGGTCACGCTGGCATCCCGAAAATTGAATTAAGTTCAGAGCAGTGAATTGTACAGACATTTTTAATTCTCCACTGGAATTCTTACTGCTAAAAATAATGTGTGTTTGAAAACACACCTCTGATGCTTAGTGTGCATTCCAGATGAATGTCTCTTGGCTTATTTTAAGTAGTTGTGTGTTTTCTTACTTACTTACTTATTTATTTATTCATTCATTACTTTCCTGCTGGCATCATGAAATGGTTGATTTCTGCTGCGAATGAGAAAGCCTCCTCCCTCTCACAACCTTGACCTTTCAGACACCTCTACTGCAGATGGGCTGTACTTTTGGGAAAGTCTCCCCTTCTAGCTTTCCAGAGATGCAAGAGATTTAAGGGGGTCAGGAAAGGCGACTGCTAGATAGAAATCTAATTAGGTGATTGTGCTTGAGGGAGCTTCGCTAGCTGCTCAATAAACTCCCACACGCTCGCTCTCCTCCTCTCTCATTTCCCTCTCTTGCTTCACGCTCTCCCTCAGCAGTTCGCGCTCACCCCGAGATGCCGCCTGAGAGTCCCCCTGCTGAGGGCACAGTCACAGAACGCAGATCATGGCTCACTTACTACATCTCACTGCTGTTCACATTTCTTCAAAGAAATGAGTAGATTCATTCCTCGGCTGACAATAAAGGTTTTGCTTATAGTGTCTTTTCCTTGCTCATTATTCTTTTACCTCCAAACTGAAATAAACCTGAGTGGGCTTCACAGAGTGATGAGAGGATTTCACAGATCACTGTGGATTGGGTGGTCTCTGCTTCATATCAGCTTCATGTGTTGTGAGAACGAACATGTAAAGAAGTTAGATGCAATTGAAAATAGCTGATTCCTTCAAAGAGCAAACACATTTCTTTGAAAAAGTTGTTAGTCCCAGTAACACACATCCAGCAGAGCCATTTTATAATGCAGACCTTCTGTTCACCGTGATCATTGCTCCAGATGAATCAGTAAACATAAACACTGCAACTGCACGGCAGTAGTCTACTGTTCAGTAATGACACGTGGCGTGAAAACGTTAGTTGGATGTAACTGCAGTTCTATAACTATGTGTGCAGCCCACAGTCTCTCTGTATGACAAAGTAAATTAAAATATATAAGCATAGTTACTGTGGGGAATATAATTAAATGGTGATATGGCCCGATCATGTACAATACTATGTGTCTAGCATTGCAGTGGGGATATCAACGTGTGAAATCTGGCGCTCAACTACATATCAAAACCCAATCTCGTTAGCCCCATGCATCGACTATAAATTCACCGTTAACGCCAAGATCCAAAGCAAAAAATAGCGTGATGTTTATCTACACTTGACCATGATGGGGAACACACACCAGCCATGCCTTTTGACACCAATACCACACACTGGCACTCCATGCAGATATAATAAGTCAAGCAACTGTAGTCAGGTAGCAAATGTGATAAAATTGCTAATTTTATGGAGCATTGATGCACCTTGATGCTTGGAAACAGGACAGTGGTGTATCCTGATCCTTTGATGTACCAACAACTGTCTGTGAAAACAATACAAATAGGTGTTTTGGTGCACAATTGCATCATATTGTAGTTGGCAAGCATAGACATTGTAAGATATCCACTTGGAAGTCTTTAGGGGTGAACGAGTGATAACATCAGTGGTAAGGAGAAATGCAATCTGGACAGCATTACATTTAAGAGAACTTATATTGCTACTGCACCTTAATGTACTTTATAAGGTAACATTGAGGCATAACACTAACTTTAGTCTATCCTATTCAAATTTGTGTGAATTTAAGCCTCAGTCTGGATTTGAGATGTCAGATGGATAAATTTGAGATGTCATGTAATGATATATTTTTCTTTTTTTGGAATACAGGCTGTAATTCCTGGTTCATTTCCATATATCTCTGTATTTCTCGAGTGCAGATTTTTTTCAGTGTACTAAGGAAGAAGCATGTGATTTACCCTGAAATCATGCCATAGCATTTTGTAATTACAAAGTAAGCCATATTATCCCAAACAGGCTCCCAGTGCTGAGGGTATGACTAAGCCTGTTTTGTGTCTGTGATGTAACGTCAATGCTGAGGAGCGGTTTATTGTGAAGGTACAATTGTGGCCCGGAAGTGTGCTTGGCAGTAGCTTAGTCACAGTAAGGCATAGCCACCGCTCAGGCTCATAATTCAGAGTTTTGTGCAGTGCTGTAAATGAATAAGGCTGTCTCACACAGACAGGCAACATGAGCTTGAAAATCACACAAAAAAGCAGATGTCTTTATGTGCGAAAAAGGTGTGGAGGATATCTACAGTATTATTGTTTGAATAATCAATTCGCAGGCGGATGATGAATAAGGGACACATTTTTCTGGGAAGGACAAGAATGAGGAGGAGATAGTTTGGAGGAGATAAATACAGAGGACAAGGAATCAGAGGAAAAGGATAGTGATGAATAGAGAGCAGACTGAAGAGGCAGAGAGGTGGAGGAGAAAAGATAGACAAACAAAGCCATGTTTAACATTTTATAAGGATCCTTCCTGTTAAAGAGGGGACTGCATTCTGTAACAGCTGAGTAATAGTTTGATATATTTCCCTCGATCCTATCTGATACCGTGAGCTTTTGTGAGACCAGACAAAGGGATTACAGTCGTTGAACATCCTGCTTTAATCATCCTGAGAAATGCCTCGCTTAATAGTAGTTCTGGGGGGGTTGTTTGTCATGTGTGCCTCTGCTGATTTCTAACAGTGCCTCTGAGCAGTTCACCTGTGTGTGTGTGTGTGTGTGTGTGTGTGTGTGTGTGTGTGAGAGAGAGAGAAAGAGAGACTTCCAAACTCAAAATGAATTTGGGGGTCTTCTTGTAAGTTTGAAAATGAGAAAAACCAGTGGTGGATTTAAGAGAGATTGCGTCATATTTTATTAAGAATATATATATTTTTTGTGATGAATCACTCAGTGAGCCTCATGACCCGTTTTAATGTGTTCTGACTCCTCCTCATACAACTCATCAAAGACTGGTCATTGAAATTGGTTATTAAGGATTGTATTTTATATTCAGAGCCAGAGCCAAGACTGAAAGCCCTTTGTAAAAATCGACAAGTCAGAATAGCTGGCTGCATGTACAGTGGGAGTAATACTACAGATACTTAAGCTGGCAAGAGTGGGATGGACTGTTGCTAGACAGATACCTACACTATGGAAATGGTGAAAACAGAAAATAAATTGAGCTTCCACAGAGCGAGTGGCAGCGCTCAGCTTTCTCTGAAACCAGAATGAAAACTTCATTGTCTTATTGACAATATGACATTTGCCATCTGTGCTACATTTCTGCTGCATTCTGTAATAGACAATAGAACAGCAGTAGATACTGTACATGTGTTCAGCTGATGTTGGGGGGGCGGTTGCTGCCAGCCATTTTCCCTGAGTGAACACAAGCATACACAACATACTTGTTCTTTTTTTTTCTAATAAAGTGTGCTTCAGGTTGCAATGCTTTTCTTTTAAAATTGACCATAAAACAACAGTTTGACATTTTGGAAAATATGCTCGCTTTCTGGTTTGAGAGTTAGATGAGATGATTGATATCACCCTCACATCCACCCGTTCAGTGTACTGTGACACTACACCCAGCGGAGCGATTAGCTTAGCTTAGCTCAAAGACCAGAAACAGGTGGGAGCAGTTGCAAAAATTAGTCACCTCTAAAGCCTTCTAATTAACATGTAACATCTGAATTGTTCAATCCATACAAAACTGAAGTATAAAAAGAACTATTTGGCATTTCTTCCTGGTTTTTGTGCAGATTAAACTGCCTCTACAACTCTCTGTTTAACGAGTTAAACAGAGAGTTGTAGAGGTGCTGGTAGACCTAAAAAAAACATTATTAAAAATCATCACAGAGAACATGTTAATTTATTATTCTTGATAACATTGTATAGTTTTAGGAAAGTCAGACTGTCTCTATAAAATTAATTGTATTTGGTGCCTTGTCAGTGTTCCCTTTGTGTCTCTGTGTCACGTACAGTTGACAAAAAAATTGTCCTGACTGACTTACTGCACAACCTCAACCAAAACATGAAGAGTCAATGTTCACATGAATGCAGATGTTATTATTTCCACAGTGCTTTAGGTGTAGAAAAATCAACAAAATCATTCCCTAAATGTGTTATCAACAAGAATAGATCAAGCCTGCTGGGAAAAATCTTAAGCTCTTGATCAAATACAAATCTATTTTTCTCACCTAGAAGAGAAACAGAATAGCTTTACTTCTCTCAGAGCAAGAAAGCATTATTCCAAGCACTATCTGACTGATGAGACTGATTATTGATTATGTGACTACTTATTTTTAGGAAAATGAATTATAATTAAAACACGTTATTGGAGTTCCTCTTTTCAGCCATGGATCACCTGGCAGAGCAGGTTAGCCACTGATGCCTGGGGTGGCAGTTCAATCCCTGGTTCCCCTTAATCCAGGTTGTGTCAGAGAGGGCATCCAGCAAAAAACCCTGTGCCAAATCAAATATACAGATGGTGAACTGCTGTTGAGACCCCTACTGGGAGCAGCTGAAAGACAAACAACATTGGATTTCATCTTTTCAGTTTACACAGTTTACACGTGACAGTTTAAAGAAACACTGTGATACATATAGCATCATATCACAAGGGAATTTTCTGCTTTCTCTTCTGTTACCCTCCGCCCAGCCCTTTGTCGGCCAGCTCTTTGTCATGTTTTTGTTGTGGTTGTTGTTGTTAGCTAATGCAGTGAGTCTGCCATAGTGATGTCCAGCTGCTAGCTTGAAGTCTCACCATAAGAGGACTGTTGGTCTGGCTCAGAAACTTTAGAAGGGAATATATCTGCACTGCTGCCAGGCTGTTCAATGATGACATCCGTATTAAGACATATTTTGGAGGATTTTTCATCTAAAAATATTAGGAAAAAAGTTAGGTTCTGTAGTTTAAAGCTACTTTAAAAACTAATTTGAACAAACTATGCATTTGTACTGTACTGCAAGTTTTCTGTAACTTTTAATGCTATATTCAGCTACGCTACTGAGTCAATTTTTAGAGACTTGTGAGAGTATGTAGTAAACAAAGGCGAAGGAAATCAAAATAATAGGAAATATGTTGTGTGCCAGCAGAGGGAACAGACGACGGATGTAATGTGAAAATATCATTTATCAGCTTGTGGTTTGATGCTGGCTGCAGCGTAATAGGATGAGAGGAGGAGGAATTGTCACTGAGAGGCCTGTGTTAAGGTGAAAGGATCTCCAGGGGCTGTTTGATGTCTGTTCAGCTCACAGTGAATCCTATCTCCCCTTATTGTGTCCACACAGAGTTCTCAAAATTGGATCACAGTTGAGTTTTATCTGTGAATGTGGATCACTATTATGGCATTAGATTGGAGGACTACACCCTTACCTAGTCTCTGTGTCCTTCTTTCTGTTCCTCTGCACATTTGCATTTTGACTTTGCTCCTTCTTAGAGCAAATATGGCAGCTTCACAGAGTATCTCTGTCCTTTTCCGTAAAAAAAAAAAAAGATTTTCAGTGAGGCATTTTATAATGGTTTTGCATTTCTAACATTAAGACATTTTTTGTACTGCTGTGTCAACTGTCTGGAGAAAGAGGTTTTTATCTCTTTGTGATTGTACCCCCTTTGAACCTCACTTTCATAGGAAGCCTTCTGCGTCTGTTGCATCCTCTCCCTCCCTCATGAAAGAGGCATTTGAAATGTAAAGTGCTTTTCATATTCATTCTCTTGTTCCCATTGAGTAGATCTGAGTAGAAAATCTAACCTCTGTTTCTTTTCTTTCTTCTCCTTTTATTTCCTTGTCTGCTTTGGTTGCTTCTCCTTAGCTAATTCACACCATCAGTGTGGTGGATAGAGACGAGCCACAATCTGGACATCGTTTCTACTTCACCCTGGCTCCTGAGGCCTCCGGCAATCGATACTTCACCCTGTGGGATGTTAAAGGTGAGAGGCCAGTGGCCCTATATTGGGGTTATGAGTGCAGAAGCATATTTAAGTAGCTGTTGGCAGGTGTCCATTATCACCACCACCACTTCTGCCAAGAAACTACATTCAGTGGCAGAGAAAACTTGCATATAGGACCTCAAATAGGCTGTCAACAGCTTTCGTAATTTTCTCAGTAGTCATCATGAAAATTGTCTGTAAGAATACAAACTTTATATGTATCTGCACAATGTAAGGAAACATTAAAATCACTGTGTTCCCCAGTGATGACTTTGCTTTGTCAGGAAGATGAGTTTTTTCATGCTTGTCTGTTGTTTTTGCAAACGTGCTTGCAGATCCCACGTTTAGAGATGTGTACCTAAGTGAATGTGACATCTGGCTAAATCAAGATTGATCTGACACCAGGAAAATGTCAGAGGAACAGCCTGAGCTAGGGAAATGTCACTGTGTGGAGGCAGTGAGGTCTGCTGAAGCCCCACTTACATGCGTGTGAATGGATACACGCGTAACAAAAACCTTAAGTAACGTACAAACGCATACTGTATACAGTATACACACACACGCATGAATGGGCAGAAATAAGTATGACAGAAGTGTCCCTCTGGCTCTTTAATCCTCTCCCCCGTTCATACTCTAAATACGCACACATATATGCATACACACACACAGACCACTACATCATGCAGAACATCAGTGTCTGTTTTTCTGTCCTTTACTTTAACTTATACTTTTGTGGGATTGCCAGTGTGTAGCAGTGCTTATAAGTGGAAGAGTGACATGGTAGGGTAAAAAGGGATTTCCCCGAGACACACACGCACACACACACACACACACAAATACACACATTTGTTTAAATGTATACAGATATAGTTACAAACACAAAGACTACTGCAGATCTTGTATATATACTTTTTGAAAGACAAACAAAATCCCACACAGGCTTTTTATCCTCCCACTCCTCTTTTTTCCACTCTGGTGTCTCTTTTCATGGACACATTTGTCAACCTGTCACTTTCAATCTGTCACTTCTCCTTTTCCCCATCATGGCCTCACATTGCGTTCTGTCTCCAAGCCTTGACACACAATGATGAAAAGGCATTTTTTTTCCCCATGTTGCTAAAATGTTACCTGGAAAACGTCCCACATCCTGCTTATAAAGAACTCTCGTGATATGAAACTGAACAAAGTCAGAAATTTACATTTTGGTGAATTATTTTTACTTGTGTCAGTCATTTGTGAATGAAATAACAAATTCATCTTTGTTACCTTTCCCAAGCAGGTTGTGTTTTCACCCATGTCTGTTTGTTTATTTCCTTAACATTGTGTGATTGAGCATTTTTCTGTGTGCGGGACTAAGCAGTTTATTTTCAAAAGCAAACAAATGGCTAGCATATGGCTAGCATACTTCCTTACAATACACTATTGTCCTGATCAAACTTTATGTGTGACCAAGTTTATTGGTTTTGATTCAAAACTACATAAGATGCCTCAGTCTATATGTATTCACATGTCTGGTTAGAGAGCCATGGAAGAGAAGGCTGTGTAAAAGTCAAAATGACAAACTCAGTGACGTAACATTCCCGTACGTAAATGGTAATATGAAGATTGTTCTACAAGTGCCAGAGGAGCTCTAGGGCGACATGGGTAACGGTGATATATGTTCTGGGAGATGGATTGTTTGGAATCCTCTATGCAAGTCTATCCACAAAGCCGCTCTGACTCTATTTGTCAAAGCCTCCTCCTGTATTCCAGGTAACATTTATCTATGTCTCTAGCAGAGAGCTCATATATACACCAGTGAAGTTTAATTTCAAACAGTGGCTCTCACTCATTGTCTCTCCTGTTTTTTGTTTGCTTTTGAAAATAAATAGCACAAAAGCAGTTCACATTCCTTGTGAAATCATTTAAAGTTAAACTTGACAATCCTGACACCTCCTGTTTGAAGCCCTTGAACTAGGCATTACTGCAAGTAATATGTTCAGCTATTTACAAGGATGATACTTTCCTTTCTTTTTCTTCATCATTTTAGCACTTGACCATTTCTTGTAGAATTTATTTTTATAGTTAATTTTGAATCAAATGAGAAACTTCTTACATAGTCAAGTATAAAATCTGGGAACTATGATACTGATGTTTTAGTAATGTCAAAGAGGTCTACATGATCAAACATGTACTTTTTCTACTTCATTCTATCAGTGCAGCCTTGAGTTCAAAGGAGGAAAAAACAACAAGGGAAATAAAAGCACCCACTGGATGGAGTTTCATCAATTTTAGTGTAGTATTGCAAAAACCACACACATCAGTGAGCAGGCAGAAACATTTGGTTCTTCAAATATTAAGTCACTCATGTGTAATTCTCTGCTTTACTTTGTCTCTCTGACCCCCACTCCCCACAATACACTCACACCACCCACCCAGACAACACAGCTGGCATCCGGACCCAGCGGTCAGGCTTTAACCGCCATGAGCAGAATGTGTACTTCCTGCCCATCCTGGTGGTTGACAGCGGGCCTCCCTCTCTCAGCTCCACAGGCACCCTGACCATACATGTCTGCGGCTGTGACACAGGTGAGAGCTACTGTAGGAGCTGCACCATTACTAACATTATCATCACTGTCACCTTCTGCATCAGCAGCAGCACTCCTAAAAGGTCATCTACATGCCATTGTTTTGGTCAGCAAACAGTTCTTATCGGTTTATGTTTTTCGAAAAACAAAATAACACAAGGCCACAAATCTTCAGACAAATGACCCTCAGTCGCAATTTCATCTGGGTGAAAAAAAAAAATGTATGCATGATAAAAACACAGTTGTTGCTCTAGATAAAACAGTGCTTAATCCTTGTCTGCTGAACAAACTCATATCTGGTGTTGAATTTGTGCAGCAAATACTATATTTTTCTTTTAACACACAGAGGGAGCCATCCAGTCCTGCAATGCCACAGCCTATGTAATGAGTGCTGCTCTCAGCCCTGGGGCACTCATAGCACTACTGGTCTGCATGCTCATTCTTATAGGTAAGCGGATGGATGTACTCATGTATGTATGAATGGATGTATGAGGGATAAATGGATGGATGTATGATGGATAGCTGGATGGATGGATAAGCACAATTCATTAGCTTTGCTTTTCTGAGGTCATTGCCAAGTTCAACTACTCCTGCAGGACCAGCAGGAGCAAGAAGTGGGATGTGCCATTAAAACAGCAGGTCTGAGGGATGCACCTAAAGATACAACCGCGCATGTGTCTTTTAATGCATTGACCACTTTTAGAAGATATCTATATTTCATGACTAAAATTGCACGCGCAGTGACAGAAAATCTAAGACGAACGACATAAAAACAATCAATTTTTCATCTCTCTTTCATGAGTGACTTTTCTGTTGGATATTTTGTCACTGTGTTTATGAGGAGAAAGCTTTTGTTTAATCATGAGCAGAGAGGATGCCTGGGTTTATGAATGATACCAAGCCACTTTGATCCTTGGGAGTAAAGTGGAAGGGGTTAGAGAGAGCAAACAGGCAAAAGAGCTGCCTCAGCACTTGTATCCCTCTGGAACAGCAGGCCTTAAATAGACAAGGCTTTCCAGACATTCTTTGATTTTTAAACACAGACACGTACACACATGCACACCACACGCACATGCATGCACACGCTCACCCTCTCAAGGACCGAAGAGGTTTGGTATTGTCATATTTAAAAATTTTATGAGTTAGCTTCTCGCTCTCCCCCCTCTGAACATCTTTGCATCCCACTCCTCAGTGACAGCGGGAACGACAATGCTGTCATGGTGTTTTGTCTCCCCCATTCGTGCCTCTACACATTTTACATCGTGCACCCAGTGAATGATGGATGATGTGACAGTAGGCAGCTTTAACTGTGACTAACATTGCTATCTATTTCTTTTAAGAGCTTTTCTAATGAGAGTTGTTAAGACTCTGTCTCCATTAACCAAACCATCTACTGGAGCGAACTTCAAAAGCCAACCATCATTTATTCATCATGGTTTTAAAAGCCTCAACAAAAATGTTATTCACAAATCTGAGGCAACCTCTGCTGGCTATAAAAAACTGTGTTTGCAGTGTATGGTGGTTTTGGTATCCTGGGATAGATGACATCCCATCAAAGGCCTGATTAGAAAACAGTTCTTTGGCCTTTAAACTTGTGGAAAACTAGACCCTGTGCAGAAAAACAGAGTTGCATGGTACAAAGATTTTTTTTTTTTTGATGCAGGATGAAAATATATATTAATAAGAGTAACATGATATTGTGCTGAAGACAGTGATGCTTTAGGTATTTTGGTACTTTAGCTTCCATTTGATTCCACTAATGAGATGTTGCCAATAGTGTCAGTGACTCTAATCGGTGCTAAGCCCATGCCACTTTGAGTGACTGATACAGATTGGTAGAAAATGGACTGAACGTACCTCATCAAAGCACTGAAGGACAGGCTAAATCGCAGTGCTTGGCTTCTGCCAGTCACCATGTGGACAGTAAAATCTCAGGGCTGCAGGCGCTGGAATCCGGGGGGATGAGCAGTGTTTTCACAACTATCGTGTGGTGTGAATAACAGACAGGAGCACGGCATGTGGCAGCAATCTTATCGACTGCACATTGCCCATTACTTTCCTGTTCCTCCTTTACACACACAAATTTAGTGTGTGTCTACTCGTGCATGCTAAGCACGCATCCACGCGCTTAGATAAATCATTCCTCACCTAATAACTGCAATGCAATCCATTCTCTCTATGCGCCATTACTGTGTGCACCTTGTCTTCACACACGCTCCGCACACAGAGCAACAACCTAACCAGCCAGCCAGCACTTCCTCTCTCCAGAGGCTGGACCACCTCTGTTACATCAATTGTTGGATGATGAGAAAAATGAAAACAAATTTCTGCCTAATTACCTTACAAACAAACAGTCCCTCCATCAGTTCATTTATAGGCCTGATGTGATGAATCCATTCCACTGCGTCGCAACATCTGCATGCATCCATTCCAATTACCTCCCATCTGCTTGTGATGAACTCCTGGGTGGGGGCAACCAGTGCAGCCCAAGGGTAAATTAACCGTCTTGTCAGGAACGCTTATCGCAACATCTGTACACATGGGGACCAGCTTTGTATGTATAGGAGGCAGCTGTACACAGCTACGGATGCTTCCTACAAAGGTAAGTTCTGTACATGGTGTTGTATCAACATTGCCTGAGGCGTACTAATCTCCAAGTTAAATAGGTTTTCACTGGCTTACTGTTTAAGCATCTGTTTACCTAATAGGTAGTGACACTCACATGTTATCACTGAGGAAGGTTGTCAGAAGTGAGATTATCGTCTTTGCTTCACACTGATCTGCCACATACTCCTTCAGTGCTGCTTACTGAAGAAGCAGCTGATCTGCACATATGAGGGAGTTCATAACATCAAGTTTTCTATCTTCTATTACTCTCCTCATTAGTGTGAATTTAGAGTAATTGTCTTAGCGCTTGCTTGGTATGCATGGCAGTGTGTGCCGCAATTTACCACAAACCATGAATGTTTCCTCAGCCCGGTGGCAATTAGTTCACCCAATTCATCGCGGAGAGGATTAAACACAATGGTTACAGACACCACTTTCCCAGTGGAGCCCAGCAAAGAATGTAGGAGAAGAACAACTGTACATTATCAGTCAGAGATACTGCATAAAATCCCCATTCAAGATCAGCAAGGCATTTTAGGCTGGCACGGCTTTTTAGGAAAGGAACACACAGTGTGTTTTCATCACTCCCCAACTTATTTTTTAGGCTATTTACACCATATGAAGACAATTACCAGGAGCAGCAACAAGTCATTAGTACAGATTACATGCTTGAAACTGATGGGGTTTTGTGTGCACTTTGCTTAGGAGAAAGAAAAGAATAGGTGGAAGGTCATGAATGTAAAGATGAAACATGATGTTTTGTGTTTTATAGTCACATCCTGGGTTCCAAGGTCACTTTGAAAGGTACATTTGTCCATGGGCTTTTTTCAGCCATAATAATATATGTGCTTTAATGTGCATATTTCCTGTACACAGCACATAAAGTCCTGACATCAATCTAGTTTGACTGTGAAACGATGTGGGCATATCTCATTTTTGTAATGTATGGATGGGTGTACTGGTGGGTTCAGAGCTTCAAACAATCTATGCTGTCCCAGACAGCACAGGCCCCATTATAATTAATAGTCTTTTTATCTCTGTGGACTCTTAGGCATTTGTTTTAGGCAACAGAAGATGCATGGTGCCTACTGGTTAATGATCTATCTAAATGTCCCTTCACTGGCATCCCTTTAGAGTAGTTGCTCGAGAAAAAGGGATTCTGTCTGTGGTTACACGGTAACACGGTCCATAGCTGACTGGCCACAGGAAACACATCCTGCTCCCAATCAAAGCTCAGTAACAAAGGACATATGTTTTCACCATTTCATCTGGGTACTATCCACTTTTTAATCACTGAAATTCATTCATAATAAGCTTGATCACCCTATGTCCAGGATTTCTCAGCCTGTATTTTACAAACATTTTCAAATGTGTAATTTAGATGCATACGTTTTGAAAGTGACATTTGGCGAAAAATCTGGTCACCTGAAATGGAGGGTTTCGGAGGGAAGGGTGCAGCCCAGAGGAGGAATGATAATGTCAGACTGTGGGTGTCTGAGCTAAGTGAGACTTGTCTAATCAGAAATGTAGGCAGTAATTAAAATAACTAAGCTGAAATTAAAGCCTCATTGATTAATCTGTGAATACAGCCTTTGTTTTCCTCTTCTCTCATTAGTCTATAATGCAATCCATAGCAATTGTTTTCCCTCTTTTAATCCAGACTTGATTTTCCAAGGCATTTCTTTTTGTCAGTGGCTGCCTCTGGTCTTAAGTAGTGATGGAACCACAAAGTCTTAGTTTCATTCAACTTGGATGAGTATTGATAAACAGATTGGTCTCCATTAGGCCTTTTGAATCATATTTCTGGGCAAGGCAATCAGGATTGTGAAAAATCAATGCTCATGCATTTGTAATGTAAAACGATAATATATTATCTTCCCCTGCTGTGCTTTTGCCCTGTGAGGTGAAATCAAAGTTACAATGGAAGTGGTTAGAAACTTTACCATGGAAAGTACTTGCAAATCCATCATGCATAGTGTGTGTTTGATGTGCAGCACCACAGGTACATATTTAGTACAATAATTTTCTTTAGTGAAGTTGCTAGTACTGAATGCCCTAAATCTGGGTTTGGTAAGTCATTATTCTTAGCAAGATGAATAGGAATACCATTTTTGCATGCAAGCTCTTTAAACTCAGCCTGACAACTCTTAATCCATGTCTCCTGTGCAGCAAGAGAGTTAAAGCTGCAGATTTCAAAACACTTGCTCTAATGACAGTTTATAAAATCCCTTAAATAGCAACCTGTCTTTCCCCTGGCTTTTATCTCATCCCACTATTCAGGTTGATCTGACAAATTCATACTAAACCTTTATGGTTCATGGAAAAACATGAGGGTGCAACACGTCCCAACAGAAATAGCAAGGTTTTCTTCATAAACTCATTCAATTAACATGTACATATTTAACCTTAATGTTGAAATACAATCTTGGTCTTTCTCTCTTTCTATTGTTCCGTGTTCGTGTCCATCAGTGCTTGTCTTGCTGATCCTGACCCTGAAACGCCACAGGAAGGGCCAGAGGATGGCAGAGGACGAGGAGGACATGAGGGATAACGTCATCAAGTACAACGACGAGGGCGGAGGGGAGCAGGACACTCAGGCATACGACATGAGTGCCCTGAGGAACCTCTATGACTTCCCAGAGGCCAAGAGCTGTGACTCTGGCCCGGACATCCGCTCACTGCCGCAGTGGATACAGGCAAACCGAGTGGGTGGCGGTGCAGAGGGAGCTGCAGCGGCGGCAGCAGATTTCTCCCTGTTCAAAGGCTACATCCGAAAGAAGGTGGAGCAGGCTGATGCTGACCTGTCGGTCCCGCCGTATGACTCCTTCCAGACGTACGCCTTTGAGGGCACCAGTTCACCAGCGCTCTCACTCAGCTCCATTCACACGCTGTCCACCACCTCAGAGCAGGATTTCTCCTACCTCAGCGACTGGGGACCACGTTTCAGGCAACTGGCGGGCTACTATGCTCCAGGAAACCCGGAGGAGGAAGGGTCCTAGCACAGCTTCTCCTCTGCAGAAAGACAGTTAAACTCCCTCTTCATCCTCCTCCTCCTCTGCTTCCTCTTCTAACCCTCTGGCACTCTACAGCGATCATCAGAGCCAGCACAGTGTACTCCTTAAAACAGAGCGTTGCCTCTTTGTCAGTTTGAAAGAAAGTTCCCAGTGTCAAAGTTTGAACTCAAGTTTTTTTATGTTCTTCTGATTGGTTTTTGTGAGTTTTCAGACTTCAACATGAAAGCTCTGGTGATATGATATAAGAAAGAGGAAAGAATGAAAGAAATTCAGTCACCAAAATTGCCATTTAGGCATGTGTGAAAAGAGGAATGAGAATCCAATGAGACTGTTTTCAGAGTTCAGAGAATTAACATTACATAGGTAGGGTTAAACCATGCCACAGCGAACTGTCTGATAAACACGTATTTATTTAAAGGAGGAAATATTTATGTATTTATTTGTTTTTATGTATTTATTTATTTATTTACACCATTGTCATCATGTAACTGCAACAATGAACTCTGCTGAAGTGCTAAAAAAATGGGAAGAGAGGAGGACATTATAAAAAGGAATGACATAGAAGACAGAAAGGACTGCAGTGGCAGAGGATTCTACACAATGCTGGCGCAGAGGTGACGTCTGGGTCATATAAAAATTACATTCTGGAAGATATTTGTATTTATTTTCTATGACCACTTTTGTAAAATAACCAACTTAAGACAGATAAAAAGATAAAAAAGCAAACAACAAATAGAAAGAGGGAACAGATGGAGTGAAAGAACTGCAGAAGAAAAGAGCTGCCAGTACAGTCTGAGTGGTTGAGACTCACATGCTTTTGCTGTATTTTAGTGATTTATAAAGGGGTTTTTGGAGGTCACAAACTGAGGACAATTGTGTGTTAACAATTTCTTTTCTTATCCTCTCTACAGCCAATTGTAAGGCAATAAGGCACAAACCGCAACAGTGATTTAAGACTAAACAAAATGACTGTTTCATGGAATTGGCTGTTGGCCAGCTTTGTCCCACAGGGAGTCAATCTTCATTCCAGATTTGTGTGTGAATGCGTACGATATGTTCAATTCATTTTATATCCTAAGATGTTTCATTTTGCTTTTGATATTTTATTTCCTTTGGGGGAGGGAGGGGGGCACTAGTGATAACGGGATGGTTATGTCTAATTAAAAGGGAGAAATTTAAGGGTAACACATAATGAATGGACTGGTCAGATCCACCTGTTATCCACAACCTATTCAATGTTGACCTTAACTTGCAAATGTATGGAAAATGAAAAAAAAAAAAAAAAAAAGACAAGACAAATAAATAAATATTTAATTTTTTTGGTAAAAACCTACATCTCGCTGTGTGCAATAAACTACATTACTTAGTGAATTACTCAGCAAATGAGATCATGAACATTAAGTAAATAGAGCACCCATGTTACTAATTATTGTTTGCCACTTGTTTGCTGAAGATGTCTCCTGAATTATGAATAATCGTGGAGCTGGTATGTGTTTACACCAGGGGTAGATTCAGAGAATAGTTCTGGATGGAAGCAAACAGACCATATGACAGGCCAGAGCCAAACAAAGACTCTCCTCTCAGCGTGGCTCCCTCCTGGCTGCCTTCTGCCAAACTACTGTAATTGTCGTAGTCACCAGAGGATGCTGAGGCATATGAAGTTGCTTTCATCTTTATGATCTGCTGCTAAAATGGCCAGTCAGACAGTGGCTGGGATTCACATTCAATTGCTTTCATAACCGGGTTTCAAAGAAAATGTCAGCTTTTTTCTGTCACTAGTAGATCTGCTGTATCCACTAATTGTTTGCTGAGAGCTGACATTGAACTGTTTCAAACATAAATTATCCATCAGCGCTAAACAAAAAGAAGCTTTCTCCAGGTTTTTGGTGTCCTCTTATGAAGCTGAACTGGCAGCACCGTGAAAAAATAGAAAGTGTTCCACCTGTCACACATTTTTTTTTTTATTAGTGTTGCAGTTGCAGCATTTTACTTATTGTCATTACTTATATGAATGGCCATCTTAAATCTGAAATTCCCCAAGGATATGGACAAATAATCTGGATGACTGTGTAGAGTAATTAAGTTAGGTCAAAGATGAAACTTACTGCCTTTATCAGTATGCAGCATACTCTGTTTTACTGCACTAAATTATACTGCTTCAGTGTATGTATTTATTTATGTAACTTTGCCAAGGAGTTATTTGGCCATCCATTATTAATCATAGCCTAACAGCATTTGTAAGCTGACAAGCAAATGTCATTGTCTGGATGGATATACACAAATGTAGGACAGCATGAGCTCTGCCGTCCCAGTCATACAGGGAGGGGGTGAATACGTGTATGCCTTTAAAGACCCTCTGTACAAGACAGTGTCATCCGGATGGCCACAGGTCATGTGACTAAGCTGTGAAAGCTGAGGTTAAAAAGTAAGCACATATCCAGGGGAAGATATCTCCCCTGGTCACTTCAGTCCTATTTTCCCTGCAAATGAGCCTTTCATTAATCTTCCATCATTGTCAGAGTAAATGTCATTGCTTAGTGATGGCCTGCACATGTGAACATATGAATGTGTTGAAATTAATCAGAACCCCCCCCCCAACTCCAAGGGCAACATGAGGCCCATCATTCGTTATGCAGATAGATATTTTGTGATAGACAGTTCCCTAGGGGGTTAGCTGTGCGCACATTAAATATCCTCTTGTCTTCTCTCTGGACTTGGCTGGGTAATGACAATTGATTAAACATTGGGGGGAAAATATGAATTTGCACTGCAGAAAATATCAATCATATATAGCCTAATAGCTGAATAGCATTTGTTGTTTAGTTTTCAGACACACTCAAAACAAAACTTTCACCTTCACCAGGGTAATAGCAAATCCATTTAGCTAAAATACACTGCATAAGCAAAGCCAGTTTTACCACAACAAATGCAAATGCAGCACTCTGACAAGCTGAATTAATAAAGTGACTATGACTATTATGGTTAGATGGCCATTGACTCTTTACAAAAACTGCACTCAGGTAGAGAATCGTGTTTGCGTGTGTTTTATTCACAAAGTGACATCCATGCCCAGATAAGCAGTTCAAAGCTTGGATAATGACAATGACTTTTTTTGTTGATGTTTTTGAGACAGTCCATTACTTGGGCCTGTGAGGATTATTCCATTTATTTTATACCCAATTAAATAAAAAACAGTAGTAGCATTTAAAAACTCAGGACTTGAGGTGCTTGAAAAACAAATGAAAACAGTCTATTAAGGTAAATTTATAAAAAACAAAGTATGACAAGATAAGGATGGAAAAAGGACAAAGGCATCAAATAACAATACACACCCATTCTCTAAAACCATTTATCCTGTTTAAGGTCACATCAAGGCATGAGCCTTTCCCATAATGCACTTGACAAGAAGCTGGCAGCACTCTGGACAGGTCGCCGGTCTATCACAGGGCCAACACATAGACAGAGCCCTGGGCAATTAAGAGTTTCCCTCTTCACCTAACCTGCAAAGCTTTGGACCGTGGGAGGAAAGCTACACAGGAACGTGGATAACATGCAAACTTCACAGAGAAAGGCACAGGTGGACTCAGGAAACAGGAACCTTTCACTTTCAGGTGACAGTGCCACCATCAAATAAAAACACATCTACAAAAACAAGATTTTAAGACGTTAAGATGATATTGATTCTGTTATTGCCCGACCTCCTCAGGCAGGTTGTTCCAAATCACAGAGGCCCTCATGGTAAAAGCCCAGTTACCCCTTCCTTTAATTTTTAATGTTGGATCAGCGAGAAGGGCCCTGGTGGAGGATCAGAGGCTGTGCAATGGCTCACAGAAGCGCAAAATGTGTGCTGTATAGCCAGGGGCAGACCTAACCAGGCTTTAAAAGTGATGAGTACAATTTAAGTTAGAGTGATGATTTTGCTTTTTGTAAACCGGTGACACGGAGAGTGCTTCTGAGTTACTCTATAAAGTAGTCTAAACAAGGATGAAAAAACAAAAAGTCCAACAAGAGTTGCTAGTACTGCTGATCCCACTTGAAAGCAACACCCCCATGCTGGTTTCATCTGCTGGCTGTTTTCTTCTTTTGGTTTGTGTGTCTGTGTGGTCTGTGTTGTCTGTGTGGTTCGGTCCTTCTGGCTGTTGTTACTCCCCCAACATAAGACTTCACTGTTTAGTCACTTTCAGTCCAGAAGTTCCCAGAACTACTCAAAAGTGGCAGAGAGCCAAAGTAAGTGGTGGCCAGGTGGCATAAGCTGCATGTAGCAAGTCAAAGAGACCTAGATATTTTTCGCAGATGTAAGTATTTTACTGTATATGTGAGGCAGTTATTAAGATGATATGGTTCACTGAGGCTTGTTGCTTTGTAACTGAGTCTTTTTTCCTCCTTGAGGTCAAAAATCTTATATTTTTCCAAGGCAGTGATAAAGTGCTAGTCTGACAGACAGACGTCATCTACAACAGTCACATGTTATGTAATGGATTAGAGCATTCTACCGATGAATCAGATAAGGACATGAATGCCCAACCTTCCTGTTTTGTAATTGTCCTTGATGTCAGGCTCAACTGATCTTCTTGCCACTGTCAAAAGATCCCTCACTGTGCATGTACATGAAAATGTCTGTACAAGATGGAGCGGTGGAGTGATGTAAGGGTGTGTGTACGACATGCTTAGCCTCTGTGAATGGTTGATATTTAGGGAGTGTCATGGAAATTAAAGGCAAATACATGGGTTTATGATGATGCAAAACCTTCATAAACCTCTTTCCCTGCAGCAGTTCTCTGAGGTCACTAAAAGTTAATTTCTTGTTGGTGTTTAATCAAATTGCTTTATCAAATAAGGAGCTACAGTCACCTGGTACCTGGTATATACACACAGTATTTTTTATTTGTCATACATTTTTGGCCTAGTTTTTTTTTTTTTTTTTTTTTGCATTTAAGAATGTGAATATGTGAATGTTTATTTGTTGTCAAGGTTGGGTGTGGCGTTCTCATTACCAGGTGCACATAAAAGCCATGTGCTCTACCAGGTGTTGTGAGTTTGGACTGTTAGATCTTTGGGGGGGGGGGGGGGGGGGGAATGAGGAATTGGTTTTTTTTTTTTTTTTTTGTTGGCTTTTTTTTTTCTTCCCACTCAAGCAAACCCCTCCCAGAA
>JBBMJY010000018.1:19776296-19786557 GCA_037833715.1 Toxotes lorentzi
CCCCCCCCCCCCCCCCCCCCCCCCCCCCCCCCCTCCCCCCCCCCCCCCCCCCCCCCCCCCCCCCCCCCCCCCCCCCATGAACCATTACTTTTTTTTTTCTTTGTATGTTGGATTTCTTTTTTCCTTCCAGTCGAGTAAAATTATTATAAGAAAATTATTACTAATCTGAATACAATGCTGTTGAGAAACTGTGCAGTTAAAACTTTGTCAGTTGCTTTAGTTGTTTGTTCTGTCTACCCCTTGCTAATGTCCAGGTGGTTTTGACCGTGGGATATATGAAGCTGCTGTTTGTTTCACTGAGGTTTTTGTCTGTGAGCTGAGGGACCCTCTCTGTCCCTGTGTTTGTTTCTTTGTTCAGTTGTAGCTTTGCAAAGTCAAGGAAGGATGGAAAAACCGGAGCTTTGAACAAAGTTTCTACCAACTTATTTTTGTTGCTCCAAAGCTTCCACAACCCCTTTTCAAAATCCATACCCAACACAGTTTTAAGAAAAAAAAAAAGTCATGGTATTTCAAGAATTTTAGCACACTTAAGGGTTTGATAACAGAAATTAAGCCAAGGTATTAGGTGGTCACATAAACCACTAACATTCGTCCTTAAAGTTAATTTAGCAGCCGTACACATCTCAGAAATATTTGGATTCTACAAAAAGCTGCACCTGCTCTTAGTTTTCTAGCAGTCATTTGAAAGTGTGTACACCGGATTTAGAGGTCAGTGGTGTCTCCTCTACAACTCATTGCACACTGGCAGTGCAGCAGACAATTGATTTGACGCTTTCTCTGTGTTACTGCTTTTGAGTCTGCCTCTACAGCATCTCTGTCACTTTAAATGAAGGAGGACATCTCACTGAGGCCTTGCTATGCAATGTGCAGAACATTAGTGCGGCATGGTCTCTTGACATGCAGCCTGTGTGGGTGCTGTGAAGTGCATTATTTCACAGCTTTAGATGCATGAGGGACAAAGTATATTATTTTTACATATTGCTAACATGCAAATATATGAGGCAGAAAATCATCCGTGTTGCTCACACTGCTTCTTTCTGCTGAATGATGAATGATGAAAAAACAAACATTACAAACAAGAAGAGAACATTTGTGAACACTGCTCTCATTTAACCATATACTGCAGTGGCTGGTCTTTTGTATTATTTTTCATTTTATATTATTACTTTATTGTGGACTATGAACAAACCCATTAATCTCAAAGAAAAAGAAATATTTTGTACCAGATTTAGCTACTTTTCATCTTCAGTTCCTGGGCATGTACATACAAACCACCTGCATAACTAACATTGTATTTTTATTGGATAAAAAGTAAAACAATGTGTGTCACAGTTTACTGATATGGTGATATAAATATGACTTTAATTAAACTAAGTACTACCTGCTAGAGCGGAATTAAGTGAGAATCTATGTCTGTTTTGAATACCATGGTGTGATGGCACTCTAACAGAAATGTATTATATTACATTTTGAATATCATTGACTTTGAAGATAAAATTTCAAATGTATGCCATGATCAGAGGATAATGAATCCCCCTATTAGTGCTGAAATTCATGGTGCATAAGAAACCTGTCTTCTCTCTTCACACCTCTTCTTTCTCATTTCTGGCAAACAAGAAAAATTCAGTTCACAGTTGAAAGGTGGCTTGATCCACTCTCATCTCTTTGTAGATGCCCTTGAGACCCTATTTCAGTGGCCTTGCGCTCTCTAAGGCTCCGCTGCAGCTGTTAGATGTCGCCTCCCTCCCTAAGAACATCACTTCACCTGAGCTGACATCAACACTCATCAAATCTACCGTAAATGTTTTCAAAAAATTCTCTTGTCACTTAACAGGAGCCCCCCTGAGGCATCAACCTTTAAAAAAAGAAAAAAAATTAATTAAATAAAATGCCACATTCAAAAAGCTGAAGACAATCATGTTTGATGTCATCATATGCCCCCACCACAAAAGGCTACTTTTGTTTGCCCTTCAAGTCCCATGCAGCAGGAAACAGTCCTGCAGATTCCGGTGCCTGCAACACAGGGTGCATACTAATATTGTTTGATCCAGCCATTTAACCAGCACCTCTCGCAGGCTAAGCCAAGGCCCATACCTTCCTGTCAAACACTGTCTTATTGAACATGCAACACTTCATTAGTGATGTTCACAGATTTATGGATGAATTAATGTGTGTCCAGGCAGCTGATCCCTCTACTGGGAGGTGTTTCAAGCATGAGCTTCTTTTCCCACAGGGAGGTAGATAGAGTCTTTCATGCCTCAAGCCATACTGTATTAGCCTCTATGTAATAGTAGGAAGACACAGACAGAGCATATATCACAGCATTTAGAGGTATTCTTCCACTATCCTCCACGATTTCTTACCCCAGTTGGATCAATTGTCCTCTAAATAGAGATCGTAATTCAACTCAGGGTTGACAAAGTACCAAACTCATCAAGGGCAAGGTTAGAGCTGTCCTATTATGTTTCTCTAACTTGTAACTCTGTAAATCATCTTGTTTTTGTTGTTTTGGACTCAGTTTCTGGGGCATGATTTATTTTTGTGTGCGAATGCACAGTGGGTTTTTTTGCGCTCCCTCCCTCTTGATTGACTATTCAAACATTTATAGTGGCCCTACAGACACGAGCTACCAAACAACAATGACCAATCACTTGAATTGGCATTCAATATACAATAACAATGCAAGATAAACGCCACTAAATGGTAACTGCACAGTGATAAACAGGCTTATACTGCCAGTTTGATGTGCTCGCCAGGACTTTGTTTTCACACTTGTGGTAAAATTGACCATAAAACGGCATTTGGCACAACAGATGCTGTGAAGATGAAGGAAAACTAATGTACAGGGTGTGTCGCTCAGTTTTGTGTCTCACTTGAATAAGCATTGTGTTGTCAAAAATGTAGCATGACTTTGTAAATATAAATGTCATCAGTGCTGCTATGATGCATTGCTATTCATGAGCAGAATATGTTATTAGGTCATCTCAGTAAAAAGGGCTTGAGTCTCTGAAGGGGCTACTTCAACAATAGACTTAAGAGAGGCACGGTCTGCCTTTGCCTCACTCTTTGATTAGAAATCACATGTGCCTGCATTAATAAGAGACAACCCAGTCTAAGTATGGTCATTCCAGTGGCTGAACAACGGACATGTCCATTAATTAGAAAAGGACAAGATCATGCTTAATGAAAATAAATAGGACCCGTAGCTTAGGAGTTTTGAGGCTTATGGCTGAAGCAGAAATGAAACCAGGCCCCAAACCTCTCAGAAAATTGTGACCAAACACCAACACTGACTGTTGGTTTTGCCGAGGTTGTTATGAGGGGCTGCAAAACAGATGAACCCAGGTGCAGACACAGATCAGGAGACAGGAATAAGGTAAATTATATTTATTGCAAGGGAAATTTGGGATGGTAGCCAAAAACCAGGAGCTGACTCTGAGGGGGCTGAGGAATCCTGGGTTCCAGGGCAGAAAAGCAGGGCTGACCAAAAGATGGGGCAGGAGACAGGGGCTCACTCAGAGGTTTCTGCTCTGACTCCAACACACCTGCCTTTACTCCAACCCAATCTCACACACACATGCGTACTTATTTCTTTTACAAAATACTTTCCCTAGCCCATTTAACACATAACCTTTACCAAAAGCCAATTAAAACCTGAACCTTAAAACCAAGTTTGAACTCTCAAACAGGTCTTCAAAGTTGTGAGGACCGACCAAAATGTCCTCACTCCCTAAGGTCTATGCTCAAACTGGTCCTCACAAAGATACAGAGGGAGAGGGAGAGGGAGAGAGGTACTCAGGGAGTGGCAACAGGTTCGGGGAAGTGGAAGTGGAGGTCAGACGATTTCCCAGGAGCAGATGTGACAGAGGTTTATGTGCCCTTTTTTTTTTTTTTTGGCTTGTGTAGTTTCTGATAGTAGTACCAGTCCCTCAACATACAAATACTTGCACATCATTTAAACGTGTGAAAACCCATCAAGCGTGCAGGCATTGGAAATTGTTTGTTCTGAGATGCATTGAATAATACTGAGGATATCAGAGGATTTGATCTCTGCATAGCCCATGTGCTGCTTGCCCATCAAGTGATCTCACACACACAAAGGAACAAAGCCTTTAGCAACAGCTGAATTAAAATCTGATTACAGTTGGTGGGCTGTTTGTTCCCTGTCAAACCTGAGAAAACTACACCTACACAGTTCTGATGAAGCAGAGTAACTTGAATTTGTGAAGGTTAAACTCTTACTTTTTTTTTTTTTTTACTATGATTCTTGCCTACTTCTAATTTCACTCTTGAAAAGACAAATTTTGAAGCAGTTTTTCAGCATTTTTGAAAAATAACTCCTTGAAAAATTGTGTGCATGTTTGCTTGTGTGCTTGCGTGCAGGTATGAAGCTTGCATTGCTGCTTCAAATGGTGTGCTATGCTGTAAATTTTTTTTTTTTTTGTTCACACCTCCTCTCTACTTACCTCTGACATTTCAGCAACGAGGAGAGGAAGAAGACATAAAGCCTTCATACATTTCTAACTGCATTGCAGCAGGTAGGAGAGGCCCTAATGGAGAGAAACTGCAGCAGGTCTCTAGATATCAATCCTCTGAGATGCTTTCATGTCTTTGCTCATTGAATTGAAGCGGTATTCTCAGACACTATGGGGAAACAAAATGAGAGTCTGGTATGTTTATTTAGAGGATGAGCCATTAAAAAGATGATTTATCAAGAATGCATGGCTCATACCGTAAAGAGAAAAAAAGTAAATTATCCACATCGCATGCATGTGATTACATTCTGAAAACGAAGCGTAAAGCACAACAAACTACTTCGGCTAAATTTACTAATGGACATGTGTTCATGTCCCATTTTGCCCATCTGTCATATTTATGTCAACATTTGGGAATCTCGGGCCCGGATGTATCGGAATCAAAAGCGATCCCACACCTCAGAATGGTACCCAGAACAGAGATATAACAAATAACAGAATAATTAGATGAGATTCTTTGAAGGTTGCCAAGCATTACCATGATAATAGAAATGTAATTAGTAATAACACCTAGAAAGAGGAGGCTGTCACTAGGGTTAGCGACATTCTAATTTCCTTTTTCTCTCTTTTCCTTTTTTTTTTTTCTTTTTTACACCAGCGATTAGACAATTTGTGGTGTTGTAAGGCTCGCTGCGGCTTTGAATGAGCCTTTATAGCTTTGTCGAATGAAATAATGTGAACCGCCTATCTGGGTATTTTTGTACGTGCTAGAATTATGGGTTTATTGAAGCTGTATAATTGCATTTTATTGTTTCTTTCTTTCACCTCTCCCTTCCTCTTGTGGCTCATACCCCATCCACCCTCAGAGGAAAGTCCTTTTTATTTCTATTTTACTTCTGTACAGTAAATTTGATCTCCTTTCATTATGCAAATCAATTTAATTTCGGCTAAAACCTGGAGAGAGGAAGTGAGAGAGACTTGGGGAGAGAGGAAGATGAATTAGAAAAAGATGAAAAGGAAATACAACAAAATGCATTCAGAATGAAGCATTAGATTCTCACTGGATCTAATTTCAGTAGATTAAACCTTCATATTTTTTTTTTCTTTTCTCGCCGTTCAGACTTTTTATCCATGAAGCTTTCCAAGCTGAGTTAGGTTGACACCTGTTTTGCCCTAAAACAATTGCACTCCTTGCCCAGTGTCGGAGGGTAAGAGACGGATGGAACTTTAGGATAAAGTGTCTCAGTGATTACCCTCTCTGTCTTGTACAGTAAGTCAACATTATAAATCTCAGCACAGACAGTGGAGCAGTATCAGCCAAGTCTAAAAGCCAATTACTTTCTCAATGACCTGGCTCATGTAATATTTACAGCGATATAGTGAGTTCTACTTACTGCATGTCTATGAGATTGTGATGTGGAAATAATAAAATTATTATCTTATACTTTCAGAATTGTTCTGTATCAAATGTGGTCGCTGCTCCAGTGTGACAAGAACTATTTGCACAGCAGCACAGAGATGAAAGGTGGTTTTATTTTAAATATGATTTTTGAAGTTTGTTTTCCCATTTCACAGAGGATTTTCTGAATTTTTTTTTTTTTTTTGAATTTGCTTTGATGTTCATTTAATGCAGACCACACATGCTCACACAGTCTGGCATGTTTTCCTCTAAATTGCTGCTCTTTTTCTCCTACACCCTTGACAAATTTTAATTACTATTACCAAAGAGTTCACAATAAAGCAGCTTGCTAAGTGATGTGAAGGCAACGGGACAGACCCCATGGTGAGAAGGTTGCTGCTCCTCTCCACATGGAACCATCTGATGAGTATGTACATGCTTTAATGTGTTTGTGTGTCCAAGTGTAAGTGTGTGTCTTAAGTGTGTCTGCATGTGTCTGCATGGGGCTGGGCAGATGCTTGGGTGTATACAAGCTGTCTCAGCTGGCCAGTCCCTGCCCACACACACTGAGCGCTTGCACACACACGTACATTAAAAACACACAGATACAGACAATGAATGCCACTGGCAAGGTTATTACTCAGTCTCATGTGTCCTTATGATCCTAGTCTCTTCTCAACTTTTTGATCTTTTCTCTCTTTGTATGAAAAATAATGAGGACGTCATTGCAGATACATCAAACAGGTCCAACATCATCTTTGTGGATATGGCAGGGTTTGTATTTTAGTGCACAGCAGAATAAAATAAACAGAGTAAGTGCACACTCATATCTGGCATTTTGGCATTCATTCATTCGTCTGCATCTAAGGCATCTCTATCAAACACAACATCACCACACACTTCAGCTTGCAAAATTACTTCTGAACTGGATCAACTCACAGCAACAATAATTTAATCTTGCCAGAATAAGCTTCGCAAATGTATGTGAACAGCAATTGTTGGACGAAGAATGGACGAAGTTGGATCGTCTCAGGTTGTAGGTGTCTTGTCTGTACTTTTTTATTTATTCATTTATTTTCCAGTTACCTAATGCTGATTAAAAATGCTACTTGACCTATAAAATACCAAGTGGTTTGTCGTCAGGACATACTGTACATGAAGTGTGTTTATAGAATTTGTGGCCTCAGTTTCAGCCAAGAACAAATGCTGCCAACTTCTATTTCTTGGCTTTCACCTGACAAACTTTTCTGCTCAAGGCTTTTAAGTCATATTTTCAAAAGTAGAATGTTGTGCTTCCTGGTAGAACTGAGGGGCTCTATGGATCAGATGTGTATTGTAAATCTTGTTTTGCTGCGGTTGTGACCTTGTTTGACTTAGTGTATATACAGCCTGACCAAGTTTCAGGGCCAGCTGCAGACTAAGACAAAAACACTGAAATCTGGAGAGTGTAGTGGTTGTTCGTATACAGCTGGACAAAATCTGTTCCGGCTGATTCCAAATGATGGAATATTTAAGATCATCTTTAAAACACTTAAAAACTATCTCTTGTGATATTCGATGTGAATGTGTGTGATTATCATTATTATTAACGTGTCCACTGAGACTATAAAAAGATTAAGAACACCTGCCTCCTGCTCTGGAGAGTGGTAGTGTTACTGACAGTTAATGCTGCTCAAGAAGAGTAAAAGCATTGGGTCTATCTTACTACAGACATGTTCAGTAATAAATTATTATGGATTACATATTAGATATACAACACAAAGGACGATTAAAACATGTGCTTTATTTTTAAGCGGACCGTGACTAAATGTGCCAATTAAAAATACATGACACAATAGTGTTTTAATATATGACTATATTTCTCAGTTTATAGGTGGATTTTTTTTTTTAAAGGATTATTTTTCTTTTTTATACAACAGTTGTCATAACCTGGCTACAGGTTATGACAAAACTGACTTATCCAGCTTTGATGAACTTGCTATTTTCATGCTGTCTATCAGCAAAATTGCTCATCAAACTGAGTGCTGTCCTCAGATCCCACTTTGTTTGGCTATTCATTATGTTTCTATCAGACAATCATCAACTGGAAAATAAATAAAGTTGATGTGATTCCCATTTCTAACTAATCAGTGTACTTGGAGCTGTTGATGGAAGTATGCCAGTATAATTTCAATCAATGCAATCAATTCCAATTCCATCAAAGCATGAGGATGTGTGTCACCCAGAAGAAATGTCATAGTATCCATCTATTGATGGATGATATTGTATTTCCCGTTCACTAACAGTCTGGTGCCTTGTCACCTGACTGTGGACATACTGAGTAAGGTCATAAAACATGACATCATCCATAGCAACAGGGTCAACCCAACATTTTCTCTTTGCGTAGGATTTCATCTCCATTTCTTAATAAAATTTTTATCAGCACCTGTGTGAACAGGTCACAAGAAGAACCTCTTAGATAATAACTTTTAGCGCCAACTGCCACAGGTGGACTCTGCAGAACACTTGGAGGCTAGTGGACAGTAGAATGAAAAAAATATGCCACAGAAATTTCTAAACCAATGTTAAATAGTCAGCTGGGATGGGCTCCAGCTCCCCCGTGACCCTGATGGATTAAGCGGTAGAAAATGGATGGATGGATGTCATATCTTTCTGACATAGATTTTTAAGAAGACATTTTTTTTTGTCTAAATCAGACCAATCCACCTTTTTGCTTTGAATTAGCAGATGTTTATTAACAGGCATGTGTAAACATCATTCATTTTCTAACTCTCAGATGATGTTTTCATTAACTGTAGGTCCAGATTTATGGAAGGTTTTTTTATTTTACATAAATCTTCAGACTAAACCAAGTTGCTCACTCAGGATGGCTCAGTGAAGAGTGATGATATAGTCTCAGCAGTCCTCGACAACATCTGCACAATGCCTCAATGTGATGCTGATGTCAACAAAACGAGGCAGACTGGTGAAAACCAGGGCAGTTTCAACAGCCTATTTTTCCTCATGCAGCTGGCTGTGGATGACCAACAGGTAGACCCAAGGGCGTAATTCTCCTTTCAACTTTGGTGGAGACATCTGCTTGAAATGCTCACTGCTACCACAATTACAGTCTTCACAGGAGCAGTGTGTTCTTAATGGAATACTATTAATATGCATAATACACCCTTGTACCATGTATAACCCATTTCATTAACCTCATTAACATGAAATTCTGACATGAACAGTTTATTGAGAGGGGCATGATGGCTGCAGTTCTGATTTACACATATTTGCCTGTGATAATAACTGATTTTAAATGTATAGATAAATGAATGACTAAAAGCCCCAAACATGCACACAGGATTTGAAACCCCAGTTGTTGTGATGAAACCTGCTTTCTAACTTGATGAACACCATTATTGAGGCTTTTTGAGCTATGACACACACAGAAAATAAATTACAAATGTGACCATTAACTTGAATGTAATCACTGGTTTCTCAGAATTGTTTACCAAAGTTCATCAATAGTCTGAACAATGTGTGAACTGCAGAGTATCTTTATCTATGTCGTGTGTTTGAAGGGTGGTGAGACTGTCATGGGCACTTGAAACATTGAACTGTTAGAGATGTCATTTCAAATGGTTTATTTGAAATGACATGTTGTGGAATATTTCCCAGTTGCCCCATTAAATTTCACCTATGGCTAGAGTTTCAGGAGGCTGATAGAAAAGCAAACTTGCAAGCCTGTTTTTTGTCAAGACAAGAACTCTGCTCTTGACCCTGCCAGCTTTTCCAGAACAGCATCCTGTGCTCAACATTTAAGCCTGGAAGTGGTTGAAGAGCCCTTAGAGATGCTGTCTGCCATTCATATCACTGTCTTGTGCACAGAGATGACAGAGTACTGGCTGCCCCGTGAAAATGGTATTTCAGTGACGGGGTAAATGCCCAGTCAGATGTTGGCTGTCTGAAAGCGTGCATGTTTCCCCCACAGCCCTTGAACAAGATGATGCCTTGTCTTCTTCTTAGCCTAGACAGCAATGATGATAGGTCCTGCAGAACTTGCAGCACTCACCACTTGAGCTTTAGCCGTGGAATGGAGGGTCTAAGACACATCTCACCATCCATTCATTACTTTCTGTTGGCAAAAGAAATAGTGTGGCAGGAATTTTGTTTCACCTTTTAAGGAGCGTCTTGCCTCACTATGCATGCATGCAAGTGTCTAGAGGCTATGTCTGACTAGGAATCACCCTCTGAGTTCGGGAAATGCCTTAATTAAAAATGCAGATTCAACAGTATTGAGCTGTCACTGGCCTCTCATACATGAGCAGCTTTCTACAGTGTTTAAACTGACCATGCAATTTAAATAGCTTCAATTGGGCTTTTTTTTTTAACAGCTTTGTCACTATAT
>JBBMJY010000018.1:19786657-19802997 GCA_037833715.1 Toxotes lorentzi
ATATATGACACTTGTGCCTTCAAATTGTTCTTCTGAGGCTTTGAGTCTGGGACATCGGTGCTATCTCTTGTATTGGCATTCAATTCACAGTTACTGGTATCCTGTTGCTTCTCCAGTCACTGAGTCTGGGCTATTGCCACTCTTTGCCTCACTGTACAATTTATACCTCTTTTATACCTTCATTTATTTACACCTCAGACGTAAGAAGCTCCAGACATAGCTTCAGTTATTGTGTTTCCAGTATTCCAATACTCTTTGCCTTGGACTCATTAACTGTCACAATATTTCTTAGCTTGATAAATCATCTAATCTTTTAGGAGGACACAACACACAAACAAACAAAATGTGCAAACAGAGTTAGATCAATCTCTGTTTATTTTATTGAAGCTGTGGGAATTCTCTCATTAGGAAAGGATCATATAATTTTTAAAGAGAAACTTCTCTGGTAACCTTCTCTGTCCTTTTTATTCCGTGTGCTGGATCAAAATCGGCCATGCCCCTGGAACCTTCTCTTCATCCCAGTGTAAATTCAAGAAGGTGTCTTCATTATACACACAGCCAGCATATACAGTATTTGCCCTTTGCTGAGTAAGCTGGTAGTGCGGGAAAGCAGATATGCCACACAATTAATTATAAGTGTTTGTACATCATTAATTTTTATTAAAGCCAGCTGCGAGTGTGAGTGAGATGATTCTCCATGCACTGATAAAACAGATAATTAGGCTTTTCTATGTCTGAAGAAAAAAAAAGTAGATGCTTGGAAAAAAAAAAAGGAATAAAAATGAAATAATGAACCCTGACTCAGACAGAGTGGACCTCTTAGATTCAGCACAGGCAATCAATAATGTGCTTGTCAAAGCAGAGGGGCTGGTTAAATTATGGACAACTACCAATCATTACCACAAACTGTATGGTTCATTAGCAAGTATCTTCCATATCATTTCATTAATTTAAAGTCTCCCTATTAGTACATGTATCTAGTGTGGTGAGGCACATACGTCTTGCCAGAGAGATGTATGCCCACAATGAACCATCTCTCTGTCTGTACGTTATAAAGTCTCACTCTGGCCTATGATTTTCTGCCTAAACCACTCTGAGCCCTTTAAATATTACTTCTAATTATAGTCTGTATAGGTGACTGACCACTTACACCTGACAATACATCACTAGTTTACTACTGTTCTCATAAACCGTAAGAGAAGCTGTTGCTTTATAATGTAAATGGATATCTTTATGGTGTGCTGATGGATCATCTGCTGCAGAGCAGGAATTCATTGCAGAATGACATCCAAGGTATAGCCAAGATTAAATCCTTTGAATAATTGCATTACAACCTCTGGTCTATGAAATATTGCCAAATTCATCTTTTATCGCAGCAACACCGCAGAAATCTACCTCCAGCATTCAGTATCACCACTGTTTTATTTGTATTCACAGGGACCTGTAATTGCCATGATCAGTGCAAATAAATGCAATTAACAAAGCATGGTAATTGTCCCACATTTCTTGTCCTCTCTCTCTCTCTCGCTCTCGCTCTCTCCCTTTCCTAATGATCTTCTCATTTTGGTAGACAGATCTGCTGCAGATGAGAATCTAGGACCAGGACGACAGCAGAAATAAATAATGGTCATTAGAGTGTGTTCAACGAACGCGGCACCAGGAAGTGACTTGCTCATTTCCTGCCTATGCGAAGCCTCCATGGTTCCTTTGCTTTTTTTCCCCTCAATGAGATTTATAGATGAGTAAAAATAGGGTTGTGAATCTGATTTATCACAACAAAGCTCTTTGGCTGGATCTCTCTGCCACTGTGCCCATAGTCCTCTCAGGAGAGCTTCACCTGGCATCCAGCCACCAGCCACTCCGTGTCTCCCGCCTTCTCTATGTTTTTATGGTTCTGTGGCGCAGAGCTAATTTCAGTCAATTTCTGAAAAGCACTCTGTTATACAGTGAAATGGTTCTTCGAAGAGGTCATAAGGGATGACGTTTCTGGTTGATGGGATGTTATTCCATGTTACAGCATTTTATAGATTTACCGTGTGTGGAAACAAATATTCTAACAATTTTTACAATGTCAACAAACAAGATTTCATATTTTGCTGCTTCCCGCAAGCATCTGTAAAGTAATGAGCTGGGAATTTTTTTTGAATTTATTATTTGAAACCTAGACACTTTTGTCTTTTGTATGTCAGGGTTAAGCAAGAGAAAAAAAATCAAATAAGATATGATTTTTACAGTTTTTGTTTGTTTTTTATATAATAATAACCTTTGTTGCTGACTTTCAGTCACATTAATGTATATAAGTGAAATGGAAAAAATACAAGAAACTAACTTTCAATATGGTGCAGTCCAGTGCAACACTTCAACCATGGCCTATAAAACTGACTGCCGTATTAACACCAAGCTGTACAATTGCAGTGGTGCTGTTTGGGATTGCATGGCATTGCATAGGTGTGTCTTCACGAATGAGTAGAAAGAGGAAAAGAAAATCCTGCTCTAGCTAATGTTGACCCAAAGTCAAAGTGTCAGAGTCAGTTTTCTGAACATTTTGGAGTGGACAGCACAACGGCTTCAGAAAAGAGGCTACCCAACTCACTGACCTGTCTTACAGCCAGTGTGCTCATTCAAACTCGGGGAAAAAAAGGGCTTTGGTAACCCTAGCAACACTTGGTTACGGCCACTCTCCACCAATCACTTTGCTAGATAATGTTGTTTTTAGTCATCATTATGATGCTGGTGATGGGCAAAACACATGCCAAATAACATGTAGAGAAAATACAGTTTATCTCAAAAACTATGAGATGAGTTAGTCAGGACACTTGAAAAGAGACGGAAATACAGGACCACTGTGTCAGACCATAGGAGAAGCATTTTTAACAATAATTACTGTCAAATTACTCATGATAGCTCTGCATCCTATAAGTAATGTAAACAGAACACCAAAATCGCATATTATGCCAAAAAGTGTCAAAGATAAGACCATATGTCCTAAGAGCCATGTGGCTTAGGGCTCTTCATGCCTCTCACAGCTGTTGGCATTAGATGTGGAACAGCATCTCACACATTTGCAGTGGCATAATTACGCCATGTGTGCAAGCCTGGTGAGTGTCTCTCAAAATCTGAACCACCACTGTTTTGTGGATGTGCCAACTGCACACACAGCTGATTGTTGGTGACTGATGAGCATGAGCTGCACTCAGTCTCTGCATCTACAAAACACAACAGCCACAGGATACATTAGAAACAAACGTAGGTGCCAGGGTTTACACTGATTTGCATGTCTACAGCTACACAAAATGTAAATGTGTAGATGTCAAATTAAATGTTATTCAGTGTCATGTCTTCAGCCCAATTTTGATTATTTTCTGTGGCTTCCAGAATTTCATTAGTACTATGCAAAGGCAAAAAATAACATCTTTAGATGTAGGTATAGCTGTGGATGGTACATGCACATCTACAGAGTAGATACTCTGCACTCTGGGTGGTCCAGCCTTTACTATCACTTCCTCCTAGGTATCGTTCCAGGTTTTCTCCCTTGTTTAACAGGGGAGAATACACATGTTGGAAGTCATTTTCTCACAGGCTTTTTACCTATTACACCATCTGCCATCGCAAGAAAATCTGTTAATTTTTAGAGGAGCTGGGAGAACAGGAGGCACACACAGCGACCCTTTTCCTATTTTATGATCCGGATTTCCCCACAAAATCCAGCTAACGCTGGCAGACTCCTCTTCGATGGTTTTATGTTGTTCATGGTGATAACAGAATACTGTTGTTTCAAAATTGATTTGATAGTGACTTAACAATGTTAAAATACATGCATCACCATTTCTATTTATACACCAGTCTTTTCAGAACTAAGCTGCAATGGTCTTTCACACTTCTCTTGTTTATTTCTAAATACTGTTTGTTTGAGTAATTGTTTGGCTAATTTGGAACTTGGAAAGGAAAAGCTGTATGTCACCACACAACAAGCTATGTGCACAGTACTCTAGTCACATACTGACCCAAGAGAGCGCAGTAAGGATGAATGACTGTGATAAAACAGCTGGTCTCCCAGCAACAAGGAGGCAGTTCCTTTTGACTAGATAGAAGCCAGGGGATGAAAGTATATTAAGTAAATTAATTGAAAAGACCCCCTAAAAACAGGGGATTGAGAGATACGTATGCAGACCATCCTGTGGGAAGATGTATTGAGAAAACAAGGGAGAGAAAAACTAATTTTCTCTCAAATATGTATCAGGCTATTGTTCCATGGACAGTTTCATATAACAGTGGAAGCTTGGGACTCACTTGTACGTGGAATATCTTCAAATTAGGCCTTTTTGTTTTCTGACAGTATTATTCTGCTTATCCATTACAGTTATACTGGAAAAACACCTTTCTTTTTTTTAAATTTACTAATTAAATGACAATTACATTACAAATATTTTGAATTAATGACAATGTAATGTTAAAAACGGTTTGTTATGTGATCTGCAATGAGCAGTAAGGTTACTGGATTTACACTTAACTGAATTCTATTGATTTCTGGCGCGAGAGTAATGTATTCAATCAAATTATAACACCAGATTTGAGTCCTCCCATTAATTATTAATTGTAAAGGTTACAGTAAACTAGTGATCAGCAATAAATAATGAATCATATTACTAATGTAGCCTCACCACCATGAATTGTTATATCTTGCTAAATGCATAATACAAAACACCGATCCATTTTCTTAAAACTGTTATTATATTTAAAGCAACATTAAACTACAAAAGGCCCCCTCTACTTGTTTGACATTCCAACGAGAATAACTGCATTAGATGTACTGTTGCTCTGCAAACCTATTTACATGCCTTAGTTCCCCATTTAATTTAAATTGATTTATTAATAATTAAGAGAATGATGCGTGGCATGCTGAGTATTGTTGGCAAACGTCCTGTGGGCAAGGCCAGTGACTTGGGTTGCACCTATCATCATGAGGTTAGCCTTTGTAGAATATGTAAGTGGTAACAACAACAGCAAAGCTGAACAAATAAGAAATTTTTTTTTATGAACTACAATTTGAAGGTGGACTGGCAGAAATTTGACTGAGTCAGATTGACAACACATTTACTGCCTCGAGGTAAATAAAAATGCGTTGTGCTATTCTTAAAAGAAGCTCAGGAAAAAGAGTGAGTGTTTCATGATGGCTACTTTGTCCCATTAAGATTGTGACTTTCCTTTGAACTTTCAACAGTTGTGGCTGCATTCGTGGCTCAAATGTCCCCTTACAGATGTCAGCTGTTATTTGTTTGGAGCCTTTGCATTACTGTTACTGCCACTGCTTTGATGGATTGATGGAATGTGGTTTGTAATAGTGAAGCCATGACCGCTATGTCTTGCGGTGTATACCAGTGCTGCAAAAGAAAGTGGCACTTTTTCTTTTCTTTTGGAAGAAAAGTGGATTTTTAAAATAAGGGTATACTTTTACAGACATAATGTGCAGTGTTCTTTTACACACAGAGATAAATAAGCTGCCCCATCTATGGTACTTGACACAGAAATAATGATTCCAATTGTCTCTTCAATATTCACTTAATCGACATTACATCTCATCAGGCCTTCTCCTGCATTGTCTTTGTTTATAAGTTGCTGGCACACTCTCCTAACACTCTCCATACTTTCTCATTTTCTCCCCTGAACAGCCATCTGACATGAATCTCATTAAAGCAGAGGCAGTGCAGGACAGAGAGGCCGAAATATCAGCAGTGAGCTCTATTATTATAATTTTTCAATCACTGTGAAGATTGATATGTTGGTGGAGAAAGCTGTTTCTGTCTCTCCCCCCTCCTTCTCGTTCTCCCCTCCAGGTCTGACTGACTCCTTGGGCCCGTGAAGAGGCTGGGTGGCCCCTCATTAAGCACATTCTGGATTACAGCTCCTGGCCAGGGCTATTTCCAACAACATGCTAGTGCATTGTAATGAGCCTCTCTGTGTGCTGCGCAAATACACTCAATCTCCCACTTTAATCACCGAGAAGGAGATAGGCAACTCCTCGAGCCCTCAACAGGAGTAGTGAAAGGAAAGGGGGATTTGCAAGTTCCTCCATCCTCTGATGACACATAATCTCCTTGGGAGATGAGTGTTCTGTCTCAGAGCTCTGATTGACATGTCTAGCATTATGATGCAGTGAGTTAGGAGCAAAAGCTGGGAGAAATGCCACAGCAAGGAAAGATGAGGCTGAAATGGTTCACGGGGTGAACAAGGATCCTTCATCTGTGTGGTCATTCTGTTGGCCGTGTAGCTGCAGATCATCTGCGTGTCAAACAGCTTAGAGGGAGATTGAGGATGTCATGTAAAGTTTGTACCATGTGTCATCTTCTGGACATACCACTTGATTATATTCCCGGCATTACATTCATGTCATGTGAGTAGAATTTCTCCCTTCAAAAGCAGTAGAGTAATGATCATTTGTAATAATGAGCTTTATTTGTAAAGCGCAAACAGTGAAAGTGCTTCCCAGACCGAGATACAAACAATACACAGCAATGAAAAAACTCTGTAAATGCAGTGAAATCCTCATAGCCACTAAGGGTTGACTCTTTTGGGTGAATCACAAATACAGTGTAAAAATGTTTAAGTGAATCCAATTCAGTCAAACTTGTGGATTTAAACATCCACGAGTGAAGGCTAATTAAAAAAAAAAAAAAAAACAAGGCTTCAGGCACCGTATCTGAAGGCTGCCATGAGACGAGCAGTGAGTGCTTTCCAGTACCTGAACAAATTGCCCAATAACAGCACTCCAGCATTCGTTACTAACTGCCAAGTTCAGGCACAGTTTCAGTACACAGGTCAAGTGACAATACTGAGCATAGCAGAGCAGAGAAAGTAAATACAGTGTGGTAGACAAAGAAATGAGTGGTATTGTCAGTGTGTCATACAGGCATATCTGTTAGGAATGGACATTTTTGTTTTCATTTAAACAACATAATGAAACCAACTGCTGACTAGTCTTTAAAAAAAACACCTTTACATTGCATCACCCGCTTCTACTTTAAACAAAGCATTCACAGCGTGCTATCCCTCATTGTTACATACATCCACTCCACCAGAAACCCCCCCAAAAAAGAATAACCAAGGCAGGTGTGATCACAAACTCCCTAACTAGTAGTCCAGGTGGTGGCCTGTGCTTCATCTAACCACCCCTCACTGTCACCATAGCAGCTGATGAAGACAATTTTTTCAAAAAACAAGCGCACACACACAAATGCTGTCTTAACATGTGTATTCAGGCCATCATACATGGGTCTCCTGTTTCGAAGAGGTATTACTTGATTCTAAGAGCACTGCATGGCAGCAATTCAGTTTAAGGAGGGTAAGTGAAGATAAAATTCTGCTCAGGGCTCTAAAATGGCTTGGGCTGGCTCTAAGGGGTTGTTTTCGCAAATTAAATTATATTTCTTCTATACATTATTGACAATACACTTTAGGAGGGCTACAAAAACTGATTCCCTGTTGGAAAAACACATATTAGTTAAACAGTTTTCAGGAGGCACCAGGGCAGACTTGGCCATGAGATACAATGTAAATAGGTAACTCTCATTTTTATGCTGTTCTGGATGTCAAAAACACTGGCATCAGAGAGGATCTATGGAGAGCTCCTAGCCTCTGGGATTTCACTGTAACAGAAATACTGCTTTGAAATTCCTCAATAAAAAAAAAAATGCTTTTCTCTTTGAAATCCTACTGTCTAGAATTTTGACATTGACTTAATCAAGAACAATTCTATTCTGATGAGAAGCAGAACATGGCTGACTTTTTTGAAATGAGCCATTGTGAAAACACCTGCTGTAGGCATTTATTGTGATCGAGGACCTGCTTCTGTCTCTAGGAGGGTGAAGAGGGAAATACAGCAGCGATGACTGATGTCTGAGTCCACTGTGCTATGTACAGCAATAAGCAAAAAGAGCTTCCTGCTCTCCCTGCGCTGTACTGTGAGCCTTTTTGACAGTATATCGAAGTGGCAGAGCCATACAACAATGCCTGGTGTGGTCATTTTTCATTACACTGATACATCTGTGGTGATATGAGATGATGTCCCCATAACTCTGGCCTTACTGGCACAATGTTTGGTGGAATAATTCATGCTACCATAAATATGTGGCTGCTGGATATAGAGAAGAAAGAATTATGGTAGTTTTATTAAAACAGTAAATCTGACAACTCACCGATGGTTGAAAAATAGAGGGAAAAAAAAGAATGAAATAGAGACGGAACATGTTCATGTCCGTTGCCAGTTTGCTCTTCAGTTGACGGCAGCATTTGAGTTCATTTACAGCTTGTTATGATACGGCTGAGGGGTTTGGGTTTTGTGTGTTGAGAGGAGGCCAATATAATCTGTCTTTCAAACAGGGAATGACATGGGGTGTAGAGCGGAGGAGAGCAAGTAGAAGCAGGTAAGCAGCCTGCCTAACTGGTGCCTGTATTACATTCCACACAGGCAGCACTGGTGATGGATTGATGCCAGCTGGAGAGAGGCAGTCCTGAATCAATTAAGGTGAGTTCATGAAATTGAACGGGAGTTAAAACCTGGGGGTGTCTCTTTTTACTGGTAATTTGATCAAACCTTTGGTCGCCCTGAAACCCTAAGACCTAATGGGTGGTAATAGATTACCATTGCATTACTTTATTGTGACACAAAAAATATGCATTCCAAAGGTTACTATTCCAACTCATTATACATTTCTAGTCCACTATTGGAAGTCACTGGGCCATGAAGAGACCTTGATATATCTACTTACTCAGTAATGATAATAGGAGTCAATGAATATTGTGGAAAAAGAGCAAAACAGTAAGAAAGAACAGGGATGAGGTAGTCTGCTGTTTCTATAACTTCTCTTCCACTCACTTGCGCTCCCTTTGCCCTCTGATCAGAAGATAACATTTTGATTGACATTTATGAAGGTCATTGGTTAATTATCAGTAACTCTTCACCTTTAATTACGCATCAGTGGTATTATGTACATGCTTATTTGCTCAAGACCCCAATCGGTTCGACAACATTTCTTATGCAAATTGGGCAACAATTATCTCCCCCATCAGTGATGGAGGAGGCAGGACTTGTTTTTTCGTAACGGCATTGTTTGCGATATTGAGCATGTTATTAAGTCCTTTCCTGCAAAGATGGTGTCGGGGTGAACACCCTTTTTTCACTTCTGTAACCTGCCTGCTTTGCAGAACAAAGCCACGGCAAACTTGACCTTAGTCACTTCAACAAACAGAGGAGAGCATGTATTTGTGAGTATAAGTGTACAGTGCATGCACACATCCACATACCGTATAAATTAACTCTCAGCCAATAGACAACACTCCGGACATGGTAATACAATACATGGATACTTTCCAATACATGGAAAAGGACATGAATGGCAGCTTCTATATGAAACGTATTGTCTTCCAAATGCTAGGAATAACATGAATAACACTGAGAAATAATTATTTTGTTCGAGACGCACTTGCTGTGCTTGAAATGTAACATATATTCCCTAATAGTACAATGAAAAAAAATCACAATTAAAATCAACTGTGGGGCTAATTGATTCTATAAAAATACTCACTGCTTGCACTGTAATTTCAGCTGATATAGTTTGATGTGCTATGTGACTCATTACTTAGTAGCTGTTGCCTGTAAGTGTAGAAGAAATTTGTTAATCTGAATGGTACAGTGAAAGCTTCAAAAAGATTTATGAACAATTATATTGTGTGGTTTGACAGAACACAGGCTGCTGCACTATTTCTGATTGACATTCCTTTTTCATGTACACATATATCACAGCCATATTTTCAAATGGAAAATAAAAATTAAACTGTGCTCAGTTCAGTAGTGAAGGTGATAGTTTCTATTGTCTTGATAAATAATAATAATAAAGTACATAGTCAGTGTCCCACAGGCTGTATGTGGATGTGGATAGCTAATTATAAATGCCAGTGTAGAAGCCTACAGAGCCTGCCAAGTTTATGAGAGTTCACTGAGCCCTCAGCAGAGCCAGAGCGACTCACATTCTGCTCTGAATATAAAATGTTAATTCATGCTGCAGGGAATCCAGAATTGGGTAAAAGAGCAGTACTATTACCATCATCTCTCTCCCTCGCTCTCTTTCTTCATCTCCCTGTCTCTCTCAAAACTCCATAACTGACTGCATGCTGTCCTATCATGGTAGTTTGTGTTCATTCTGCCTGTCTGATACATTTCCTGTTTACTTAGAGGCCGCCAATGACCTGATCCTCTCCCCCTCTCTTTGACCGCTGGCCAGGCTGATGAACCAGAACCCCTTGAGCCCTCACAGTCGACATCCATGAAAATCCATATAATTTACTGAACATTTCCATATACTACACCAGCAAATGGCCCAACCTCTTGGCAGCGGAGAGAAGCCTAGAGATTGAGGCAGTGGCTGTCAGAAGTCATTAACATGCAGTGGGGAACATATCCTAATTGGAAATAAAAGAAAAAAAGGAATACTGATATGGACTTTTGTAGGCTTGTTATCACCACAGTGTAGTGTGTATCTACTGCCCTGAACTTCGCCATGAGCCAATGAGACATTTTACTCATTAGTAGTGTAAGTAGTACAGTATGTTTCTAATCAACAAGTCAAATAGTGCAGAGGTATAAAGCGCTTTGGGCAAAACTGCAAATGTGAAACAACATGTTTGAAACAACATGAAACAACATGTTTGTTTTTTGTGAATCTGTCCAGGCTCCTATATTCTGCAGTCAAATTAGTCTTACAGGAAACTTTGTTTTGGTAAAACATGCCATCACACCAGGCTGAAGTCAGTACTTAATTTATACTTGTAAACTGGGATTACAAGACAGAAAACTCTTCCTGCCCCCTCATACATACTGTGTGTGACATGTGAGTGTAAAGGATTCAACTCAATCCCTCTGGAAAATTGCAATCTTTTAAACGTCAGTGAAAGTGAATTTCATGGTTAACTGTCTGCCAATCTCACACCTCTTCCTCCTTCACGCAGCTTTCAGGAGTGATTGATAGGATTCAAGTCATCTATCCTGGGACTATATGTGTCTTTTTTGTGGGTTGCATTAATCTTTGCTGCAGTTACCTTGTACAGGGCAAGGTCATGTAAATTTAATCAGACTTGCATATAAACAGCAAAACTACATCCTTTGTAGTATAACTATGTTATAGTTGTATCTGTGTGACTATTCTAAAAACACTTACTTGAAGTGGCGGTGGGTACACTCTTTTCCTGTATATATGAGAGCAGCCCACATGTATCCCATGTACCCATTGTCTAAATGGGGTGTGTTTGTTGGGGTGGTTGGGAAAACAATTATGTGCAGATCGGTTCTTAGTTTATATCATTATGGCAGGTAGGAAGAGTTCAGTGTGAACACTATCCGTAATGCCCAGCAGAGCTGCACTAACTGTGGAAGTGACAAAGTGTTGAGTCTGCAGTCCTCTGACAATGGTAATCAGCCCTTTGCTGCTGTGCAGGGCTAGTAAATTGTCAGAGGGTATGTGTGGCTTGTGTGTGCTTGCTAGTTTATGTGAGGGTGTGTTGCCAACATGTACACAGGTGTCTCTGTCTGATAGTTTTAATATGCATTAATAGCTTAAATAATGAAATATAACAATATTTTTGAGTGTGTAATCTCAAAGCCATTCAATGTCTCATTCATCTTGATGATGACCAAACTGCGCATGCCCACTGATGTTCCCACAGGACAAACAAAAGGAATTTAACATATAAAAGCATTTAAAGCAATAAATTATGTATTATCATTGAGATTATAGCAACTGTAATTGTAAGCCATGCACAGGTCCTTATTTAAGGAGCCAAAACTGAAACTCTCACATAATAATTGTTGATTTCCCAACATTTATAGAAACAAAAAGTACTATTTACTGGAAAATGATTTATTCCTACTTACATGCAACTTCTGACTGTTTAATCCTTCCTGCTTAGAGTCATTGTGAAAGCTGTATTCTGATGCCCAAGCATAATTCTGCCCAGCTACAGACAAACATTATTAGCTTATTGTTTTTAGAGCAAGCAAGAGAAAAATGTACAACACTAACTTGCATGTATTGTTACAATACCAAAACATTTCCAATGGTTCCGACTTAAAAAGTGAATACCAGGCTACTGTTAGATGCAGTTATCAACTAAGCAACAGTAGCAACCATGTAAAACAGCAATGTGCTGGCTAAATACCAATGCTTGCTTACAACCCTTGCTCAGTATTTAACGTTTGTTAAAATCTATCAGCTCTGTTGGTAGTGCTTGTTTCTTACAGGCTATCCTGGAGGACAGCTCCAAAACCACTCAATGCAGAACACTGAGATTACAGACACTTACAAATCATTAACATTTTGGATTGTCACTTCCAACTGCATTGTGCCTCGACTGTAATTTTAACATCAGTCAAAGGCAGTGTGGGATTCTTAGCAAAAAGGAGTTACAGACACTACTTTTTGTTCCATTGGGGGAATTGTTAAGCCACCATTTAGTATTTAAATTCCCCATTTAGAATTTGGACGCTGTACTCCATACAAATAGATCTTTATTTTGGACAAAGCCAGTGTGATATGTGTATGAAAAGCAGTTATCAATGGTATCATGGCATATGTATATTTTCTAGTGACAAAGCTGTCTTTCATGATGGGAGCAAGGGAGAACATTAGGTGAAGCTCTTATCCACGGTTTCCCATTTTGAAACCTGAGAGTCAACATTGGTTTATTTTAACCATGGCCATGATCATCCCCAAACCATGTGGTTATTACCATGACTACGAAGCTACTTGTTGTTTTTTGCTGTTTTTGTGCTTAAACCTTCTCAAACCTTAACAATAACATTTTTTTAAAAACATTTTTTTCAGCAGTGATTTTTAACAGTTTTTTGAAGGTACTGATAAATTAGAAATTAGATTAGAAAGTGCTTCCATGTTTCATGATAGAGGGTAACTTTAAAAACAGTGAATTCTCACAACTGAATAACCAGTTGACTGCTGACTTTTTCTCTTTGAATGAAGACTGTCTTCCAAGATGCTTCCCTAACTTTAACAAAATGCCTATTTTTAACCAGCCAATCTATACTATATCTATAATCTATAACCTAAGCAAGTTTGTTTTTGCGCCTAAGCCTCACCAAACCTAAAACGCTGTCACATCCCAAAAGGGATTTATTTTTCAACAGAGATTTAAAAGGAAGGTACAGATGATCAGAAAATGCTTCTATGTGTTATTCTTGAGGGCATAGACAAACATGTTTTATTGTTTCATTTGGATGACTTGTTGATTTGAGTAGCATTATTATTTTTTTTTTTTTTTCTGGAGTGCCTGAAGCAGAGCTCACCACATCTGCGGCATTTGGGTTTAGGTTATTAACCTCAGTGAGTTGTGGGGATCATAAACTATTGGCCTGAAACATTGTCGGGGAAAGTGGTTAACTATCCTAAATATCTTGTATGGCCACAGGGCAGGGACACAATAAATGACCATTCCTTTGGCATTTGTCTCATCTGCTCAAGGTCTCTCTGGAGCTGATCTCCCCACACCCTTGCATCTGTGTTTCGCTGTACTCATCTTCTACAATCTTCTCCGTCTCATGCTGCTTTAATCCCTTCTTCCTTTTGCTATATTCCATCTGCTTTCTTGCTATCCTCTCTCACTCCCTAACCCTCTTTTTCTGTTTCTCTCTCTGTCTCTAACTCCCTTTGCCCTCTGTTGTCAACCTTCCCCTGAGACAGTGTTGTCACTTCTCTTTAGTCTGGCTACTCACTGAGGATGCGTAACTGTAATAGTTTTAGATTCCAGCTAAACCTTTGGCTAACTGCATTCAGAGAAGGAGGGGGTGAGAACAAGAGGGACAAGTGGAGAAAGAAAGGGAGGTGTGTGAAGGCTGCAGCTGCGGCAATTAATGACTTTGAGGACAAACCTCTGTCTTCTGTCTGACCCTGGGTTATGCATTTTCTTCCTCGTCACCCCTTTTCAACTTATTTTCCTCCTTGTTTTGTATTTTAAGCAGTTCCTACGGGGACATGGATGCGTTTGTCGAGTTTTTCTTTTTGCCTTTCTGTTTTTCTTGTCTTATCAAAGAAATGCATTAAGGGCACAATGGTATTCCTGCCCTCTCCCTCTATTTTCCTTCCACACAATATTTCCTGTGACAGTGTGGGCCCCCTTACAATGGTGCTTTTGGATATGGTGACTGATGAAGCAGCCAAGTCTGAATCACTGGCTTTGGGCTTCAGGCTGTGGGTGGTGAGCTCTAGAAGGTTACCATGTCAGAGGCACTGCAATACAAAAAAGCTTCCCTTTTAATATGAGTCTCTTCATGACATTTGTGCCCCTCACATGGCACTGCAAATCTATCATCAACCATATTTAATGAGTTTTTGATTTAAAATGACTGAATTTCTCTGAGCAGTTTTCCACAGAATATTGTTTGGGGGAATCAGGGTGATCTGTGCACTGACTAGGTTGTCTGTTAAAATGTGCACCACTGAATTTTACAGATTGTTATGAGGAATTATATTCGGAAGATTTAGTCAGTGAAGCATTAATGTTTGACTTGCATAGATAGCATGTGATTGCTGTAGTAGAATAAATTAAGAGTTCTTATTTGTTATTCCCCAGACACCCTTTTCCCTCAAATGTCATTAAAACATAATACCCTGCAAACTATATCAGTATCTAACATGATTGTTGCTTTGTTTGCCCTTGGAGTGAAACTGAAGGCAGCACTTCTTCACAACACTGTGATTTAGAATGGGCAAGCCCAGCTGCCTTAACAGCAAAGCACTTCTACTCACCCTGCTGGTACCAACCCATGTACTCCAGCAGTACATTGCCTGCCATTTTTATGGTACTGTACATCAGTTCTTACCAGCTTTATGGCATCACCATCTTCTGCAATAGTTGGCATTTTTATTGACTATTTTACAATTATAAATGATTTGAAGAAGAAGCCCTCAAGAAATACTTTTTATCACAAGTTTCAAAGTAGAACATTTTAACCAAAACCAAAGTGTTTGTATAGTTGTAACACCATTATAACATCCAATCTTTGTGAAAAGATTCCAACCCAGTCACATTATCACATAGTCATTTTTTACATAAGAGTCTCTGGAACACTTAATGAATGCTGGCTCAAAGTACTATTAGAATTACATGTTAAGCAGAATGTCTTTAATTCAAAGCACCCAATGTTTTTGCCATAATCTCTTATTTCAGAATGGAACATCATGGGGAAGATGTGGAACATCACATCATATTGCGGTGAAACTTCACATTAATAAAATACTTTGGTCTCTTTTAATTGTTCCCCCATCTGTATGTAATGTTAGAGTAGAGTAAACAGAAAATAGAAAAGTTAGCTGTTCAACTATTTGACAGTTTATCAGTTGTTTGGTTTGAGCTGAAGCAGTCATACTCCTGAGGCTAAATTGTTTTTGACCTCCAGTAAATTATTTTAACACTTGAACAAGGTTTGCAAAAGCCATTTTTGCATTTCATCCACTCTGCGATGCATCTTATTCATTAAACCCAGCAAGGCTGTGCTGAAAAGTCGGCCAGTTTTACCCTGCAGATGTAAAAATAGGCAGAAGGGAGGTGATTTTTATTTAAGACAAGACAGAATCTTTGCTTCATAATCCACTGTGCTCCTGGAAAGGTTTGAGACCTACTAAGCTTGTAATCTCTGCCTCCCACAACTTCACAAAAGTCAATATGAAAGACCAATTACCAGTATAAATACTGCACATTTCCTGTCGCATAGATGCTATAAATAAAAAAAAAAAAAAAAACTGGTAAGTGTGTGTGAATGGAGATGAAATGGGGATTTCCCAAAAATTTGAAGAATCTGTCAACTCAGATGTCCAAATATTTCTGTGCTATGTGGAGGCTCAGACATAGTGCTAATAAATTATGCTTTGTTTGTGTCTTGTACCAACAACCAGCATGGGATGTAATGTGGATAATTTCTTCAGTTGCATAATGGACTGTAGTCCTCATAGCAGCACATTAATTCTCATCCTTCCTGAACTTGTCGAAATCAGATCTGGTCATCTCAATGTGAACCTCTTGTAGTTTGTCATTTTTATCTGCCTGTATTTCCTTTGTCTCTGTGGACACCCTAACCCTGTCTGTTTAATTAAGTAATGTTAGCCTCAGAACCCAACTGGGAGCCTTCATTACACTACCTCCATTATGCAATTTCTTCATCACTTACTACAAGAGCTCCTCCAGTACCAGCCTAGCTGGTTGTGTGCAGGGTGGGGGGGTGGAGGGTGGGTGGGGGGGTGGAGGGTGGGTGGGGGGGATGCCCAAAGGCAAAATCAAATCAG
>JBBMJY010000018.1:19803097-19843127 GCA_037833715.1 Toxotes lorentzi
GTGGGGGGGATACCCAAAGGTAAAATCAAATCAATACCTTCAGGCAAGGGGAGCTAACAAGGTCTATCTAGTGTTGTGCTCTGCTTCTAAGTAATGTCAGGGGACAAACGTGCAGGTTCTCACAGTTAGTCTATCACATATCTAATGGAGTAGTACTCACACTGTGTGTGTGTGTGTGTGTGTGTGTGTGTGTCTGTGTGTGAGTGTATTGGAGGTTAAAGTGATGACTTTATCTGCTTCAAATTTCCCACAGATAAAGACCCCACCAATATAGATATTCACTGTAAACTTACATGACAGGTATAGTGATGTAAGAGCTTTTTTTCAACAAGATTCAAGAATATTGCCTATACATGTTCATAAAAATGCTTCTGTCATCTAACAACTTCCCTTTCAGCAGCTAACCTACACTTGTGCAGCCTCTAAAATAAGGAGTGTAGTTCCCCAAGAAAGGACACAGTGCAGCCTGCTTCCTGAAAAATGTGAAACTCGCTTCAATTGTATATGGCTGCAAAGAGTGTTCAGACAATAATACAAGCTATTGAATGAAAAAACAAACCCTTTACAGTAGGTTGTGGTATTTGTCTACCTGCTGTGTGCCACTATGCGCTTTGTGTCATCTAGGGAAGACAAGGATAAACCAACAAAAGAAAAGGAAAAAGCCGGATCACTTTCCACCAGGTCAAACTGTCCTTTGACCAGGCTGATGGAAAGACATGAACAGTGTTGATTCACTGACTGGCTTGGTGATTCTATTAGTGTGCGAGCCAATTCACTGGCAAATCGAACTCTTGTTAGCATGGTTAGCATGTCCTGATTGAAGGGTATGGCGATTGCTTGTGCTCTTTAATTGCCATGGCTTGTGTTCCTGTCGTTATTGATAGGAGCAGAAAAGGTGTTTGTTTGCCCACTTCAGAGAGGTACTAGTCACCTCCTGATTCTTTTGTTTACCCCCTCTGTGCCCTGGCCCAATTATTTGGCTTCACTCCAGTCCCTTACAATCTACTGAAAAGAGAAAAAATTACAGAGCTCATTCAAAAATACTTCTTGGGTGAAAAAGGTTTAATGGACTGTGATGAAAATAAGGAAGCAGTGATTCTTGTATTCCAGATGCTGATTCTGAATAATAATCATGTAGATGTATTAAATTGTGTGTACTGATACACAAATGCTTGACACATGCCAAAAAAGCACATATAACTTGACCTTCTATATAACTTGGCCTTCTATTTCTACAAATACTCTATGTATACTTTTGTGCGTTTTGCATATACATGTTATATGATGTAAAAATCTTTGCTACACATTATTCTATCATCCATTTTAATTAGTCCCCAATTCAGCTCTTTCCAGTGATTGCTGTTATTTAAGCTTTTCCATGTTCCACAGCAACAACTCCTCTACTCTCCTGCTTAATTGCTTTGTTTAACAAAGTGGCAATCAATCATACCATTCACTAGTTACCTGTCATTCTATCCAGCCGTGAAATAGATGAGGGACATCATTCCATCTTTTCTTTCAACCAAAACACTTTTACCCTGCCTCAACCATTTTTTTACAGTCAGTGAAGAGTGACAATTTTTCATAATATATGTTTTTATTATATAATCTGTCAATCTTCATCTTGTGCTTTTTCACTGTTCTCTCTCAAGTAACTGATCATTCACAGTGAACTGAAAATTACTGAATAAGCAATGAGTCATTTTGCTACAAAACATTCCTATATGCAGATTACACTAAATCAGCATTCACTAAAAGATGTCAAAATTTACTTCATTATGCCTTCATGTATTCATCTTGTATATGAAATCAATTCTCCAGAAAAAAAAAGAGAAAGGTCTCTATTGGGCTGAATTAAGTAAGCTAAGTTATGTTACACATGAGTTATCAGTTCAGTCCAATTGAGGTGAGTTCCTTTAGATAATCCTGATAGTATACAGTACCTGAAAGGGCAGGAGAAGGATGTGTTTCAGGGAAGATTTTTGGGAACTTTATCATTTGATTAATGGAGCATTGATATGCATAGCTTATGAAATGAAAGGCTGGGAAATTGCTTTCCTATCTTGATGGGCTGATAATGTGAATGGGATGGGGGACTTGCCTAGCTCAGTCAACAGCACCTGTCATTACACCTTTGGTCCCTATCAGCCCAGCGATCTGTCTTCTCCCGGTCTGCTTCAGAGGGGTAATCTCACAAAGCAATTAGGACTTCCTCCTTCTCCCCACTGTATTTAAATGGCAAATTATAATGTACCCCTCCTCTCCAGCTGTGGTAGAGGCAATGGCTGCAGTTAGATGTTTGCTCAAGATGTTCAAAGAGAAGTGAATAGCCATGGCTCGTTAGTTTGGGAATTTTGCAAGGTTAAGTACTCCTGCATGAAAGACTGTGCAGCCACATACTTTACTGGAGCATCTTACAGTATTGAAAATCCACAAAACAAAACCTTTTTAAATATTGATAATTCATTGTGAGATTGTATGCACATTATGTGGTTTTTAGACCCAATCTATTAGGTGGCCACTGAAGGAAAAGTGTTACATGCCAGGCTGGAGTGTTTGTGTTCTTTCTCCTGGTTTTCTTTCTCTCTCCTCCTGGTTTTTCTCTCCTCCCTTGTTAGCTCTCTAGGTGCCGCCTAAGTGAATAGAGATCACCTGCGACTGGCTGCCTTCTTCCAGGACCCTATAATAAAAGGACCAGGCTCGCAGAGTATCTCCCTCTTTTCTTTTCTCCTTGCTGCCTGCATGCTAACACAGAGAACTTTGATTTAATGTTTGTTGAAAAGAGGTATGTGGAGGGAGGTTGAGATCAGTAGGTAAGTCGGGCTACCCTATACACTATTTCACACGGTTAGTTTCCTTTGTTAGACACACCAGGTTAGCGGTTGGTGCCACCCCCTGTATTGGTTTTGGTTAAAACACTTTTTTTTTTTAGAGAAACTAGTTAGCTCTTTTCTTTGGATTTGCTTTTCAGAGGTAGGGGGGTAGTCAGGCCTGGTTTTGTTTTACTGGTTTCATTTATTTGGCACAACCTCATCTGACTCATCCTCCCTCACATTGTTGTAAACCCTCTCTGAAGTGAGTGCAATTTAGAATTAAATAAGTTTGCACTGTCCACTGCTTTCTTTGTTGAACTGTGGCTATCCAATTTCCCCTAGGGGATGTAACAAAAAGTTTCTGGTGATTATGTGAATATTCAGTCCGCGCTGTCACTGACATTCATATTGACAAAGACAGCATTTGAAAGTACAGACAGTGGAGCCTCGACATCAGTTCAGCTTGGGGAGGATGCATGTCAGTGTAAGCTCTTGTAATGTCTTTTAAAAAGACTGCTTTCACAAAAAATGACAGTATTGGTTGTTTGTTGCTCTTCTTACAGTGACCTACATTTTTCTGACCTCTTGTGGCCATTGAAGAAACCATTGTTCTCTGTCAGGAACAAAGGTAGAAGCAGTGTAAAGACGTTCTATCACTGCAAAATCTCGTAAGTGGGAAATACAATTACCAACCACAACAGAGATAAAAAAATCTTCAAACAATGACTACTTTTGATGGTTAAAACGGTTGCATCCCTGTTTTTGCTTTGCTAAAAAGCTACCATTAGGAACTGCACTGGCTGTTTTTGTAATCACATAAACAAGGGTATGAAACATCATCACAGTAGTGAATTCCTGTCTTGTTTATGGTGAAGGGGCACTCTTTTGTTTATTTTTGAAGAAAATGTCTCCCTTGCCACTTACTGCCTTGGAGCTGGCATCTGCAAAATCCAACAATAACGAAGCTGTCAGTGAAATGGGTATAGGTCGGAAACTGGAGCACAAAAAACAACCATAACTACTGGCTCTCAGCATCTGTCTTTATTGTCCCAGCTTTTGGTGGCGCTGCCTGGCCAAAGCCACAGCAACGTGAGCTGTGTTGCTGCTTTTTATCAATAGTGAAATGAAGTGGAGCACAAAGAATGGTTTTTCTCTGCAACATCCACTAAAATATAAAGTACACAACCGTGTTCTCAGCTTTTGAGTGAGAAGATAATCTGGGTCTTCATAAAGTTTGTCTAAAGTCTAACCATATTACTGTAGTTTTGAGTAAACAATATTAATATGTACAATAAATAAACATACCATAGCAAAAAGAAATGGTAGGAAACTGTCTTAAACAGTTCTCTGTTCTGTCACATTAAACTATTTTTCCAGTGTTACATTTCATCACAAGAGCATCCATCCTCTTAAGACAAAAAAGCTTGAATTCAAAATTCTGAACAAATTTTTTTATCCCTCTGAGAACAATTGTGTGATGCAACACAGACAACACATAAAATAAACAAGGGGAGAAAAATACAATTATCAGAATATTCCCATTAAAGTGCGACACTTTGGAAATATCAGCAGTGATATTGTGAGCGGAGTGAAAAGGAGAGTTAATTCGTAATTGTTGATTTTGCGGCGTCTCAACTGTAATAACACTATTAATCCTTGAGGAAGGCACCTACATGCCTGCAGATTGTTTTGTTGAAGTACATTAATTTCAGTCCACTTTATCCAATTACCTTATATTGACATGCCAAGGATAACAAACAGGAAACTGAGGTGAAGTAATCACAGAGGGAGTTATCTGTGTTGAACTGTATAGGTACACAGCTAAGGAAAGATAGGCTTCTTAGTGTCTGTTAATTTTGCTTTCCACTTCCATTTCACACAAGCTTCACCCTTTAACTGGCTCATTTGATCCTATGAAGCAATGCACTGAAATTTGCATGTACTAGTTTGTCCTAATCAGTCAGTAGTGAGTGAGTGATATATCTCTCCGGCCAACGTCATCTTCGGCTGGCACAGGCCTGTGGTAGCAGTTGCTTGGAGCAGTTAATATTTTCCAAGAAATATGAAGAAGTAAGATTTGTAATTTCTGTAACCTGTGCAGCTGCATCAAACTCATGAATGCCTATTACCATTTTCATAGCCATTTTTCTGACATTGTTTTTTTTTTTATTCATGTAGCTAAGTAATAAGTTAGCTTTATGAAAAGATAACATCTCCACGGAACAACTGAACAAATTGGTAAATTGGAAATTTGGGCAGCTATTCAGAGGTCTTGAACCAGGCTGTGGTTAATAAAGATACAGAGACCACCCACGTACTGGCACTGGCTGTATGTCTGCATATGAAATACATTCCCAATCCCAGCTTTACTATCTCTCTGCAAATACCATAAAACAGCAATTGACAAATGAGAAGATTATCTGAAGTCCTGATAAAGGTCTATCAACTGATTTGATGCTGGTCATGTTCTTGAGGATCTCTTCTTTCCGAAAACAACTCAACAGGCATCACGTTTTTATGATGAGAGGGTCAGGACCAACAAATGTGCAAGGATTTATTTAGCAGTCATTTGAGATTACAGTGAAAATTAAACAGTTAAAATTTAGTCATGAGGCTTGTATATTTAACGTCTGCCCATTTGTCCCCTGCAAATGGGCAGAGTTAAAACAAGGTCTCAGTTAAAACATACTGATCAGTTTTTCTCTTCTTGGAGCAGAAATATTATCCCTTAGAATGAACAATTTGAGTGACAAAGAGCTCACATTTAAAGGTGTTATAATACACTGTTAATCTGTTGCTACTGTGAGTCTCAAGGGGATATAAATAAAAGACTTGCAGTGTTTATTTCCTGATGAGCCAATCTTAAATTGACAGTGGACAGTGGAAGTCTAGCTGAGATAATGGAAGGGATCTTTGAAGTAAGTGTAAGAGTTAAGTGTTAATTTAGTGATTCAGACTTTCCAGGGGGTTTGGGGGGTGCCAGGGCTATTAGATGTTGAGAGAGGAAATGGCCATATCAGTGAGTTTAGAAAAACACAGGCTATTTCTGGGGTTAGTCATACCGCATAGTTTAATACACTGTTGTGACTGTTAGGGGTGTACATCCGAGCAACCAGCTGCTTCAGTTACAATCACTTTCCTTTAAAAAGCAAAGAATGATTCCAGAACCTTAGTTCAGTGCGCGCACATAACGTAGTTTTGTAACCTCACAGCCCAGACAAAACAACAAATCCTCCAAATGAAATGACAAAATATGGCATTTGGTAATTGTGGCTCTATAACAAAGTCATACTATTTCAACGGTCATCATTCCATGTGCTGCTTTACCAGTTGAATGTTAACATGATTGTGTTGTTTTGGGACATCTGCTGAAATGTCTGATGTGTTGTTTTTCTTGGGCTTGCCAGTGCATTGTCACTGAAGATTGATGAATGCATTGGTAAGTTTTCATGGCTTAATAGTCTTGAATGTTGGTAGCTCGTTCCAAATAGCTGACAAGTACTTTTTAAAATAGTATAGTGCTGCTGTAGAATGTCATAGTCATAGCAGCACCTATGGTCACAGAGCAAGGGTTATGATGTGCAGTCTATAGGTGTAAACCCGGTTTTATTCTCCATGCAGCTGGATAAATCTTTAAAGATGACTCCGGGGTGGACGCTTAATCTGCAGGCAATGGAGAAGAATGACTTTTCTGCTTGGCTGATTAGGCCATAGCCTGCTGGCCCCAGTGTCTTGTCAGTGTCTGAGTGCTGACTATCTTGTTTATAAATAAAGATGTTCGTGGATATCATTTAATTCAAGCTTTTGACATTGCCACTGACATCAAAGTCATTTCTTTTGGCAAACCTGCACCAGCTGAAAAAAAAAAGAAAAGTGTTTTCATAGGGACAGAATGCACACAAGCGTGGCCATGCATCACTGAAAACTGTTTACCAAGCTGCTCGTGCCGACCTCTGTAAAATGCTCACTGATGGGATAGGATCATCTGATGTATCTAAGGCTGTTAATTCTCAATCTGCTTTTTCCTTTTATCTAATTAATGGAACTGTCCTAATTATGTAATTGTAATTTTTTCGCTTTTCACAAGGGGTAGGAAGTGTAGTGACAGAAGATCATGTAATCTGATAATAGGTCTGCAAGCCTGGGTGAGAACATTAGATATAAATGAAATAATGCAAGATTTGTGCCTGGACAATTGGATTTTGATTGGCATAATTGACAATTACCATTCACCGACATGTAACACAGCCCATTGTTTAGTGTATGTGATTCATTTGTTGTCAGAACAAACAAGACACTGTTAAACCGAACAGTGACAAACATCTGAATTGTCCTCAATTACCAAGAGTGCCTATGTGCTGAATGTGGTTGTTGTCATTAGCATTGTGAAAAAAGGTCTGTAAAAACTGCTGTATGAATATGTTTCAGCAATCTTATTTTGAGCAGCAACCTGACTGCCATATCATTTTGCATTTTATTTTCAAAACACTTTTCCCCCCAAGAATTAGAAAACTGAAGATGTGATTTAATGTTTTCGTGAGGAAATATATCACAGAGATTATATTTCACTGTAAGTTAGTTGAACGTTATTTCCTCATTTATCTTCACAGAATAAAGATCTTGAACTGTACTGGTAATGGAGTTGATGAATGCATGAAAAATCATGTAATTTATGCTTGAAGGATCCACAGGTAGCCACAAGACTTTCTAAAACTTACAAATATAAAAGGTCTGGGGTCTGAGTTATTACTGCTCTCAAAACCACAGTTTTCATGGGCAAATTAGCCAATTTCACGCAAGCAGAAAAAGTCCAAAAGTCCAGAGGAGAGACAACATAACATTTGGGTAACAGCAGCCACTGTGGACACAAGAGGTAATGACAGTGGGTAACGGTAAGTGTTAAAGCACTTCCACTGTAGAAAATAAACATAAGCAAACTGACTCAGTAATATCAATTATGAAACAAAATTTATCCTAAACACGATCATCCATGAGCTACTAGTTATACCAGATCAAGTAATTAGTACTGTGCTTTGAAACCCCCTAAACTGAGCATTTATTTTCTTATGAATTAAGAACATTGAACATAAATACAGAATGAAAAATGATACACATAAAGCTATAGATTTGTTTGAATAATTACTTGCTTTCATCAAAATATCAAAAAAGTCCTCTGAAATGTCACAATGAAAAGTGATTGACACGTCTTTAAAAAATCTTTCAAATTCAAATCTCATATTGATGCCTTTCTTTCTTTTCCCATAAATCACGAGCATTATATTTCTAACACAGAATAAAGGGAAAAAAAGAGATGACATTTAGGTCTGCTCTACCCTCTGAGTGCTAGAGCTGAGCTGAACAGGGAAAATAAGGAAGGCAGACAGTTATTTGAGTTCCTCAACCTTGCCTGTCTTGCTGCCATCAAACCATTTATCTTCCCTTTTTTGTTGTTCAGCGCTCATTAGTCTTGATTTAATTTTCTCTCTGTGTTCCCACTCACAAAAGGCATCCAATTAGGTCTCAGCCATGGTTTCTCTTGCTTCTAACTCTGAGCTGGAGTAGACTGTTGGTGATAAGAAAGCAGGTAGACTGAAAAACACAGGCTAATTGATAGGGAGCATAATTTTAAAGTTTGCAGTTCTGAGTCTTGAGGGATTCTATGAGGAATTACTGTAGTGTTTCGGCTGAGTCGAAAAGTTTGTTATGTGCACTGGGAAACTTAATGTGTTTTCATATTTTTATGGGGACATATGTCTGTATGTAACATAACATGTTTTGTTTTTTATTCAGCCTTCTCATAATGGACTGTGTCCACTATGGTGCCAGTCAATCACTGTTTGATGTCTGATCTAATATTTACTTCATCAAATTTCTCATCTTCCTGTTTGCACATGATCGATACACACAGTTTGACTGAAATACTTTAGATTTTCATGCTAAGCTGACTGTGTTAAATGTGCCTGCTGCAAACTCCTTGCAGAGGAAACCTGCTCTTATTTATTTGTTTATTTTTACATAAGATTATGATCATATACTGGGGCAGGGACTAATAAGTACAGTCACGAGCTGCACTTGTTGGGAAAATTTGCATACTAAATAAAAAGCATTTCTAATCTCTGGTATAGCATATTAAATAGAACTAACTGATCGTTCTTGACAGAATCTATTAGTAAAACTCTGCCTCCACTGTATTGCTTAGTCAGCCACAGCTGAAAATAAATTTGGAAAAATCACAGTTGAGTGCAGAAAGCACTGAGTGGGGAAATATTTTGGAATACACTGCATCTGTTCAAACCTTTTCAGACACAGTAAGAAAGAACATTTATGACTGCTATGAGTTTATGATTGCTTTGACTTCACTGTGCAAAAAGTTTTGATGCAAAGAGATAATCTGCCTTGCCAAAATCTTACAGTTGAACACAGAAGGCTGTGGTTGATCACAAATGTAAAATCACTTGCTCAGTTCTCAGAATACAGCCATATTACCAGTGGTAAAATACGTATGGACATGCAGATCACTTAATCAATTCAACATGTGTGCAAACATTCCTCATTACTTTTAACAACATTGTTCAGATGAGCAGCAATGAGATGTAATTTGCAATCACTTCAGCACTCCAAAAAGCTGCTAGACACCCTTCTGACAGCATAAAGGAAGCCAGTGCAGGGTAATCTTTTTGTTTTATGTTTATGTAAATTATTAGCTTTACAATATGTGCATACTTTGTGTTCTTTTTTCAAGTAATGGATTTATTATTGTTTATTAGACTACTAGCTGTCAAAAAATGATGGTAGCCTATTATAGCTTCCCAGAGCCCAAGATGATGACTTCAGATTGTCAGCTGGAATCAGACAATGTTTGGTATCTTTTTCACTATTTTTGAAGAAATTACCAACATGGTTTTTCTGTTGAATGAATAACCAACCCCCACCTTTCTCCCATAGTCAGCTGGGATGGATGAATGACCAACTGATCAACATTTCCTTTTTTAGTCGTCATTATGTCTTGTATGAAATGCAGACATCTTGTGTCATCTGTATTAATGCTTACATATACTGGATCATGTAAGGCTCACGAATCTCATCGTGAGCCTTACATGATCCCAATAGTGAGTTAAGCAGGATATTTATTATCTGGTAACTACTAAGTAATTTTTAATTTACAAGTCAGCCCCTTTTAATGTCCAGCCATTGTATGGGTTATTTTAGCCCTTGTTTCAAACAGTGTAGCTGAGCATGCTGAACTTGGCTGCAGGTCACCTATTACCTGAGAGCCTCCGTCCACCTCATCTACATGTGCAAGCTACAGAAAAGATGCTATCTGAAGAAATGAAAGTCATTCTCACCTCTTACTAGCATTTTGAATAACGAGAATGGGACCTCATCATTCATAATGACACTGATCATCTATAAAGGTTCAGATATGATAAAGGCCTAAGCTCATGTAGAAATACCCTCTTTTCCAAGTCTGATTTCTGTGGCTTTAACCTTGAACAGTGACAGATAATAGGTTTGTCATTGGAAAGCTTCCTCCCTTCCCACATAAAGAATCTTTAAAAGAGATATATTGCTGGCCCGCGGTTGATGAAGTCTGCAGTGTTTTGGGATTATATCCCGATTCATTCTCATTTACCTTCCTGTGGGTCTCTAATTTGAATGACCCTGGAAGGATCATTAAAGTAGAGGTTATCAACTCAGAATGTGGATAAGATGCGTCCTTAAACATCGAGAGCTGCTCACCTTTTTCACTTTCACAGTCACCTGGTCTCCTTCACAAGCTCTGGAGCCCATAGCCTCACTGGTGGGAACTGTTCATGTTCTCTATCCAGTCAAAGGGCACCCTCCTTACTTCCCCCTTACTCCATGTGCGTGAGATACTGTGCTACTATTTCTTCTCACTTTCTGAAGTGATATCATCGACATCCAATCAGATTCAAGACTGTCAACGATAGGTAACCTTTTCTAGCTAGTGAAACACTGTTCCCTGAAAGGTATTTGCTGAAATCTTCGTTCTGTATTTGCTGAAATGCAATTTGGTTTTTTCATGTTTGTACAGACATTTTGTAAAATGTTGTATTTTGCACTACATGCCTACCATAGCATGACATGCTTCTGCATAGAAATGCTTCTGATAGAAAAGTTAACACATAGGTGTTTGTGACCATGAAAACTATGAATACTTTTTTTTTCTTTCTTTGACTTTGCCTGATATGAAGAGGAAGCTGAATATGAAGCTTCATTTTACAGAGCCAAGGAATTGCAAATTGCAGGCTGCGTGGGCTGAAAAATTGGTTAAGTCAAGATCTGAATTCCATGATAAGTTACATTATTCAAGGAAGGCGAATACAGAGGAATACAGCCAATAGTGAATAAAAAACTTGCCAAAGACTCTGACTTATGGAATAATGAGATTTTGTCTGGCACAAAGGCTAGGCATTCTGGTTATTGTGTTATAAGATAATTTCAGGCTTCAGTGTTTCCATTTTAAAGTGCATAAATCATGCCTATTTTGTCTGCTGTATACTTAGTAATAGTGCTTCTGAACACTCTGTTGGCCCCGTTTTCTTTTTTCCTGTCCCTCCTTCAATGTGTACATGCATGCACAAGTACACAAAGTAAGAAAATCACACAAAGCGTCAGTTGAAAACATGTCCATTGTACCATTTTGGGTTGCTTTTTGTTGCTTCAGGAGTATTTTTGTTTATTTTTTTCCCAGTATTTCCCACATGCCTGCATACGTGTGTGTCTGTGTGAGTCGTTTTTTTGTTTCATGAAAGGTTCAGAGCATCAGCAATCAGTGAATTTGTGTCTACTGATATGATTAACATACTGTCTTAAACATACAGAATGAGGTGACTGAGTCTCTCACATATTGGCACTGGCATATAAATTACCATTTGAATGCAAACCCCACTTGTGGCCATACAGACTGAATTCAGATGGCCAAGAAAACAGCAGACAAAGCAATGAAATGTGTCTCTCTCTCTCATTTGTTTCAGTGTTGTGCACCATGTCATCATTATTTCTGTTGTGTGATCAGAACATTCATGCAACATTTCAATGGCAAATGCAAATTAATATAATTCAGCTGAGACAGATCCTAGCCCATCTTTTCTCAATCTGCCATATTGATTGACACCCATATATTAGTGCCTTTTCATTCGTTTCTTTGGATCAAAATGAAATGCTCTCTACTGAATTCAACCCCTGCTAACCACATGAGAGCCACTTGAATTAAGACCAGAGGTTGGCTCGCAGTTTTCTCGATGTAGGAGATCTTGATGGTGCTCCTGGGGTCAGTTTCAATCAGCACAAGTCTTTCAGTGGTTGAGCCATTGGCATTAGTTTCTGTCTTTGTATTTTTTTCTCTCTCTTTTTGCCACACTTCTGACACATCTTTCTGTATGATAGTATATCTTAAAATATAAGTTTATAACAACTGAGTATGGAGACCTCTCCTACCAGTTCCATTATAAACCTCATACATCAAAATGACAGTGAATTCATGATTAAAGAGTAAGGATATGGTGATTAATCTACTTTTAATTACTCAGTCATCCTTGTCTGGAGTTGTTTGAGGTCGTATTTTTTTTTACCCTTGACTAAAGGTAACTGATCTTTGCATTTTCAAATGTGAAGATGGAAATGGATCATTAAATAAAGGCAGAGACTTGTAGAAATGCAACACACTGTATTTAAAAACCAGTGTACTAATGTCTCTAACTCTAACTGGTTCAATGTGTCCTGTTTTTTTTTTTTTTTTTTTTTTTTTTTCACACAGAAGTAAGTTTTCCATATTTATCCTAACTTCTTGCTTTGTTGATAAAATTGTCATATTGGTTATGCAGTATATTTAACAATAATTCCTTAATCAATTAGATAATCAGCTTTAAAAGAGAAGAGACTGATCTATATGGGGGTTAAAAGGGTCTTCCTAAATTGACTTTATGGAACAATGTTACCCATGATCACAAGGTGCCACTAACAGTAATTACCTATTTACCGTTGTAGTTTTTAAATATGCATTGTCTGCCTTTGTGAATTCACTCTTGTCTGGTAATTTAGCATCTGTAATCTGTTGTGTGCTTAACAAGCCAAAAAAAAAAAAAAAAGTGAGAACAAAATGTGTAAAATCCAGTATTCCAGATAACTTGTCATCTGTGCTCAGTGCTGATGTGCCAAACTAAATGAGACTAGACAAACTTCTTTAAAGTTCATTTACCGTATTTTTCGCAGTATAAGGCGCACCGGATTATAAGGCGCATTAATTAAGCGAAACAAAACAGTCAGATCTACATGCGCCTTATAATCCGGTGCTCCTTATGTATGAAAATAGACACGGTCATTGATAGTGCGGTTTATAATCCGGTGCGCCTTATACTGTGAAAAATACGGTATGTTCATTCTGACACTGATGAAGGCACATGGCTGACAGGCTCGTCTGGCCTTCCTTCCCTGAGTGAGTCATTAATCAGTTTTTTAAAAAATAACTTAAGATTAGCCTTCAACTCAGTTTGAGGATATAAGTCTCTTGTCCATGTTCCACATCGTACTGTAGGGTGAGTTTAAGTCCAACTGAGCTTTGTACTTCTATTATGATGTCAACTGTTGTTGATACAAAATGACTTAAATGATCATCATAAAAACAATACGAGTTGTTTGTAATCTGCCCCCTGAATGGCTAAGTTTAGGTAATTAGTACTGCTTGGTTAAGTTTAGATCACGGTCATGGAAAAAAGACAGCAAAACGGAACGTTTGGTATGAGGGAGACAGAATGCGAAGGGCACTCGTCAATGTCAGTGTTGTACTCCCAAACATCTGCCTGAACCTCCTCCCTTTGAGCCCTGACTGTGCTTCTGAACATTATTCATGCAATGACAAAAGGTTGCTTGTTTAGAAAACATAAACATAGGACATTTTAAGCTTTTGAGCAAATGACCTATGGTGTTGTTTTTCTGGCGTGGACAGTCTCCAGATGAAGATTTGTAGGCTCAGTCACTCCCTCTCTCTTTTTTCACTCTCCTGTGTGCGTCTTTCTTTTACCGGAAAGGCTTTTAGCTATTAGCAGAGGCAGTACTTCAGGCCAATGTTATCTGCCTATCCCTGCATACATGTGCACACACATTTCTGTCCTAGTGTATAAGCAGACGTTTCTCTGACACCATCTAACAACAACTTAGGAAACCTCACTCTACTGGCACTGAGTCATTCCTGACATTAACTCTGCTCAATCCTTCATCTGTGTACACATAAACTTTTAGAACTAACACTGATTTCAAGTACAAGACCTTTTTTCTAAAGAGGAAAGTCATCATAAGAAAATGAGACATGACACTTGCACCTTAAATTACTCACCATATGATTATGAGAAATAATATACATGAAGCAAAGAGGTGCAAAAGGACTAAAAATAGACATTAGATGATTAGAGACAGATGCAAAATAATCACAAAGAGACATAAAATGAACACAATGAGGCACAAAAGACCACAAAGATGTAAATTCTGGGTCTCTTTCATTCTCTTCATTCTCTCTTTCATTCTGGGTGTCTTGCTCATGTGAAGGAGGGATGGGGGACCTTTAAATGTTTGTGTCCAGAGGCCCATTTCTCAGGACAGGTCATTTCTCATGACCTGTCCATAATCATTCATCGTGTTTCCTCCCATAGATATGATCTTAATTATATTGAGCATACACTTTACAGATTTGCATGTACGCATCCCACTCCCACCACACATATATCAAACATGCCGTTTTTCTATTCCATAAATCAAAAAACACACCAAAAACTAGCAAAAAAATAAACAACCTTACATAAATTCACCATGAGCTGCGTACTGAATTCATCCTTTAATTTTTAATCTTTTCTTCAAACTTCAGTTTTACACAGAATGCATGATGTTCTGGTAGTAAGCAGTAAGGTAGTGAGTAAAATTGAGTACATAAGCCTTTTATAATTGAAGCCCTAGGCAACAAGTGTCCCTTGGACACTTAAACATAATGAACACACACTCTCCGAACAGATCCAAGGGTACTGAAAGGATGGAGTAGCAGTCTTTTCTTGGCAAGAAAATAGAAAATGCTTCCTGTCTTACCAAATAACATATAGATTAATGGTGGAGCTGTGGATTATTCTGCAGTACCGGTTTGAAAAGGTTTCATAGAAATTGATGTTTTATATGTTTTAAATGTTATTTATTCTTTCTCTGCCATGATCCATCTTTGGAATCAAGTGAAACTGTTGTGAATCTAAGCTGTCGTTGTTGTGTATGTATGGGCAAGCTAAAAAAAGATTTGCCACTCAAAAGGTTGATTTTTAGTGAAGTGTCCTTGACATGATTACACAATGTTGGGTGTGTTTTTGGAGTCACAAACACTCTGGAAATGTTACTTAATTCAAGAATCTTTGTATGTAGACAAAATGATGTGATGCACATCCAGCAAAGGGGAGTAGAAATAGTGTGGGTGATTTTCTCAATAAAGAGAAAAAAGTTTTTTGCGCCTAAAATCATTGTTTCAACAGTGGTGTACACCCTGTAGAGCAACAATTTACACCTCGAGGCAAGCCTCAATTACAGGCCATTAGACTGATAATATATTGCAATGAATATGGAGCTTCTGCCGCGATCTTATGATTATAAATGTCACATTAAGACAACTAGGTTTTATATATTAAATTAATAGGGTTTAATGATTTTTCTAAGCTTTAAAGGAGTACAGAATCACATTTAAGATTCTCTCAGATGTCTTTCCAAGCTGTGGGTAGCTCTCCTAATTAGATAGGTGTTTGTGTGTTGGAGATATTGCCAATTACCGCAGTGACAAAGCACAAACATTAATGGGACTGCAACCAGACAGCAGTGTCTGGAGCTGAAAGCCCAAATAAAAATTCTTGTAGACAGGTCATAAAGCCAAAGGTGAAATCCAATTAATTCCCCTATGTCGGTGCAGATAAGGACACTGAACAAGAATTATAGTACATTTGTGCATCTTAATGAATGTGACTGTAATTAACCTGTAAAGTCTCTTCCCAAATCTGCCCCTAATTAAAGGAAAAGATTTATTGTCTATCAAATCAGCTCTCCTCAATCAATTCATGCCCGGGAAGCTGTGTCTACCTGATAGTGGCACGGAGACTGCGATTTAACTTCAGTAATAAAGATATCATCTTGAAAGCATAGCCCTGGGCTACACTGTTAGATTATCATATACTAACATCAAGATGCCCCAGTGGAATGAAGTCCATACTGGGTGGATAGATGAAATGCATGTTAGAGTAACATCTACAAGATATGTAGAGAATCAAATGCAAAGTGTAGTCCAGCAGGTGATCAGGTAAATTATAGACAGCAGCACATGTTTTACAGATACAGTTTGCTTAACTAACTTACAGATAGTTTTTTTTGTTTGTTTGTTTTTTTTACACACCTTAGACTTACTTCATGTGTTGTATAAACATTGTAGAGAGATGAACAAGGTGCTAGAATTGTCTGGGGTCTGGTGAACGTGACAGATAGCTGATTAAGGAAATATCAGCCTGGAACACAGACTTGAGAGAACATGGGACAGAGGTATCCCTCTCACATGTAGACCAGTGTTTTTCTGTACTGTCCTGTTGCATTTGCAATGTGTTGCCAGGTTTTCCGGTCTCACAATGAAAGATGCCACTGAACACAAATGTTCTGTATCTGTGTAACTCACATTGCTTCATGTGCATGAACATCCAATCCCTGAATTCTAATAAATGGAGTAAGAATAGCACCTGATCTGTCCTATAAAAATACTGCATCAATACAAGTTGTATGACAGTGTGCAATACCCCATTTCAGTGCTGACAATGTAATGTTTTTTTGTTTGATTTTTTTTAAGGTTAAGAAATATACTATTTGTCTTTGAGAGAATGTTTTTTTCTCTCTTTTATTCACTGTGTTATTAACTTCACCAAGGGCAAAAATTGTGAGTCACACACTCATTGCCGCATGGCAGGGATGGGGAAGGTCCTCTTACTGAGGATTTGTGGTTTCAAAAACATGACATGGATATCATGTAAATTATGAGTCAACCTTATATTTGGCAGAATGGCATGTCAGTGTCACAAAATTGTCCTGAGCGCTTTTCCACTGCTACGTCCTCTTGCAAATGCTCTGAAATGTAAATTGCTGTGCATAAAAATCACAGCAATTACAGTTCAGTCTACTTCTAAAACACATTAGTTGAACTAAAATGGAGGCTTGACTGGGGAACTTCGGCAATAGATTTTACAGTATGATTCATCTTATTGGTCTGGTTTATTACACCACAGCTACTGCAGAATTTTGCGGCTGTTTTTTTTTATTCTTTTAACGCTGAAATGTTAAGTTGAAAAAAGCTTTCTTTCAACTTTGTAGGTGACCCATTCATCTATACGTCTTGGGATTTGTACAGAGCTGTAATGCAAGGTCATTTCTTAAAAAAAAAAAAACTCTCACTAGTTGAAGTTGAAGTGTTTTTCCAAAAGCAAAGAATTTAGTACAGTTTCTCTCTTACCAACGGTTACTTTATGCATTTGGCTTTGTTCTCTTAAACTGTCATGCTCAACAGAAAAGAACCACAACTCAAGTATTAAGTGTTGTTGGCACATGTTTGAAAAATGTTCTTGTTTTAATTGCTTTGGCAAAAATGAAATTACAAATGAAGCTGCAGGAACAAAACTAAAACTAAAAATGACAGAAAGAAAAAATAAAGATAAACATTGAAGAGTATAATCAAATAAAAAAAGTTGTACTTTTTTGAAAAATAGTACAAAAACGTGAAATAAAATAGTATCAAATACCGTACAACACAACATATCTTTTTTAAAACAAATGTACGGGAAAAGTAAACAAGATATTTCATAAACAAAAGTTTGTCACCACAATGAGGATTGAGGAGACACAATGTGACGCTAAATCAACAGAACTAGGAGTTTAAAAAAAAAAAAATATATATATATATATATATATAAATAATGAAAAAAACTGTGTGACAAAGAGAGAAAGAGACTTATAGTCTCTCATTTTCTCCAGTCTTTGCATGTGAATGGATCCATGCGGGTCATTGGTCTTGTTTCCTCCTGGCTCGCCTGTCGAGTTGGATATATGTAAACTGGCCTTGCCTGCGGCAGCCTTTAAAGGATATCAGTTTGTTGGAGAGTGAGGGCAGGCGGGGGTGCAGGCCCAGCTGAGTGAGCAGTTGTGTGAGGTGGGGTGAGGGGCAGGAGGGAGTGTGGCGGGATATTACGTCCCCCAGATTGAGCACAGTCCCTCAGGTTCAAATTCCAGCGTTATGCATGCCTGTTGACTCATGTGAACCTTTTCCATTTGCTATTTCCCTGTAGATGGGTACGTGATCTACGTGTGTGTGTGTGTGTGTGTGTGTGTGTGGCTCATGAGGGGAAACCCAGTGCAACCCTTAGCCAAAGCAGCAGCTTCAGCTTTAGTAAATCCGCATTTGGACAGTGTAACTGTGTCACTGTAGTTTTCTCTATCATAAGACCAGTGAAAAGTGGGACACTCAGATGACAGGAAACTGTGTAAGTATAATTACACACAGCAGAGGACAAGGACTAAACAATTGTAAATTGTCACATTTTCACAGACCAGAAGCATAAAGTTGCATTTTGGTGTTTTTTTTTTTTTTTTTTTTTTTGTTTGTTTTTTGTTTTAGTTAACCACAGGATTAAAACAAAACTGTGGAAGATATGTATTTTTTTCTTTATTCTAGCTTTATGGTCATGCTTTTAAATTCACATTTAAAGCATTTTATTTGAAACTAGGAAATACAAGAGTCATATTAAATACCCAAAACTATTTCTATATCAAAGGTATCTATATTTACAGGAACTACTAAAGACAACTGCTAAGTCACATGGAGGTCATCTAATGTATGTGATCTTTGCACTCCCTCTAATAGTGTGAAGAGTTATGTACTGCATGTGCATCTACTGTTTGTGTGTGTGTGTGTGTAACATGCACTGTATGAATGTGTCATTGAACCATTGACCCTTCCAGCTTAAGTGTTGCTCACTCTCAGCCTGCCTGCTCCACTCCTCTAATTAGAGTTGCCAGTCCTGACAGAAATCCTGTCACAATCCGCCTGCTCACAAATGGCACTCGCCTGTTTGTCACCCCTATCTCAGAAAAGTGTGAAAAACTGGAGAGGTGACACATTCTCACCATCTCAGTTCATCTCATCCCCTTCCTCTGTCTCCCTTCTCTGAGCTGCGTGTGATTAGTTGTGAAGAAGAGTATATATAGTGGCAAGAAAAAGTATGTGAACCCTTTGGAATTACCTGGTTTTCTGCATTAATTAGTCAGAAAATGTGAACTGATTTTCATTGAAGTTACAGTAATGAACAAACTGTCTGTTTTAACTAACAACCCCAAAATTATTGCATTGTTCTTGTTCATGTTGAACACATCATTGAAATATTCACAGTGTAGGTTTGAAAAAGTCTGTAAACCCCAAGACTAATGATTTCAACAAATGTTCAGCCAGGTGTTAGAAAACCTGGAGCCCAATCAATGAAATGAGTTTTGGAGGTGTCCGGTAGAGCTACTTGGACTAAGAACATTCAAACATCTTGAAGTTACTATTCACTGCTGAAATGAACCATGCCTTGCAAAAAAGAAATCTCAGAAGACCCATGATCACGATTGACTGATTTGCATTAAGCTGGAAACAAAGTCATACAAAGTCATCTCAAAGAGTTTAGATATTCATCATTTCATAGTTAGACAAATTGTCTACAAATGGAGATGATTTAGATCTGTGACTAGTCTCCCTAGAAGTGGGCGCCTAGCCAAGATTACTCCAAGGCACCGCACAGAATCCTCAATGAGGTAAGGAAAACCCTTAGAGTAACCCCTAGAGCTAAACGCTTACAGGAATCATTGGAACTGGGTAACATCTCTGTTTGTGAACTGGGGAAATATTTGTTGTTTTGATGTAACTAAGGTTTGAGTTGGTCTGGAACAGTATGCAACACCATGTATGGCATTAAAAGGGCACAGCGTACATGAAATATCCCATAAGTGAAGTATGGTGGAGGGAGCATTATGATTTGGGGCTGCTTTGGTTCCGGGACAGCTTGCCATCATTGAGGGGAAAATCAATTCCCAAATTTATCAAAATATCCTACAGAATAATGTCAGGGTGGCAGGCTGCCGGCCCTGATGATGACCCTAAACATCAATGTAAATACACTGTAGAATAGCTACAAAAAAAGGAAAAGCTGCCTTTTGGGGTGATCCAGTAAGAGAGCAGAGCTCAGCCCAGTAAAGATGCCGTGGAATGACCTCAACAGAGCCATTCACACCAGACATCCTAAGAATTTGGCCAAGCTGAAGCAGCTCTGTAAGAAGATTGGTCCAAAATTCCTGCTACCAGTAGTGCTTTATTGAGGTTATTGCTGCCAAGGGGGGTTCAACCAGTTATTAAATTCAAGGGTTCCCTCACTTCTTCCACCAGACTGTGTATGCTTAATGGGTGTGTTCAGTAAAGATATGAAAGATTATAATTGTATTATTAGCTTCATCACATTTTCTTTGTTGATACTTGTGACTTGGATGAAGATCAGATCAGTGACCAGTTAATGGAGAAAACCAGGTAATTCCAAAGGGTTCATCTACTTTTTCTTGCTGCTGTATTAAGGTATGCTTGATTACTTGTGCAGTTAGACTGGTGGTGAAAATAAACAAAGCTTCTGGCCTGAGATGACAACAACTTGCTTTAATTTGCTTTACCCAGTCTGCTAAAGTACAAAACATTTTGCAAACCTTAGTTTGTTCTTATGTAGGTACTGTGATTCATAGTCAGTTGTCTTTGTACTTTCTGCCAAGCTGACAGATTGTGATAACTTTGCAAGTTGCACACACGATCAATAGTGTCTTTCAACACCCCTGCAGTCATAAAAAAAGCAATTTCTCTATTCTTTCATCTTTTATCATATGAAGAGGTTGCCTGAGGAAACAAGTGGTGAAAGAACTAAGACCATGGTGAGAGAGTGAACACGGGGATGATTCTCTGTCTTTTCCAATATGGCGTCGTTGTGGATAATGTCAGCAATATTCAGAACTACCTGACCTACGGTTTCATGGCAATTGTCATTTCAGAAGCAGGTGAACAAAAGCAAATGTGGGCATATCAATAGGACCAAGCATACGCATGCCATACATTGGGGTTTTCTATTTCGAAATAAATGAAGTAAGAATTATATTTAAAGTATTTGATGATTAATAAAAGTGAGGCAGTGGGACAGTAAGGACTCCATGTACATGAATTATGATGTACATGTATTGTTTAACTACGAGTTGTAATAATATTATTGTAAATTTATGCAAAATAAGTGTGAAATAAACACTTCCAAATTCTTAATCATATTGTGCAAAATTTGTCATAGATCATGGTCCAAACAGGCCAAATAGGCCAAAGTAACTCATGATAAATGGTTTATCAGTGGCCAAGAAGTTCTGCAGAATCCACATGTACACAAACGTGCGGTATTTCTGAACAATGCAGAATCTATTTTGGGTATTTGCAGCTTTTCAGATGTATTGAAGACTCAAGACATCCCAGATAACTTAAGCCCCCTACCCTTAGTGACGATACCAGTTATACCAGACCACCTACACTCATGATCCCCAACTGACCCCAGCAATTTCTCATGCCACGCCAGCTGGCAATTAGGACTACAAGAAATGATATCAGGGTCAACATAAAACACTGTGTGGCGAAGAACTCCAGTGAAAAGGAGTAAAATATGCTCACATGACCTTGATAATGGAATGTGAAAACTGAAGAATGTAGAATTGTTCATTATTTAGTTTAGTTTTTTTTTTTAACCCGAAGATCTGCACTCGCTCTCAGCCTCTCCTTTTATCTCTATCTCTTCACTTCAAAACCTTTCTGTTAGAGATGTGGCTAAGTTGACCTTTACCCGCTTTCCTACCACAACCCTCTAAGCAAACAACTTTGCAGATGCAAAGGAGAGTCTTTCACTATTCGCTAAGGAATGCTTGGTCTCTTGTGGAAAATAGGCTTTTGTCAAGGGAGAACAATATCCTGCAGTTATCAAAGTGCTCAGACAATTCGCTTCTCTATACACAAGGCAGTCCAAAATGCTTTTTTCATGTGGGAAACCTGCCAAGGCCTTAATGCCTCTGGTTCACATTGCAGGGTATCATTATTGTAAATACTTAACCTACAGTGGATGTCCATTCTCACAGGTCATGTTATTACCATTTTACAGTTTAGCAATTGTGCACATATTCTTCATGCCTCCATTATGAACTACTTAGTCAATATCTCTCAATCACAATGAAATAAATGATAAGATTGTAGGTTGAGTTAATCATGTTTTGTAATATTAGTGAATTTTATAGTACAATGGACATATGAATCTTTTACTTACTTGTTTTTCTTTCTTTAACTCTGAGCAGAGAGCTGATTAAATTCATCATTCTGAAATGACGGCGTCAAACAAATATTAATTCTAATTTAAGTATGTAATGGGAAAAAGAAAAAACAGATTTGCAACATGACTGTATGAATGAATGATCATACTTCATTGCAGGAATATACACGTTCTACTCCACATCTACCACAAAGTTTTCACACAAGACATGAAACACATTTTGTTCATTTTTAAGTGGTGATCAATCATGTAACCATGGAAAATACAATAAGAAAAAACTGTAACATCAGGAAATAAAAAGCAATCACAGATATGGTAATTACACCATGAGTACAACCAAATAAACCATAATTTACAACACTAACTGCCTGACACCCTCTTATGTAGTGGTGAAGTGATTAATAATTATATTGCAGTGATGATCACATGGGAATGCTGATGAAGTAAGGAGATGTTGTTTCCAAACATATGTTGAATGGTTTAGTCATGTCTGATAAAAAGTACTTAAGCATGCTTATATGAGGTGGCTGTATTCTGAGAACTGAGAATTTGATTTATAGAAGAGTTCATCCTTGGTGTAGGAAAATAATTTTGTGTTTGAAAGCTGTTACTTAGCAAGGCAGTTTGACTCCTCGTATTAAAGAATTGGGCATTTTAAAACTCTATTATGAATCAAGGCAATCCTAAAATACAGTAAGTGCGAGCACCAAGAAAAGCTCTTGATCTGTGGACTAATGAATGGAGACTTCCAAAACTGGTGATTACACCCTGCTAGGATCCCATTATGAAAACAAACCAGGTGGATACTGGGTGTGAATGCACAGAGAGCTACAGCAACAGGTTGAGCGGCAGCAAAGAATGAGTGAGTGAGTGTGCCAGCATTAATAGAGACCACCCAGTTGGTGATGGCAACCCGAAGAGTCAGTTGACAAATTACCCAATGCAGACCACAGCACCACCTCCAGTTACCTGGATCAGGTAGTTATTCAAACTTTACCTTATTATTTATTATTTCCTGAGTCTTACTATTGATTAGTAAAACTCTATTATGAAAAATATGAATGAAGAAATATTTTTAATACTTATTCTTCTCCTATCATATTAACACAAATGCATTTTTTGTCATGTCAAAGACACATGGACAAGATAGATCTTTTCTGATTAATAAAAAAGAAAAAAATATGGATATTGATGGAACCCGTATGTATAACATGTGCTTGGTGCTCACATTTCTGCCCATTATGAAAAGCATATACAACCCTCTATTGCTTATCACCAATCATCTCTGTCCCAGTACAAAGTCTAATGGTTGGGCAGACAGTTATAAAAACTACCCACATGCATTTTTTTTTTTGGGGGGGGGGGGTCGCATTTGTCTATGTGAGTTTATGTCAGTGTTGTGTCAAAGATCAAAGCTGGAGATTTCTGCATATACATCACTGCGCTTGCATTTGTGTGCATGCAACGTTCATGCAATAGGTGTCCAGAGAGTTACCTCTATCATGAGGTTTGTGTTGACATTTGTAACACTGTCCTTTGCCAGATTACCCCACAGGGGAATTTAGCTGGCAAGGAGTCGCTCTGACAGGGAAAAGGGCAACTCCGAATTAACACATGCCAGTGTCTATAACTGAGGTGCTCTTAGAGTATTGAAGATGGTGCCAATGGTAGGGCCCCTGAGGGAATTGGCTTTAGAGTGTGATACAAACAGAATGAAATAGGTGACATGGTGACACTTACACTGTTATCCCTTTTCCCCTTATTTGACCCCCACTGCCTGTTGTGAAGATTTCTGTCATTCACTTCACTCTGTCAAAGAGAAGACAGACACAGATTTTCCCTGCATGTGCACTGAACAAATCATTGGAAGTGCCTGAATTATTTTTTTTATTTTATGTTTTTTCACTGCCTTCACTGTCCAATCTGGAATGACTGATTCCCATCTTAGTTGCTACCATCTCCCGCAGTCGGCCCGAAAGGTTGTAGTCAGTCATGTGTCTCCTCTGATACACATGGCGTCACCAGCTGCTTCCTTCCACCTGCCAGCAAGGAGCATGCAAAGGTTCACACTGTCTGCCCCAGATTCCACCAGCCTCCACACAGACACAGAAAACTAAATGTTATGAATCATTAGCGCAACACCAATGACAATTTTAATAAAACAACATTCCTATTTGGGAAATCTGTTGATAAATGGCTGGCACCAAGTGTAATACATTATAGTCCAGCTGTCTGAGTATGTGAGATATATTTACAAATTCATTTGAGGTTGATTGATCTGTACAGTTTCAATTGAGGTTTTTTTTTTTTGTATGCCTGGCTCTGTGGAAAACTCTATGTCAAAGAGTTCAATTTCAGAGACAATATGAATAATATAGCACCTAATGAGCACATCGAGCTGTAACTTTTTATGATTGTAAAATGAATACAAAACTGGACTGAAGGACAAGCAAAACTTTACAGAGAACTACAATATTTTTAACAACATTAACCAACAGCTGGATGTGTAGGCAAGACCCAGCAATAAAACAAAACCTTTCAGACCAATGTACTGTATTGACTCTGATGACAAAACAACACTTTTGTGATAGACTTTTTGAGGACAGGAAACAGTTTCACTCTAGTCCGACTGGGAAAGTTTGCCAGAGATATCATTAATCGAACGAGGAGAGAGTCCTCAACACTGAAGACTTTTCTGTTATATATAAACATGAAGCATGGAATGTGGTAATATGTAAAACCCACATTTGTGAACCTTGTCTATCAGTCACACTCACTCTTGCAAGTCATCAGAATCATTTTCTCTGACAGTTTCTAAATCTAAGCATTTTTCAGACTTCAGTGTTTTGGAGCTCATCAGCTGTGACAGCAATAATTCTTGGCTGTGTGACAGATTCTCTCCCTGGCTCATTTCTGCAGTGAAGATGTCCAGAGACTTTATGAACTTATTTTCAATCATCATGTACGTATTTCACCTGTGGGGGCAAAACATGTTACACAAGCTTTCAAAAACTCCTGCAGGTGGACTAACAAACACTTTTAGTGTTGACAGACACTCACTAGCCCAGCAACATTAAGGCTGCAAACCCCCCATAATTCAACACTCGCTATGGAAGACTGTGTTCCACTGGTACATTCTCCATTTAAAAAGAATATCTGATGTTGTGAACTGTGCATTTGTGAGACAAAAAAACCCTGAAACCTAATTTCCAGAAAAAAAGACCACCTTATATTTGGGCCAAAACTGTACAACACATCCTGAATAACTGACTTAACCTCCATGCATGTTTCTTTAATTTCTCCATCTTCTCACTTTATCTTCGCATCTTTCACTCACATCATTGCTAAGGGATGCCTTAGTCATGGGAGTCAAGAGGATGGGACTTTGTAGGGTTAAGGAAACAATACATTTTTCCTCCATTAGTGGATAATGTTATGGATATTGTAACACAGATGACTCAAACACAAAATACTGCAGATCAATACCACTGGCTTCTACTTGCAAAAGAAAACAATAGTTTTCTAAAGCTAAAGAGAACTGCACTTTCCTTTGCATGTTTGTAAAGGTTAAATTCTGATGCTTTCATTTCCATTCAGCTGAACCTGAGCTCCTCTCTAAACTGTATGATTTGAGAATATAATTTCTAGTCTACTGTGGTGAGACCTATCACCTACATACAAGCCTATTATCACAATCTGTAATCTAAATATATATATGTAAGTAATGCAGCCCAACTCCCAAGATTTAAAAACCAAGTGTGTAACTTGATATCAGTTAAAAATAAAGGTAAAGAAAACAACTGTAAAAGACAAAAGTCTATAGCTTGAATGTACCTGTAAATTTAATGGACAAAAATGTTGGGCATGAACACTGTAGCAAAATCCGAGTCTTCCCTTTTAAACGACTGAAATCTGTTTTATCTTCTTCCCTTGCAACTGAGAGACCAAATGTGTGAACTTGCTGGACTCATTTGGGATGCAAGCCTACGATTCTGTGTGTGCATGTGATTTTGTTTCATGAGTAAAAAGCTTCAGAGAATACTGACACTTCCTGATATGGAATTCCTTCTGAACTTTTCCATGTGCCACAGCTTCAGGCGTTGGAGAGAAATGTGTTGCTCTGGCAGTCGTCTCATACCTCCTCCAAGTATGATACCTTCTATTCACAACAGAACAGAATATTTCCAGTTCCTTCCTTTTCTTTTTTTTTTCTGGGGGCCTAATAGTCTGGTGTACTTCACACTGACCAGTAAAATGAAGGAAGAGACAAAAGACAAACCATCAAACTGAATCTCTCACATTGCATGTTTGACACACTGTAGGGGTTACAAACCTCCTGCACTGTGCACTAATTGGGCCCCTCCAAAATGTTCCACTGCCGCATCATCTAACTGTAAATGGATGAAACTCTGTCTGATCTCTGTCCGATTGACTTCAGACTCCAAGGGTGTATTGCTAAGGATAGTGCCGACTGTGAAGTTTTTTGAATGAGCGGTTCTCAAGAAAGCTTCAAATACTGCTTTTTTTTACATGGTTCTTGATGTGAAGAACACTAAAAGGGTATTGCAGCACTTGGACAATTTCCAGCACGTGCATGATTGGATTTTAAGAAAGGCGGAACTCAGCCGCAACAGCACTTTCTATTACTGAGTGGAGAAAACTAAAAGATTCCACCTTTTTATTTGTAGATATATTCTACAAAAGCTCATTGAACTGAAAAATCATACGCCAGTAGACAACAATTTGTCTAATCTTGCATTAGAAAGACCAAAATTAAAAAAAAATTGTACTATTGCCCCCGATTGAGTTTGCACACACACATAAACATGATGCAGCAAATTACACAGTCAGTGCTATTGTAATTAGTTGCACAGACAGGGTCACAAATACAGTGATTTCATATGTATGGAGATGAGATAAAGACATGCCTTGTTGGAGAAAAACAGCGACCTATGATAATCTCTGAGGAAACAATGAACCCATTTTAAGTGTGTAAACAGTGCATATAAAGGCTCAACAAATTGCAAATAAGATTGTTGGAGAATCCTGCTGCAAAGGGCACTTCATTATTCCTGTCTTGTTTGACAAGTGTTTATTGTTGCTCCCAGCCTAGTGAAGGTTACCTACGAAATCGCCTGGAGTACTTGTACTGCTGTGACGACACAAATTTAGAGGTAATCAATCAACCTTTGTCTTACTCCACAAAGCCTGTCTTGAGGGTTATGGAAATTTGGCAATGATACTGTCTTTGCAGGCAGAGCTTTCTACTTTCTTCAGTAGATATGTAAATAAAGAATTGTTTTTCCTCTCAAAAAACATCAACTCAATTCCAAATGCTATTTCAGAAATCAGTTACTGATTCTCGCTGAAACACTGCCATGACAAGTACACAACTGACACAACTTTGTTATTAGATGAAACCATTCAAACTGGTCAGCCAGATAACCACTGCAGCAACCCCTGGGCTTCCTTTAAAGACCAGTGAAAAAGCTAAGGTTCTTCTGGGATAAAGGGGACTGGACATGTATACAATGGCTATATACATATATTTTTAGTTTATCTTATTCATTTTGTTCCCAGTGGCACTTACGTACAGTATGAGTTATGTATACAGAATTAGAGACATAACAAGCAACAATGCCAAACGCTATCTTCACACAGAGACCAAATGAATGTTTATCCAAACATGATTAATGGACCCCCATATCCATTTGGAACAACATGCTGTATTTGGCTGGCACACGTGAAATTCTAATTGTTCAGGAACCAAATAAATTTGCATGCTTGTCCATGAACACAGTGGTATTTTCTCATTTGTCATTTGGCTAACCTATCAAGCCACAGTGGTAGTGTCATGGTATGACGGCAGTTTGGCATGATCCACAGCTTGGCATGTGTGCAAGTCACACATGTGTTTGTGTGTGTGTAATGACTGATTTAAAAAAAAAAACCTAGGAAGTAATAATTCATGTGAGCTGGCTCATAATTGCGACATGTCTACCTGTACAGTGGCAACTCCAAAGCCAAGTCCTTAGAGGCGTTGTTTTTATTATCATCGCCCAAGACTAAATTCATTGAACCAAGCAGCTATTAGAAATGGATTTCACTATGAAGAGCTCAATTGCAGTATGAGTGTCTTTTTTTTTTTTTGTATTTGAATCAAAATGGAAATGAGGAGCGATGACCTTCAGTAGCCTGCCCAAATCAACTGAAACAAGCAGTTTTGTTGCCAAGGAAGAAATCTTATCTCAACAGCAGTTTCTGTGTGGTCCAGTGCATAATTCAAACTGAGATGAAAGTCAGCTGTTTACATTTTTCACTTGTAAATGATGCATCCTTGCCTTTGTGTCCCAGTAACACCGTTTCTTTCCTAGGAACCGTGATGTCGATGGAATGCATTCTGAGGTTCATTCCAATTAATATTGTTGGATATGTCATATATCAGATAGCAGGTTACAGATAATATAATTTCACCGCTCATTAATTCTCAGGCCCTTGACACTTTGCATCACAAGACAGGGTAGGTTGATCAAACTCATTTTAAGTTTACTTGATTGATTTTTTTTTTTTTTTTTTTTTTTTGACTCACAAAGACAAAATATGTAGTTGGAGAATTTATTAAATTAATATACACGAAAATAATGGTTTTAAATGTTAGTACAGCATAACTGGAAAGTTGTAATGGACAAAGAGCTCATACTGTAGCTCAGATAAAAGAGTTAAGTTTTGGAAAAGCTTCTCTGTATTAATACAGTCTCAATGGAAACTCAGTCACTAAAATTCCCCCTGGACTGCAGACTCTGGAGGAAAATGTTCACAAAATGTACTTCTGAAGAAAAGTTAAAATATTCTTGCATGAGAGATTCTTTGCAGTGTACCACATCTCTTTATGGTTACACAGCGACTGCTAGTGAAGTGAAGACCATTAATGAGCTTCTGACAGTTTCATTGATTGACTGAGTGAGTGATTGCAACCATGACCCTCTTAACATGCCTTCCATAGGGAACTCTTTTATCATTAGCATAATGTTTTAATTAGGTTATTATTTGCTGTTATTAAGGGCAGGCCACCTTTATTGTATAGTAAATTTTAAGTTAAGAATCCCAGTGTATAACAACATTTAATCATGTAAAATTTTGGTCTCCAACACCCTCTTCCTAAATATGGTTGTATCAATGAAACTAGCCTATTCTCATTCCGTGTGACTCCCTGCCAGTGATGTATGCCCTTTACACTGCATCAATTAGTGAATACATTTTATGGGCCATTTAAACTTGGCTCAAGCAGTTAAGATTATCACTGGTGGAGCTAACGGTATTTGCCCTAAAGAGAAGGCCCTCCCATCAGGATAAGCCTGCCTGCCCTTCCCCGCAGAAGCGGATTGAGATTCAATTGCGGAGTGACATTCGCTTTATGACAGACTGATCTTGGTATTCACAGTTAGGCTGATACCCTCCTGTTTAAATAAGGCCATTTTGTTAATTGTGAAGCAGCAAAAAGCAGATTGGCATTTGTCTGGTGAGAAGGAGGGCATAATCAGGCAGATCGGAGGCTGAAGAGTGGAGACAAGGGCCATTATGCTCTTCCAGTGCAGACACTTCAGAGGAAATGATAACCGGAGCTCAGAGTGACAGAGTAATATCACACACTCCCCTGCACGAGGAGACACATTCCTTTGCTGACGAGGACATGAAGTTAAAAAAAAAAAAGCTTTGAATTTAAAACTTCCATTTGAAGGCAAATTGATGGCCGCTCGGAGAGCTGCTGACTACTCTACTTCACCCCCTCCAACGATATTAACAGACTGTAATTAATCAAAGTTTTACTTTTTCTAATTGAACCCAACTTTCGATTTGCCGGAAATGAGAACCCCTGACATTGGGTTGTGATGATTTCACATTATGCCAAAGACAATTATGTGCATGTCAAGAGTGTTGTATTACCACCCCTAATAACACCATGTCCTCTTTCAGAGCCACTGCGGTCATCTTACATTGCGAAAATACTCTCCAGACAGAAGAAGTGTGGGCGGCGGAGATAGCAGAGAGGTCACTGCATTGGCTGCCTTCACCAGTCCCACAGCATTCAAAAAGGAGCTCGAGTATCTGGTCCAAATAAGTCTGGAGGATGATATATAGGTTCTGTTTGCAAAATCATTAGCAATAAAAGTGGAGCTTCAGTACAGTAAGCTTCATTGAAATATAGTCTCAGTTTTGAAAGAAACAATACCTTTTTAATCAAATATTCCTCAAAAGTACCTCTTACAGCACACTGCAGCTCACTGTATTCGAGCTGCGTTCTTTTTCTCAATTTGGTGAGACAAAGTACAATTAGATCAGTACAAATTGCTAACTCAGTTGTGTCAAGCATCATGCAAATAAGACCAGGGGAAACGCGGTGGGAAGAAACTCAAATCAAGTTTAACTTTTTTTTTTTTTTAAATCAATAGAAGCTCGAGAAAGATAGTCAGAATGCCTTCAGGATCAGTTTTTCACAATTGCATGAAAATTGCATTTGTCTTTAAAAAGAAATTACGGATTATTTATAATGTGATTAGGTGCTGCTTGCCTTTTCTGTAACTCTGAGCATTTTGAACACTAGAGGGGCTATACATGGCAGTAAATCTGATGTTTTTTTTGTTTTTTGTTTTTTTTTCTGACACATTGTTGACAGGAAAAGGTGTTTCTGGGGCCGGTCAGTAAAACCTGTGAGGATGTGTCACTTCGCTGCAGGTCACCTGATACCACAGTGCAGTCATCCAGCCAGTCATGCAGCTAAGGATTCCCTCTATTCTAATCAGTTATGAAGGACCTGGCATATTACCTGAGTACTGTAGAAAATAAGAAATTGTTTAAATATTAGCAATTTGTGGACTAGGTTCTAAGTTCTAAGTTCTGCTTAGAACGAGATTTGTTTAGAACCCTCACCAAGAGATGAAAAAAATCATATTTGCATTCTTTCAAGACATTGCTGCTGCAACGCCAGACAACACCTCAAGTCAGCCTTACAACTGTTTTTATGTTCAATGATTTTTTTTTCACTTTTCACTTTGTGGAAGTGGCACTTTCTTAAAAATATTTAGTGAGGATGTGAGATGGAGAAGAAGCTTCTCAAGTTGCACAAATCCTCCTGTTCAACCAATCTGTTGAACAAAGTTCTTCTGGCATCAAATACTGGCAATGCTGACTCATATAAAATGCATTTCCTACTTGATTACTGTAAATCAGTCAATAGCTTTGGAGTGAAAATTGGAAATATTCATAATAGAATGCATATTTCAGAAAATGTTGAACAATTTAGAACAAAAGCAGAAAATGGTTTAAATTGTGGGCAATCTTGCTGAAACCTGGATGCTATTGGGCTCTAGCTTCAAAAGCAGCAAGGCACATTTATAAATGTTGTGGCATGCAGGTTCCCTGCATGATGGGTACTCTCCTCACTTTGTTCAAAATGGCTCCAAACTGGCTATTTGTGAGGGCTGAGGTCAACTCTCTATGTTGGGGTCCATCTTTTCTGCCAGTAACCCATAATATCCCTGGTGTACTCTCTAGTCAGCAGCCCAACCACAGCTAGCTGTGCCACCTGCAATGAACAGCTGCCACTGATCCACCCAATCAAAGATCCTGTAAAATATGGCTCCACGAAGGGGTGCTTCTTTCATTTATTACCATTCTCCTTGCTGTCAGAACTGCCCCTGAGGACTGAAGACTGTTGAGGTTGTAAGTAGTAGGACAGTAGCCTACCTTCTGCGCCTGTGACTCTTTTGTTCCACCCTGCTTTGCTTTAAATAAACACTCTAATAAATTTTACCAGAAAGGAGTGTGGTGCCTTCTATAATCACACCCACTATCTGTATCATAATGTGTAAAAGTGTAAATGTAGTGGCTGGGACATGGGATTTGCAGTTATTGAGCTTTGAGTTATTGAACAGATTTGCAGCAATCTAAACACACTTTTACAATAAGGGTTTGATACTGGCCATTGAAACCTATAGTGGAATCAAAGGTTAAAGTGTGAAAACAGTATTAGATAAAACACAGCAGATTCACTCATACTGGTTACAGAAAAAAAAATATAATATAATAAAAGGTAGTACCTACAGATGATGGTCCAACAAGGGAGAGTAGATCTCGAAATCACACACTGCTTTCAACATAGCACACTATATTTACCCTCAGTCATTTCACTTGAGTGTCCAAATTCTGAGAGTGTAAATTTATCCACTGGCCCCTAAAATTCCACAAAAGAACAAAAAAGTTGTGTCCATGCTGTGTATATTGCTTTCTGATTTAAAAAAAAAAAAAAAACAGCAACAATGCAAAGCACTCCAAGAAAGCACCATTCAATTTACAGTTGAGTGGCTCTACAGATGTCGCAAATGATTATGACTGAGGGGGTGATTTCATGGTCAGAGAGAGAGAGAGAGAGAGAGAGAAAGAGAAAGGCAACACCCCTAACATCATTATTACATGAACAACAAGTTATTCATTACCTGGAATTTAACATTACATCCAGAGAAATCTACAGTCACAAAATAGCTATGATAGATATAGTACCAACAAAAAATGGTGAAACAAGGTCATCAGGAGTGTAGATATATTATATACATTGCTGTCACTATTTTCTTGGTTACAAATCTGAAACACAACTGGATGTAATTATGTTCGTTAAACTGCAAATATGGAACTGTGCTGGGAGGGATTGCAACGCAATGTTCCACTCAAATCACCTGCTGCTGACAGATTAATACATCCTAAAATAAACCAAGGCTTTTATTCAAAATGACAGTGAGTAAATCCCCAGATCCTGTGAATATAAGCTTATAACTGATATAACTTTCCAGCTAAGCTACACTGACACACACAGGCTAACAAATGTGTAACAATTACGATCTGACAGTGAAACAAATTTTCCAATCCATCCCATCCTGACAGAATTGATTTTTGATTTCAGTTGTCATTTTCTTTAATTGCCAGGTTGTCTTTGTTTCTGTTTCTGTCTTTGTTCCAAACATTCATTCATTACCCAAATTTTGGTGACTAATGAGAAGTTATTTGGCTGCTCAGAGGCCATGAAAATAGAACACCAACTTGGGAGTATCAAACACTTGCTCCTGAGTTTTTAAAGGTTGCTATTAAGCTTGTAGATATGAGCACAGTTTCTGTGGTCACCTTGAATTTTTGTTAGTTACCATGGATGCTGATGGTGACCAGCTTTCACGGCTGGTAAAAAAGACTCAAAATGTCCATAGAAAACCCTTATCTCAAAAAAATAACTGCAGGAATTCATTTTACATTCAGTCCTGCTTAACGCAGAGCATTCTCCTGTGTATGTGTGAAATAGGGTTTTATAGCATATGGGAGCTATAGTGTGTCATGTTTTGTCTTGATCCCATATGTTGAGGCCAGTCTGCAGAGTTTGCTCTCTGTGTGAGCAAAGAGATCAGCATTTTCGGTACCTCAGAATGAAGACATAGTAACAGGAGCATCTCCAGCTTGACAATACCAACAATGTGTGTAATGTAATGTATAATGTATTTATCTTTAGGTGTATTATTATTGCAAGTTTTGTGATGTATCAAATAAATCCTTCAGATGGTGAAAATACCTTCACAATAACCTTGCTAGGACTGGTGAAAAGAACAAAGAAATTTGGGGATTTCTTCTCTTATTTGTTGTACTGTCCATGAACGTCAGTTTCTTCAGACCAGTGTAAATTAGACACATTATTGATCTAGTGTTATTGATCCAGGGTCTGAGGCAGAGCCACTGTATGCAATGTTGCCATGTCTGGCAGGTGCAGAGCCAAGTACATTCAATTTGTGAGTGTGTGTGTATATATTGGACAAAGATATATCTTTGAAGTGTTGAGAAATGCTGGCTTGTGTTAATTTAAATAAAGACAAAAGAAGCTTCACTTCTTCATCATTTATTTCAGTACCAATGAATGTATAAGAATAGACTACATATGATTTTTTTCTGTAGTTTGTTTGTTTCTTCTTTTTTTTTGGTGAAATTTTATTGAATAAACACACAGACTAATTGATGGATGGTTCAAGAATAACTGCAGTAAACACAGTAATTAAATACAATTAAACAAACTGCTGTGTTGCTGCATCTGCACCATGATTGTGCGACAGCCCGAAAGGTTGTCCGTGCAAACAGCTTATTGCAACTCACGGTTAGGTTTTATAGTTAGGCGACCTCTAGTGGCCGCACTAATTATGATGAAAGCAAAAGAGGAAGTCAGGTGATGTTGTATGTAGAGTAACAAAGTCCACATTTTGAGGAAGGGGTTGGGTGGACTGCACAGGACTGCTGTTTGTTCTCCATTTGAAAATAATAGTCAATGTTGTTTCTTTTAGCCATGATTAGTCCACACCATTTAATATTGTGACCATGATGAACCAGGTCCTCTAACCTTAAGGACGTAATTATCATAACCAAAACCACAATCTTTCCCAGAAACTAACCGTGGAGTTTTTGTCCCTAAAGCTAACCAACCATTCCACAACCTTAACCGTGCCTTTATCATTGTTACCATGATGTTGATGGTCTAGTACTCCTGCTACTGAAATGCTCGTACGGATCGTATTATTGTTACCATGATGATGAAGATCTGGTATACCTGAAAATTGGTATGCTCCTAGTGGTAGTATCTGAGGGTAGGGACAAGTGAACTATATGGTCATTTAGGTTGGAGGATAACTGAAAGCGGTGGATGCTAGAAACACAGCTGCAGCATGTGGTGACAACAAATACACACACCCTAGTCATGGTGTTCAAACAACAGAAACATTTATTGTCATCTTGTTAGTCTTACTATTACAGTGACTGAAATGTCTTAAGCTAAGCTAGAAACAATAACACCCATAAACAAATGTGTTAAGCAACAATGCTGAAAGTAGGTAGATGTGGTTGTTCCTGTGAGCCGGTGTTATATGCACTTCATCTAAACACAATATGCTTTTGGAAACGTATGAAAGCAGTAACATGAGAAAGCATCCAGGCTTCTAACACAAGAAATTGGACTGTTATTGCTGTGTGACCTATGCCGCTCAGCCAAGATGCACTCATCCACTGCACATTGGATGTTTTCAGCTCAGTAGTCCCCTAGCATAGAGAGGAATGATCAATAAGGCCCTCTTTTACTGCTTCACTTCACAACTGTCTAGTCCTGCAGCTCTGGAATAGTTTGACACGCACAGACATTGAGGTAAACAAACTTAGAATGGCAAAGGTGAGTTTAAAGGGCCCAACAGGAGGTTTCTTTTTAAATATTTTTTAACTTTGAGTCTTCCTACTTCTCCTCCACCTCCTTTTTCATTTTTTACTGTCTCTCAGGGGTGCACACATTTTTCAGCATGTTTTTTCAACTGTACCACCAGACTACTTAGGTCTCTCCTCTTTCCATGTCAACACTTATATCTCCTCTCCATAAAAAAAGACTGCAGGCAGAATAATTTCTCTGCACTCTGTTTCACCTTATTCCTTTGGACAATTCCTTTGTGAGAAGGTGTCATCTGTGATTTGTACCACCTTGTTCAAGGTTTTGCAAAGGGAATCATTTCAGATTAGCTGTATAGTCTTGCTGGGCTCACAACCTGAAGCTTTGATTGTTTTTGACACATGTGGTTACAGGTTGGAACAGCACTATAACATGAAACAGTTTTGCACCCCAGTACTTCACAGTCTGTTCAGCCAGATCCTCATAATATAGCTGTCAGTTTAATAAAAAATAAAATCTTTTGCTGTGTTGTTTAGGCTGTTTTCAAAACATAACATGGCCAGTGTCTCTTAAACTTACTAAAAAATATTGCAACATCATCTCTATGTATCTTATGCCCATTCAGTAAAATGTGTTTCTACACTTTAAAGCCCCCCCGTGCTCTTTTTTTCTCTGACTCTCAGATCTACAGTCTCAAGACACCCTAGAAGAAATCCTGCCATGAAGGTGCAATCTTCCATTTAAAAGCACATCATAAGTACAAGCAGACCTCTGTGTCTGCTCGCTCACTGAATAAGCTGCTCTTGCCAACCAAGATCCTTCTGCTTAGAGCTTCGAGAGATTTAAGTCATTAGGCTCAAGTCCAAATGAAGTCACAGTGAGTCATTAGTGTTAAAGTTTTTTGCAAGTATTTTTTTTGGCTAGTTGAGTCCTAAGTCATCACATTCTTAACTCAAATCCAAACACAAGTCCACCTTGACCTAATTCCAGACTTCTGTGTAAACACCGCAAACTGGAGGCTGATGAAGTGAAGTGTCACAGTAAACTGTTTGTCCTTCTTAAAGTTGGTTTATACAACAAAATCTACATACTTTGTTGTGGTTTAAGGCTCAGAACTCACTTAAAAACTCAACTGAATGTTTCCTTTTACAAGATTTAAATCCTGGCCAAAATTGCCCCCAGCCATAATTTCCACTGTCATTCTAATTCACATAATTATCATTGTCATGCTTGAACGCTTTAATTGAAGTCTCACCCTGAGAAAACTGTTAGCGGCCTAAAAATGTATTTAAAAAATTACAGAAAACACGTGGAGAAGAAATAAATACTGGTTCTTTATAATCTGCTCAGTCGGTCCTTTATCTGTCCCTTCTCGTTTCTCTGAGAGATATTTCATGCACGTCTCCATTTGAATCACAAGCTGAATGGCATGGACAGAGATGTGATTGGTATTCACATTCATTCAAAGTAAAATTCATGCATCACACACACACACACACACTCACACACACTCACGTTCATTTTGTAGGGAAATTTGACCTAACTTCTTGTGATACTCACTTGAACTATCGTCATCCATGATTACCATTAATCAATATACACTGTATTCCATGGCATAATTCATACAATGTGTTCAGGGGTTGTCTTTTGAAACATTTAAGGTGTCAGTGTCTTTATTTTCTTGCCATCTTACCATCATCCAGAAATCTTTTTTGGGCTTCCTATATTCTAACGGTGACAGTTCTAGCTAATTTTGTTGTAAGTACAGTACATTTCAGGCTTGTCTGGAGTGGGGAAGTGCATGCCCCAAAACAAGTTAACAGCTTTTGATTTTTTTTGTTGCTCCAGCAGTAGGCATTCTGCACAAAGGAGCAAAGCTGACTATGTGAGTGTATGCAAAGAATAAAGATGAAGGACCTTTGTTACAAGAGCCAAATCTGACATTTATTTCAGTGATTTGTTGATTTACGTTTTGAATTATTGGTTTTGTTCATTAATCTTTTAGTTGCAGTTTATGTCGACCTTTTGTAAATGGTTCTATATTTATTGCATATTTTGTACACTGTCACAATAATAAGAGTGAGTGATCAATAAATACATTAGGTCATTCATCCAAAAATGCTACCAGCAGCTACATGAGATCACCAGATGTGTTTATGTCTTTTTAATAAAAGATATTCCTTTTAAGTGTCATGTAATGTCATGTCATCATCTGCCGCTTATCTGTCCTTTTAAGTGTCATTTTCTAATTACATAGCTTCTGCTGTCAGCTACTGCATCGTTGGCACTGAGCAATCTTTCATCGATGGGTTCACACAGAACAAATTTAACATGATTTCCATATTGTCTGATTTCTATCTCAGAATTTGAAGAGTGGAACGAAGGCACATTCACAGAAGCCAGTTCATCTGTTTGAACAATCTACAGGCCCCCTTTTGAATATATTTCTCAATGCATGCTAAAACAGGCTTCCAGATTATCACTATAATCCAATATTGTGCATGTTTCCCATGTTAAGTTGTGGGATACACAGAATAACAATTTCAGATCTTGAATTGGCAGTGTATAATAGGAGTCTAGTCTGTAGGGGAACAGAGTCATTTGTTTAGGAACAGTGCAGGCAGCCCCGGGGTATGGAACAAATATGTTTTTGAAGCTTTTGTGTTTCCATGCATGGGATTGAACTGTGGAGTTGTGGGTTATGAGAATGTTCTAAAGCTGAAGCCTCCAAGGTTAGAGCAATAGGCTTCCTCTCAAAAGTAACTGCAAAAATGTTTTCATGTTCAAACATAAAGGTAGGACACAGATGCTGCCTCTTCTGCTGTGTCCTTGTGGTAAAAACACCAGGAAACTAACAACTACATGAGCTTTTTGTGGACTGTAGGTTAAGTTTGAAAAAAACATGCCTGTTATCCCCAAATAAGCAAACTTTGCACTTACTTTAATACGTTTTATGTCCAGTGTAAATATTTCCTGATGTAAGGCCATCAAAAAAACATATTTGCCACTGACAGATGTTGCTGGTATAATTCAGAGAGGAAAGCGTTATTTCCATCTATAGGCTAGAGGGGGAGGCTTTCTGGGAGGCTGAGTGTGCATATTTGTCAGTGTGGAAATTAAGGGTTTGACGGGAGGGAGGTCAGGTTTGCTTTGCCTTCTGTGCGTTTGTGTGTGTGTTGTGTACTTATTCAGAATAGAGTTCTATACACCGTATTTGATCATGCATTTCATAATCATTAGGTGAAGCTCTGGCTGTGGCATCAACCTCTCATAGGAGAGCTGCAGTTGTTTATCTGCTTGTGCTACTGCAGACAGCTGTAAATAAATGAAGAAGGAGTAACTCCAGAGGGAGTATGGGGAGTCTCACACAGGGATTTGCTGACTAGTTTTGTTATGGTAGACTAGGTTCTGCTTTTTTTTTTTTTCTCACACAACTTCTCACACAACTTCCTTTTTTTGTCCATGTTTCATTTATCCATTCATCATGCCACAACTTCCTCTTACATTAATTCCTGTCGTGGTAATAGAGTTTTCCCTGATTAATCTTTCACCCATTTTACTCTACAGCCAGTATTGCAGCAGCACCCTACTTATTTAATTTGAGAAACGATGTAAAAGAAAAACTCAGGATAATAAATGTTTTCTCCTCTGGGACGCTATTTGGTACAGGCAACATCCATCTTTGTGGAGCTGCAACCCCCTCTACCTAACTGATCTGGTTACATGTGTGGGTGCATAGGCTACATGATGTCAGTTTGCATCACTTTGCTATTGGTCTTGCAAGCATGGAAGGGAGACAGAGCTCGTGCCACACATTTGAATAATATGTTGTATTGGTGCAACTTCAAGAGACATTTGATGGAGAATACATATGTAATGGCTAAGAAGAAAAAAAGTGACCAAAGGAGGTCACACAATCAAACTAAAAGTAGACACTATTCACTGTATGAAAAGGTTGAACTGAACATATTCTGCTTTATGGATAGAGACACCCAAGCCACATCTGCACACAGGCATTCTTCCTCACAATCAACTGCAAGGAGGTGGAGCTGAAGAGGATGTCTCTGGTACAGCAAACAGAAAGGCCCATTCGGTTTTAGCTCCCGCATTACAGTTAAGCTTTGCATACTCCTAATCCTTATTGTCTACAATTAATGAGTTTCTCTCATATTGAGAAACATGCAAATTGAGATTTCTGGCTTGGAGACTGCAATTATGGAAGAAGCTAAGGGATATGAGACCCTAATTATGTGCTATCATTATTGCCATGGCTACTGCTACAGTTGACTTAGCATGCAAGGGTGGAAAGAGGAGTATGAAATATTACGCAATCCAGTGGCTGCATGTGATACAATAACTAAAATGTTAAAGGGAAAAATGTACAAAGTATCAAAAGAATTAGTCTTTTGTTTCTATTCACATGCTGATGAACAATACAACAGAACCATACCACTGCAGTTTCATGCAATGCAATTTACCCTACTCACAATAAGTTAGGGATATTGTGAGACTCAGTGGATGTCATACATACAGTGTTTGTTTCACTTCAGAGATTT
>JBBMJY010000018.1:19843227-19861022 GCA_037833715.1 Toxotes lorentzi
TCTTCTCATTCATTATTAGTAATATCAAAGGGAACTTTTACTTATTTCATTAAAATTCAGACCAAATAGGAAAAGCAATCATATAAATAACAATATCCCTAGCTCATTGTGAGTAGTGTAATTATACCGTGCAACCGACAAGGTAATATGTTTATACAGGAACCTCTGCTTTGCTTAAAGCATTTGTTGCAAGTTGTCCTCAGAGGAGAGGAAAGGACATAAGCCCACAAGGTGAAAGTTATTCAGAAAAATGGTTGAATCAAGCAAAATAAATGCAATGACAAAACTGATTTGGTGTCATACTGCCTTGCACACTGCAACTCTGCAAAAAACACAATGTTCCATTGTCATGGAAATTTGACACTTTGTATTCACCTCTGAAAATACAGACATAGCCCATGACACAAGCCTACCATTGTAGACACCGCCATACACACATGCTCCCGTATGTTCATAAGCGTCTACATTAAGAAACTCACTTTTGTCAGCTTGTGCATTGAATTTAATCTGCTTTGATTTTGCAACAGACAGAGCACACAGCCCTATTGTGAGTGCCATCATCTCAAAAGAGCTTAGTGGGCAGAACTGCTATTTGACAGAGGATAAAACACAGTCCTACAGACAGAATCGATGCACTACTTCTAAACTGGCATGGATTATGTTTGCATTCCCTATATCTCTGTCTCCCTCACTGTATTCAAATGATGTCTATCACAGAGAAGCAGCTCCACCACAGCATCTTCTGCTGTACCAGCTTTGCGTACGGACAGTTACTCCCAGTCAAATTCATGGACAGGAAGACTGCTCAGATGTCTGATTTGTGGAGCAATGTAGCCAACTACTTTGCACTTTTAACTTCAATGTCATCCACCCGTAGATTTCCCTCAGGGCTTAACTGATTTGTAAATGGTGCAGTTCTCTCTTTTTGTGCTGCTTACAATGTGCCTTTGAAAAATCGAGAAAAAATAATAAGTTCTATTCCCTTTTATCCTGCATTGTGCCACTCAGTGCACCTGGGGAAGTGTAGCACTTGCATGATAAGAGGAATATTGAAAGAGAAGCCAACTGAATTCAATATTTCAGTGTTTTCTTCCCCCAACTTTTCAGTGCTGCAGACTTAGAGCACACTCAAAAGTGTTTTGCAAGACATCTTTAGTCAAACATTCTATGACTCTTGCCAAAGATATTATTTTGCACAATGGCTTGCATTTGACTGTAATAAAGCTTCATACTGTATGAATAAATATTCACCATTAATTATTCATCCACTTTTATATTGATCTCATGAAATTATTAATCTGACTGAGGCCCGTCTCAAGAATACCATAACATATTAATCACAGGTAGCCACAGCACTCCTGTTGCGTTGTTAGGACTCGTTAGGCTGTGAGGGTGAGAAAGGGCAGGGGCTTGGAGGTATACAATAGATGAACCTCGTAACACTTGAGAAGAATTCTTTGAATAATCGCTTGTGTATTACAAGAGGGTCATGATGTTCACATCATAATTTGACCTCTGACACTTTCCCTTTGTGAGGAGTCGTGGGTAATCGGCACATCCTTTAAAATGTACCATTACTCCATAAGATTCCCTGTCTGCTATCAAGCTCACACACCCTCAGTCACTGCTGCCAGGTATAGTGTATGATTGCAGGGGCAGCTCTTTCCCCTAAGAGGCCTGTGGTGAGCTAAGCCGAGTCACACAGCCAGAGCCAAAGGATTCTGGGTAGTTGAAAGCAGCTTTTCTGTCAGAGCTACCTTCAAAGACCAGGAAGCCATCCAGAACACGGGGACATAAGATCAAAGGCCCAGAGAGCTGTTGCTAATTAGTAGGTGGGAATCCTGTAAATGCACCACAAACTATTGTCTGCCACTGTCATATTAGTGATAGCAAAGGTTAAGCAAAAGAGGAAATAAGAGGATGTGACAGGCTCAGGGAGGGAAAAAAAGGAAGGGAGGGAGAGAGAGTGAGAAGGACAAGATGAGAGAAGGGACACACAGTCCCATTGTGTAAAAGTGAATGTTCTGTCTGTGTGTTGCTTTGTCCCAAAGTGAATGGCATGCGTAGGTGTGTGCTAATGTAAGCTGAGAATGCGAAGTCACAGCACCCCTTTCTCCTTGGTAACAATCTCCCACAAGGCGGCGGTGACCTCCCTCTCAATGTCTCTTGTCAGGCACCACATCTGCTCCAGTAACATGGTTGTGAGAGAACACCATCAAATCATCGTACCTTACAGGAAAAAAGAAATTTCTACACACCCTGGGACTCAGTTTTGTTGTTTTGCTTAGTATTCCCAAAGGTTTCAATATATATCTGCTCAAAACCCAACTGTAAACGTTGTGGGCAGGCCGTTCAGCCGACACCGGTATGTATCATGTCTTTCTATTAATTGTCGAGTAATGTCCTAATCCCTGGCAGCTGACTGCAATTGGTAATTATTCACTAGATTGTTATAGCTTGGGTTAAGTTGAACCACCTACTGCTAAAATGGAGCCACACATAAGACAGACATTGTGATAAATGGAAGTTACCTGGATGTAATGAGTGTGTGTGTAGTCAACTACCAGACTTTGTTATTGCACCTAAAGAAAGATCAGTCCATTCACTGCCCAATCAGGGAGTAGCGTGCCCCATAAAGGTGGCGCAAAGCCCACCTTTCACTGATTTCCCTTTGAAATCACTGACGCATGAACAAGATACAAGCTGGGCAGCTGCAGCTGGAGGAATACATACACACTCATGGGGATAAGACAACAGACTCACCAGTGGGCTGCTGTCTAACTACACGCCTCTGTGCCCAAGAGCCAAAAGGCAGCACTAAGCCAGATGGTGCTCTCTCCAAATGAGCCACAGCTAAGGTGTAGAAGGAAGACCACAGGCAGATGTTTCTGCTGTGACACCCTTGTACAAAGCCAATGACGCAGTGCCCCTTTTGAAGTGTGTTCTAAAGGACTGTGATGCACCACCTTGCACACCTTCTGAATGGTATCATTCGGCCAAAGCCTATAGTCTATAGGTCGACAAGCCCCTGATGCACATGCAAGGGGGCACCTTCTCATATTCCTCCTCAGACTCAGTTTCAGAGTGGGGCTGACAGTTTTTTCTAATTTCCCTCTGCAGACTAGTGGTTTTCCCTCCCTCCCATCTCAGATGCCTGGGGTTCAAACAGACTGGCAGTGCAGTGGTGAGCATTTGTCAGCACAGATTGACTTTTTTGCCCCATGAGGTGTCGATATGCTGCACCTGACAGGCCGCTGGCTCCGCGCGGTTTGCCTGCCTTGTTAAGTCTGACACTGACAAGAAGTGACTGGGTGAGAACTGACACACAGAGGAAAATCTACGGCTACAGCAAATATTTGATGATGTGATTTTCGCTGGATTGGAGATGGAAGCCGATGTTGACATTTATGTAACATCTGCACAGTCTGGTCGTCAGAGTCTGTCTCTCTCCCTAGTCTTATCTCTCCCTTCTCTCTGCCTTTCTCTCTCCCTCTCACCATGTTCCCTCCTTCTCATCATAAAGAAAGAAAAATGAAAAGAAAGACAGAAAGAAGGAAGCCTGGTTTCAAAACTAATTAGCTGACAGCAGGTGGTGAGTGCTAAAGTGCCAGGTAAATGCCAGGTACATGTCGCCTGGCATCTTCATAAACATGCTTCTGTTGGTTATAAATATGTGCCTTCTCATGGCACCACACACTGGCCTAAAGCTTACATAATATATCACAGAGCCAGAATAGTGTCACTTGTTTCCTTATGCTGAGATAAGATATAAGACATTTCCTACGTGTTTAAGAGTCAAACAGGAAGATAAACATTTAAACATGAACACTGAAATGCTAACAGGGAACAAATGACAGAATGTATTATTCATCTTATTCATTTGAAAAATGTCTAACCTCTAACAGACTTTGAAGCAGAAATGATTGTAACTATCTATGTGCAAGGGATATAAGGTGTCACAGAGGGGGCAGAGCAAAATATGAGACCATCCAGATGTTTGAAGAAGGAATTGAGTGGTAAATAAATCCTGAATCCTAAATCATTCCATGAAGAGAAAAACACACTATAATGTGCCTTTGGCAGAAAGTAGGAAGGGCAGAAACAAAAGAAAGGAAAAACATTAAGAGAGAGTAGTGTAGGGCAACGTCCCCACCCCCACCCCCACCCCCACCCACAGAGACCAGGGTGGTTCCAGTGAAGCCATGGGAACACAGTAATGACTTTAATGAAGAGGACTTGTTCTTAATTGAGATTAGATTTCTGTTTTATCTAGCTGCCACATCAAGGATCCTTTAGTTCCAGTCTGAATGGCGTCTCATTGTGGTCCATTACGTGGTTGATCGACCATGTTAATTTAAACTGCATGCCATCACTTAGCTGGTATAATTCTCACAGACTACAGTGCAGAGCCCCTGTGGTATTAACAAGTGTCAGAGGGTGGAGAAAATATTTTTTTTCCCTTTGAGAGGTAGAGGACAACCAGAGCCACTGTGTGTGTATGTGTGTGTGTGTGTGTGTGTGTGTGTGTGTGTGTGTGTGTGTGTGAGTGTAAGGAGTGGATACTTGTTTACTTTCATGTGTTTTGAGTGAACTATGTTTCTTCGTGGAAGCAGACTCCCGTTTCACATGGTCAGACGTATCACATGTTTGACCATGTGACCATGTTGGATAGACTGTATGTCTGACAGCTTGAGTGTACTCCGCCCCCTCCTGTACAGCAGGCTAGCAGAAAGTGCCTTTTAGTGCAATTACATGGGTTTCTACACATCAATTAGCAATCCAATTAAGTCTTGATGTGATGAATAGCAGTGAATAGGAGCGGAGGAGCTACTGATCTCGCTAATAATGATTTCGCCGATTACACTGATCAGTCAGTGGCTAAGAAGACAGACACGCCAAGGTCATCAATTAACACAGAGGGAGTGGTGAGGAAAGAGTGAGAAAAACTGATACACAATGTTAACATGTGCAAAACAATATCACTATAAAGGTTATAAATGTTTTGCATTCCCTATACGATACGATTATTTCTTCATGGTGAAAAGCACGGCGCAGTGGTCTTGATGGGGGAATGACTTATCCATGACAGATAAATGAATAATACGTTTTTAGCCAGTTCATGAGTTGATTAAATGAAAATTAATGTACTTTAGTGTTATTTCAGCTTCTTAGTACAATTATGTTCTACAGTTCATTTGTCATTTAATTGTAGTTGGTGCTCATATTGTGGGTTTGTGTGTGTATTTAGGTTGTGAATCACTTGTTTTATGTTTTTGCTCATTTCACGCAGAAGTACAGTGTGTATTGATAGTCTTGTGGTCCATTAGCTCTTCACATGGTTCTGCATTAGCGTGTTACGGCATCCTGCTACACATCACATTTAACAGCAGATCAAGAATTTCTCGGAGAAGGTGGGACTATAGTTTTTCATACTTGATGGTCCTTTGCTGCCAATACAACGCCAGCGTTACTTTTCAGCCTGTTGCAAAGTCAAGTTAAAAGGATAAAACCATTAATATTCTGATTCATGAGCTAGAATACTGTTGAGCTGTTTCAACCTTTTCCCCTCATGCCACCTTTGGAGCACTGAGCACCTTCCTAATATTTGAAGGTTCACGCATACTTGGTTACTCTGGGCCACTGGTTAATTCTATTTGGGTCAGTGACTTTAATGAATTAGATTTCATTCTGTTTTTTTGCACTCTCTCCCCCTCCCCCTTTGTCAAGCTCTGATTAGATATTTTAGAACTTGAGCGATGCACTCCCTACAAAGTGAAGTTGTGGGAATTAAATTATTCTAAAGCAAGGACAACACTGATATAGTATGCTGTGTTGGTTAGGAAAGTGAAACTGATCAGTGATCAGCATTTAAACTGTTTCAAATCTTCCAAATGTTAAGCACATTAAACTGAAAAAAAAAACACTCAATAAGAAAACACTGAATTGTTCAATTGATGTGACCCTTAGAGGTGCACCCTGTACTACTGTATGTCTAATACAACATTGTAGACTTCTGTACAACCTTAGCTGGACTTGGGGAAAATACTAAAGAGCACTCTGAGCTTGTGGCAAGTTACATGTGTTCAAACTCTTGCTCACATTAAATCTGACAACTCATTACTAATTTATGAAAAAAAAATGAAATGAGTCAAATTATGAACTGTGCATCTTTGGAAATGAACCCATTGATCCATAATCACTAAGCTTGCACAGGGTCAGTGTGACTGGAGCGTAAAGCAGCATGCATTTGCATGACTGTCTCAAGCTTTAATTGTATGTTTGAAATGAATATTTATACATTATAGACATTATAAATATTTAGATCTCAGTGCTGCAGTACTTTTGTTTGCGCTGCTAAATGTTTAAACCCCTCTAGTGCCTTCATGAAGACAAAAGGCTTGCAGACTGTGTGTCTCTGTATTAATGCTGCTCAAACGCAAAGGTCTCCACCTATTGCATACATTTTCTTTAAGTGTGTCAGTTTCTGAATGTTTTCAAATGCTTTACAAATCAATGTTTCAATTTCAGAGAGTTTCCACTCAGTGAGACAACATTCATGAGAGCATTAATCTGGTTCCAAGCAATATTTGTGACACTTACTTCTACGGATGCTTCCATCACTGACTCCTGTGTAACTGTACCTCACTGTAGACTCAAGGGATCTAAGACACTGAGTTCCCATACACTGAATATGGGAAACACAGGCAAGTATAACTGACTATAAACTTCAGTATGCACACGAACAACATACAAATCATACATTCTGCTTGAATCAAAGAAAATTAAATGGACTCTTTGATACCAAACAAATGCCTGCTCTTATCTTAAAAAGTTTTCAGTGAAAGTAAAAAAGGAGTTACTGTTGAAATAAATGTCTTTTCCCACCATCTGGTTAATGTGTTTAAATCATCATCATAAAAATACGTAGAATAAATACATGTGTTTCCCTTTTTTCATCAAACATATGGTTATTTAGTTCACTGTAGTGATCTCTGGCAAGTTTCAAATATGATAAAGTAGTTGTAACTCATTAGGCAGCATTAAAAGTCTTTTCTTTCTTCCTCATTAACTATCAAAGTGCAGCCGTTTTAGGCTAATTAATTTTCAGTAAGGCAGTTAACAATCACTGCATTACAAAGGTAGACAATGATGTGTGATGTCAACATAAAACTGGGTTCCTCATACATCTCCCAGCACTTATCAGCTAGCATTTTCCTCAGGTAATAGTAAAAGTGGCATGCTGACTTGCTTGGCGTTGTCTTCTTCTTCTCCTCCTCTATGATGTGTGCAAATTTTGAACCCAGTCTCAACTGCCTATTGGTTTAAACAGCTTTCCCTTTAAATGGGTTTCTTGATTTCATGATTTTGCTTCCTCAGTTTCGTCTTTGCAGGTAAATAAAAGTACACAACTATTAATACCAAAATGTGTTTATGATGTCAAAACTAAAAGACAGTCATTATTAAGCTGAATGACTCCTATCAGTGTTACATTATTATGTATCATATAGCTGGATTATCATTATTACTGATGCATTGAAGTGTAAGCAGCTTTTTACAGTTCACAGAATTTACAGAGATGGAATCTAACTTATTTGTGTACTGTTGGGTAGTTTAACTGTTGCAATGCATCACATTTTATAGACTCCTCATAACATAATAATAAAATTGTACTTAAGTACAGTACCTACTTTGTACTTATGTACTTAATTAAACCTACTTAGTTATTTTCCACTAATGGAGTTTAGCATGGATGGGACTAAACAAAGCAAACTATCCACAGGTGTTCATGAAGTAAGAGAACCTCATTTGGTGAATACCAACTGTCTACAGTATTTTTTTATATTTTTTGTTTATTTGTGAACAGAGAACCTTTTTAAAATGTTGGCAAATTAGGCTTGTGTCACAATGTTGTAAAATTTAAAATCTTACATAAACACAAAGAAGTACACAGTTCCCCAGTAATGACATAACAGCAGCAGTGCTTAGAGTAATTGATGTACACCTGATGACCAGCCCTAGACCCCAAATTATATGTTCTGATGGTTCCATTTTCAGTGACTCAGAAGGGCATCTATGTAATGCTTGGATTGTGAATATTTTACATCAAGCTTTTCCATGGCAGAACCTGTATGATAAACACCGTTCTTTGTCTGCTTAAAAGTCAAGTGATGTACAAAATTAAAACTATCAAAAAAAAGATTAATAGAATAACATTGCAATTCATAAATGGGAATGAGAGGGATTGGAAAGATTGAGGGTTTTATTCATGAACTTAGTAAACACTTCCCACTGGAGACTAGATTAACATAATGCTGCGGAGAGCGGTATACCTCTATCACTGCTGCTGCCCTTGACCACAGACAACTCGTCACTATGAATGGACTTCTATGTTTATTCAAACATTTCAACAACAAATTGGATACAAGCACACAATCACAAAACACCTTAATAAAAAATAATAGCAGCACAATTTGAATTTAACTTGAGAAGACTGTAATTTTAAGGGGATGGCATTCAGCATTTTTTCTTTCTTTTTTTAAAAAGAGGCTTCTAAATCTTCATTACCTCCAATTTTAAAAATTATTTCTTCTACTTGAGAGCAGGTAATTATTTACATTCACTACAACAAACACTCTCAACCTGTATGTATGCACAAATATCAGCACATCCACCACAGAAACCTTTAGCCTTTAAATCTTCAACCTTTCTTCTTGCTGTCTTGCAGCTTGTGCTTGCCTTCTTTGCAGAAAATTATGGAATCTTCGAGAGTGGCTGAGGTGCGGACTGCCATAAATTGTGGTTGTAAACTGACCCTTGCTGTGTGACATGCTTCTCTGCTGCATATTAATGACACTTGAAGGTGAATATCTCAGTGACAGATTTTATGTCATTGTTAGTTATACAGATACGCAAAGTATAATCAAGTTCATTTATAATCCAAGACGGCAAATAATTTTTTAACTTACATGTGGCCACTCGCGGTGGACAGATAGCACCGTTACCTTTTCATTTATGAGTACTGTGACTAATATTTTGATATTGACATCAGTTTTAAATCCCATTCATAGATGGTTTGGTTCAGACGTCTCCAGAGATACTGTAGTTTGACCAGTAACACTGGATTTCAGCAGTTTTGTGAGGTATGTTTGATGCAACACTTCCATGTTTCGGATGTGGTAACTTTACTGTACTGAACTGTGATGGTGACAGGCCTGGTAAAAACTTTTCTGACAGATCACCAGCCCACCAATGTGGCAGCAAAGCAAGATTTGTCCCTATATTCCCAATTTGTTTCTCATCCCATATTTGTATGTCCAAAAGTCCAAAACAAAACAAAACACAAAAGATATAGAAATAATACAGACTCCACCATCACTTGATGATGCAAAAAGCATCACACTTGTCTGCTTTGTAATAGGGGACTTAAAATCAGATGTTCATGGCTTCATTAGGCGTAAAAATGTGAATTTCAGTCACCTCTCCTGCCTCTGTAGCTGTAAAGATCGTATCCATGTCCAAACTCAAATATGGAATCATCCCAGGTTTAGTGTTGAGAATGCGCATTATGCCACAGAAGCCCGGTGGAACTCGGGTTAGAAGCAGCTGGGTTGGTGGTATTACATGGGGGTGTACAGTTTATGGTGGGTAGGCCATCCATCAGGGAGACTGCAACTCCCAAAGGCGGTCTCTTCAAGTGTAGAGCCTGGCCCCACTGCTGAACACACACCCTTAACATGCTCTAGTTATAAACAGGCATGCACAGACATGCACACACATTCACAGAGACCAGTGCACATACATACGGACAAAATAATTGCCTCAATAAGAATAACTTCACTGGTAAAATAACTAAACCACAATAATATAGCTTGCCAACTTGAGTTAAGTAACTGTTTTGGGGACTGATACAACTGACATTTAGACACTGGATGTTCAGCATTTTTGAATTGCAAGATCAAAAAGACATAATTGGTATCCACACAACTACAAGCACATAAACAAAACAACAGAAAAATACCACTACTTGATTTACAGAAAAATAAAGATTCTTTTTACAAAAGTTGTATTTATGACAGAACTGCTGTTTATAAGCTTCTTGCACCAAGACCAGAGCCAAAACTCATTATAAAGTGCTCAAAAGTAAATGATAGAGAAGTAATAGAGTTTGCTTGTCATTTTTTCCTATATTCAAACAGGTTTAGAGAAAGCCAGTAGATACCATCAGCCCGCAATGTATGCTGCCAGTGTTAGCTCTATTCTCTCATTATATTCTCATGTTCTGAGGTGAAAACACCCCTCATCCACATTTGTATCGTCAGAAACACCAGCGTTACTGAAGCCTTGCATGGCCTCCCAAATCGCCAGTGTGAAGTAGATTTCCACCTCCTCTATTGCTTTTGACCTGGAGGCCTTCCATCATGACGAATAGTCCAATATCTCACAACACATAGTTTAGGATTTGTATGACAGCTTTTCACACTCTCACTGAAGCTGCCATAAGTGTTGCTGAAAGCAAACAGTATACTGATACTGTATATACTTTTAGGTGTTATTTTGTCCACCTCCTGTAGAGGCATGTAAATAAATGCACATACACATATTGTCACAGCAAGGAAATAAGGTCCTGTTATGTTTTGTCCTGTGCTCATTTTTGTCTTGTGACTTCCACTTTTATTTTGTAATCTGTTCTCCCTTTGGGGTTTCAGGCAGCTTGCCCTTCCTCTTGTGTTCCCGCCAGTCTGATTGTGTTCCCCGCCCTGATTGTTTCCACCTGTTCCCCATTACCTAGTGTCTATATATTGTCTGCGTCTCCCTTTGTTCTGTGCCAGTTTGTCCTGTCTCTTGAAAGTAGAACTAGTGTGTTCCTCATCCTGTCAGGTCCACAGTTTGCTCATTCAATCCATTGTCTTTTGTTGGTACTTTGTTTGGTTTATTTTATAATCTGATATACAATCTAGTATTTTTCTTTGCCAAGAGTGATTTTGTGTTTTGTCTTAGTCTTTAATTTTCTAGTTGCCTTTTCCTCGCTAAGAGTGACTTTGTGTTTTTGTAGTTGTTGTAGTTGTTTGTTGACTTTTTTGCTGAGCGATTTGTATTTTTGAAATAGACTGTTCTTTTGAACTCCATTGTTGAGTCGTGCATTTGGGTTCAAAACTTGCTCAGCCGTGACGCATATAGACACGTGTCCCTTCGGGCTTACTTACACATAGGGATGGCAGGGATGAAATGCAAGCACTTGTGCATCCATGTTGATATGTGAATAATGTTGACCCTCTTATATATGTACAGTACATAGATTCCTTATCTCATTCTTTTTCTTCTCCTTTTTGTGAAAGAAATATCTCTCATAACTGTTGTCTATGTGTAACACTGTCAGCAATTCATGGGTTAAATATCTTTGGTTGTCTTCATAATGAAATTAATTATAGACCTGGACCTTAATGCTTTGAACACTAATTTGCAGACTGTGGAGAGACATATTTTGTATTATTGCAGCTGCATTTATTTTGCTATCTTCATATCAGATCTTTTCTTAGAAATATGCCCATCATCAGTCTGCCTCGTGCTCCCTTGAAACCGCATTTAAATGTGGCTGATTTTCTGCTGCTTACATGTGCAGCGAACCAAACCAGCTGGCCGTGAAACATCTCAATCTCGCAAAGTGAATCCTCCTACATGTAGCACATTTGCATATCATGAGAGAGGGTCTATATTGTCAAACCAGATTTAAGAATTGGAGAGAGGCTTACAGTGGGTACATGATGAATATGTTTGTGCATTAGTTTGGATACAAGATTGGATATAAGCAGGTATTAACCAGTCATCAAGTACTCCCTAGGAGCTACATTTCTATAATCCATTTGTGATATCTATACATGGACCTGTGGTATAAGAAAACACATCTCACTGTCATGTGGCCTGCAGAAAGGTGGCATGAATATCGACTATATTAAGTGATTATGCATATTTCATTATTCATCAGATAAATAATTAAAATGAAGTGATCTTTGTTCTTTACTGTATAGTTCCAACACCTTCACCATAGAGGCGTGCTCTCTGTCATTTTTAATTTCTGAAGGACATAGACGGTAGAAGGCTGAGTACTTATGATGACCAAGTAAAGAATTACGCAGAACATAATTCAACATGTAGATATTGATAGGACAGCTTCTGTGTGAGATATTGCATATTTGCATTTGGTGTTACGGAAGTAGATAGTGTCATTTCCATGGTAGGTGACATCAACAGCTATTATCTATGTAAAGATACAGGAAACTACCATATTCAAGCATTTGCAAATTAAAACAATATCCTGTTCTGTCACCAAATCAAACTCATTATTACTTTATCTGCTTTTGCTAATTCTTTCACTATTTCATATGATTTTAGCAACTGTGGCTACAGCTTAAACAACTTAGAGGCCATTATATTGTCTACCAGCATAGTCACAGCTGCTCCCCAAAACAGCCATAACTGACAGTCACTGAACTTTTGCCTATCATTTTCTGTGCAGCGCAGCAGTTACGGCCTATGTGGTTTACAATGGTAAAAGTGGCAGATTGGCCACTCAAAATTCTTTGTACCTTCTGAATCAGTGAATGTTTGATTTCAGACAGGAGGAAGATGATTTCTACCCAGTTACAGCTATGACAACTACCCACTAGCCCTGTGCTAGGTGCTTGGAGAAATCCAGAGCTTGACCTATTGTATTTAGGGCTTCTAAGCTAAGACTGACAATTGCTGTTTAATGAAGGGGTTTAGCAAATTGTCAGTTAGGTTGCAGCTAGAGGTCCTCCATCATTCCCGCCATTAACATTGCACCAAATGTTAATACACTATTGAGAGAGAAACTGTATGTGATTTTTTTTCCAGTCTAGGCAGTTACAAAGATGAGATAGTTACAAAATTTGAGCACAATGAGTAAAGGTTGAACCATTCATTGGCAAAAGAATCAACAGATGATGTTCTGCACGTAAGTAATAAGTCATTATTGTTGCAGTTTAGTGTGTGGCACGCAGAGCAGATGGAGAAACAGACAGTGATGTTATAGGCCACTCATGATCATTAACTTCAGCAGAGTTGAACTTCATAATTTCTTCATTACTAAGGATGTTGATGACAGCGACACTGATATCAACAACACTAATGTCCACCCACATCCAGACAGGTGGCATCCTACAGGCGCAGCAGTGTGTCACAACACCATCAACAACATATTTGTTTTCTAATATTCTGTTTCTGATTTTGCATTGTGTACTGTCTGTATCATTCAACAGTATATAACCTTGGAGCTTACAGCTTTACTTTTCTGCGTCTATGCAATTATTTCTCCCGTAAAGTTTGTGGTCATACATATAAATGTGATCTAAATGTGCACATTGTTTTGACATGACATGTCAAGCTCAGCTGCATAATTTACACAGCAATCTTGACATAATTTGGAAATTACATTAACAACCATACCAACCTGTGCTGGCATGTGAAGTTCCATTACAAAAGCCATACTACAATTTTCTCTGCATCATTTCTGTAGCTCTGAAGTTGGTTTGATGTGCCTCTCATCTTAGTTTCAAGTAGGATATGTTTCATAAGAGCATATGTGGTCTCAATATCATCTTACTATTAAAGAGGACATGTAGGAAATTATTTACAGATGCAACATGATTCAGTATTCCACATGGACAGCATGTATAAGGATGTTCCTGAGATCTGTTAAATTCTGTGATTTTGGGTTTAATATTTCTACTTCTTCGTCATTCATTTTGTTTTCCCTTTTACCCACTCTAATATTGCCTTTAAATTTCTAATATCTTCCTGTATTTCTCCACATCTTGTACTTTCAAAACAGATAATTTAAAAACTATACTGAAGTAGAACTGAAGTAGAAGCCATATTGTTTGTCCCTACCCACTAGGTTGAAAATAAATTTAGAGGACCTTTGTTATCATGTTTACAATAATAAGCTCACGGTTAGGGTTGTGGAACAGCTGTGGTTGAAACAAGCAATGATGAATATTGGTTGTAAACAAGTGTTGTGTAACGCAGTAGAAACAGAGTTTCCATACTTTGTTAAATATTTAATATTCGATTATACTTTCAGGTTCACGGTTAGCACAAACTATGGTTGTTTGAAGTCATTTGGTTGATTTATGTGTCTGTCAAGTTTACTTTATTGTTATTGGTCCAATCATATTGCATTGAAATGCTATAGGAGGGAGGAAGCAAGTCCCACCCTCTTTCAGGTAGCGCTCACATATTACGGTAGTATCCACAGCGAAGTAGCGAGAAAAGCACGTGTAAAAGAGTGAGAAATGAGTAGTAAACTCATGTCGGCTATTGCACATAAATTAGTTTAAAATATTTTAAAGTATTCCGGACGGACACAAGAAGTGACTGAGATCTGGATTTATTGTAATTGGACCATCTTGGTGAGTAACTTTCAGCTATGCTAACTTAGCTAATGGCGGTAGCCTGTGTCGCTTCGTCACTTTGCGTCCTGTGTGCGTGTGTCTGCTTGCTAGCTAGCAAGCTATGTGCTACATACCAAATGCGATAGTTATTTACTGTGACACGTTAAAAGCTCATTAACAGGGCACATACTTCACTGTTAATACGAAGAAAATGAGTGTGAACTGTCGCTGTTTGGATTATTTTGAGGGTGTGAAAATCATGGCCTTTAAGGTGTAAAAGATTTCATATTGACTTGTATTTAAGTTCATGATATAATAACAAACAAAGATCAATGGTTGAGATTTGCATTTGAATTGATGGCTAACGAGCTGTTAATCATAATTCCATGGTTCACAGCTAAAAACTAATCATAATTCATTTAACATGAATTAAAAACATTCCATAGAATGATGGGGGCTGTCATAAATATACTTTCCCCTGTGTTTTCTGAGAATATAGATTGATTGTTTATTTGATATAGATCATATTTTATGTCTGTAAACAATAAGGGTTTTATATTGTTATGCAGGCTAGGTTTTTCTGATATCACTGGAAACTCCTTGGATTCTGGAAACTGGAAATTGGAATCTGATTGCTTCTTCATCAGAGAGGGATCTCAGCTGTTCCTTCTTCCTGCACAAGTTCTCACAGAAACTTGAACAAACTCTGCTTAACTAGGACAACGAACAGTAACAACTCTTAAACCTTTCATACCTAAAGGATCCAGCTTCTGCTTCAAGTACTGGAACAGTATTTCCTTGTGTTGCTCTGTACACTTCATCACCTGACTTCCTCCTTTGCCCCATCATATTTACTAAAGTGTAACTGTGGGCCATAATAAGATGCTCACACAGTTGGAACTATGGGCTTGTTTTTACAGGACAGTCTCCTCTTGTGAAAGTTTGAGAATGTATAGTGTCCATTAAAATGATGTGTCTTTACTAATAATTGATAACTTAATGATATGAACTTAATCAGTAATATACTGTATTGTTTGACTGGCTTTTTCCATGTTTCCATAGGCCCTGTACAAGACAAACATTAATGATCCTTATCAGTAACATGTTGACTCTGCATGTTTATAAATGTCAATGAACTCAATTCACCACTATAAATTATGCTCCAAGTAGAAACGTAATGGTGCCCTGAACTGCATGTGTTCACTCCAGAGAAATCATTACACAGCTTTCTCAATTGTATCTTACTGCATTTATGTGGATGACCTCCCTTTCTCTTTCCCCCTACTCCTCCCTTGTTCTCTCACCACCCTCTGAATATTTCAGAGTGCCTCAAAAAAGCTACTCGTAGTATCACATTGCAATTATCGTTTTGATTTTTCCTCATGTGTTCTAAGATGGTGTCTCCTCTTTCTTCAACTGGCACCTTTTCTGTGAATACACCTTTTCCTTTGTGTATATGTATGTGTGCACTTTGCAAGTGTCTGACATATGTTTAATGTAATCACAAAGCCATCCTCCCTGACAGATTTCTCTTCTTTTCTCTTCTCACAACCTAATTCAAGAAAGGGTTGGTGAAATTGCCACAGGATGCACAATAAGTATCAGAGAACAAACGGTTAGAGAACAGCTACAGTACATCAAGGGCTTAAACTGGCCATGACATGAAACATGCTCATTATGATTGTATTTACAGAAGCACATCACTAGATTCTCTGCATGCAGTGTGGTGTCCCCTGTTGCTTTTCTGCGTAATAAATCGGTTACTAAGAGAATTGAGTATTGTACAGCGTATGTGCTGACATTATGTGACATCAGACTGCTTTTGACCATCTCTGCCCATTCACAAAAATGTTTTCTCATTGAGTTCAGGATGGCCTTAATGTCTGTCTCATTTCTTTTATGCTACTATCGCTCCCCTGATTCCCTCACAGCCTCCTTAATATTTTACAAAATGGCCTGAAGGGTTTTCTCTTTGCATCTCAGCCTTATTATGTATCTTTTTAATCTCTCAAGTCATTTGTCTATCTCTGAGATGGAGCCATCTCTTTCTGATAGCACTTTAGCCTTTAATTTCTTTGGTAAAAAAATGAAATAGACTTATAAGGACTGGTAAGGAATTCCATCATCACTGAATGTTTACAGAGTCATTTAAGTCTCAAGGAAAAGACTGTGTAGAATTTTTTTCTGTAATTGTAGAAAAATAGGACATTTTGGTGCTGTTTGCTTTCAGCCCATTTATACTGTAACGCTGTTATCAACCATACAGTGCACAGGTTAAATATCTTGGCTTGTCTTTATAATGTTAATTATAGACCTAGACCGAAATGCTTTGAAGAGTAATTTTCAGTTTCCTGAGACGTGTATTTTGCATTATTATGGCTGCATTTATGCATCTCTCCATGTTGCACACTTCGTGAGGCCATGGACCGGTCTACCATATAAGTGAACAAGAATGTAGATAATGGATAGTTCTACAAAATACCAGATTATTGTCAGTGTCAAGGATGCAAAAAGTCTTGTATTCTACTATATCTGCAGCTATGGTGTGATTAAGGTTAGGGAAGAATCATGGTTATAGCAAGTTGACTATGGTAAAGGTATGGTTGACACTGAAGTGGTGGATGGACATCCACACCTGTATTTCTCCCCGGCTACGTAAGGGAAAAGTACTTCCTTCAATGAATGTTTTTGTGTTTGATGTAAATTTCTGAGGGACAGTGGGCTGTTGCAGCCATGTCAAGGTTGGATTTGTCTCTCAAAGCTTTGTTGAAAAGGGAGAATATTACGTAAGGGATAAATGACAGGAAAGCATTCAGGGAAACCTCAAGGGATTTTGGGCACCATGAAAGATATCAAAGTGGGCCCCAGCACCGCAGGGCACACCAAGTCAGAAAAATTAACTCTGTGCAGACATACATGCAACATTCTGCATACGCTAGAATAGAATGCAAAACTGATGCCCTCTATATTACCTTTGTTACACCAAAATTCAGTTTAAAAAAAAAGAAAAAAACATTTTTAAACCTAAAAAATGGGCTCCTTTCCCACAGATGATAGACTGTTGGACTTCTGTTTTTCTCTTTTTTTTTCCTGGTGTGTCACACTCGACATCATGAAAGTGCCAGAAAACAGTGTTAGTAAACAGTATACGACAGCATGGAGGCCAGCGGTTGGTTACTCACTCTCACCTCACTGTCTGGCCAACGCTGCATCTTGCAGTGTTGCAAGAACAAAACTGCCATTGTCGGCTGTTGCCATAGACTGTAAAAAAAAAAAAAAAAAAAAAAAAAAGGGTTTCGCATTTCCCCCCTTTGCAATTTGTCACCACTACCCTTCAGAGGCTCTGTGGCTGTTCCTCTTTTGCCAAAACCAAGAAAATAACAA
>JBBMJY010000018.1:19861122-19890038 GCA_037833715.1 Toxotes lorentzi
GTTACCCACTCTCACCTCCCTTTTTGGCCAACGTTGCATCTTGCAGTGTTGCAAAAACAAAACTTCCCTTTTTTGCTGTTGCCATAGACTTTAAAAAAAAAAAAAAAAAAAAAAAAAAGGTTTAGCATGTCCCCCATGTGTCATGTGTCATCACTACCATTCAGAGGCTCTGTGGATGTTTCTCTTTTGCCAGAAACAAGAAAATAATAAAAAGAAACCATTAGTTTTCTTAGTACATTGTAAGTAAAACATTCTATTACTGATGATATGTTAATTTAATTTTGAATAATAATTGCCTAACATTTTTATGATTTTTTTCAGGCTCCTGTCAGCCACTTAAAAATGTCCTCACTTTGCCTTTCATACTGCATCTCTGGCCACAGTGAACACACTGCCTAAAAGATCTGATCATTTTGTTTTATTTTTATCTGTGCTAACTGACTGCAGGTTTAAATGTGTGTTTTGATGCACTGTGTGCGTTGTTTCTCTTTTTGCTGTTTTTAGTGAGAAGTTTTTGTTACAGCATTTTCTTTTTTAGACACTACTATGTAATTTTGTTGATTGCTTGAGTTGTTTTGAGAACACCAGACCGTTTTAAGTGTGCATTCTCTGTTTTTCAAACTGTAATACAGTCTTGGTAGTTGTGCCAAAACTTGGCTTTAGAGCATGCATTATGTTAACAGAAGATGCATTTTCTTAAATTCAGAAAATTATGAAAAATACCAGTCAGTGGTTCTTAAACACAGTGCTAAATTTTAAGCTGAACTGTTCATTTTGGCCTTGTGATAATTTTCAAATTTTACAACTTAGCAAGGAATCTCAGTAGTCCCCTGTCTAAGTGGCAACGTCAGCTGGTGTCTCTGATGAGAACTGAGCAACTGTGCCAAAATAACACACCATGAAAGACGTTGCGGATTCTGTTACTCAAGAAACTGTCACAATGGGCTGGTGCAGAGGACTCCCTCTCGCTCTCTAGCATACATTTTCCCCATCAAATCACTCTTGTAAGAAGGCCCAAAGATGGAGCTCATCGCATCACAAAGGGGGGAGAAACCAGATAGTGGAATTCCCAATCCTCGGTTTAGCAGAGATTTGAAATAGCAATCCCCATCAGGGCCTGGCGATGTCGGTTAACTTCCCCATTCACTGAACAATGGCACAGAGCCGACCCTCCCGAAGTATTGAACAGCATCTGGGGACACAGCTCAATAGAATCAGCCGGGGGGATCTCTCACTTCTTAAGCTTTTCAGTAATATGATCCCCTGCTATCTACATTACCATATGGGATCTGCCAGCCAGGTAGGGGCAGAGGCAACAGGGTTTCAGACAGATAATTGATTCCCATTTTTAGTAAGAGGATTGGGGATGTTGGATAGCAGCAAAAGGGCGCCTTTCAAAGCTGCAGCTTTTAGGCTGTAAGGCTACATTATACCTGACTCAAGGAGAATCTGATCTGTTATTCTTGTACAGCTCTCTGAGGTGTTAGAGTGCATGAATAAGCTATGGGCTACAAGAGTTCTCTGGTTGCCATCAGACAGCTAGACAGACATTCAGCAGGGGGAGGGTGGCAGAAAATGGATGTGAGCAATTTTATCTTTTTTCACTTAGAGGATTTGTTTCCAGGGCCCGAACTATCTCTCTCACAGGACATATCAATTAAAGGGGTGCGGTGTTGTCTGTTTAAAATGGGAAACAAAATAAGAAACCATTTAGGAACATTGTATCAGACATAAATGTCAAAAACAAAAAAAGAGCAGTCACAAACAAGCAAAGAATGGTTTTCTGCTTTATCACAGACACAAAATATATTCTCCTGCCGCCAGGCTCTTGGACTGTGAGCTATCAGCAGACTGGGTCTCCAGCCAAATGGAGTTCATTCCCCCCTGAGTGAAAGAAAGATAAATGCCACCCAGGATAGATGAATGACAGATGAGTCATTTCCATTTATGAGGTTGAGAATGCTCACACAGATCTGCTGTCATGTCTCTCTGTGATTGAAATGTGTTTGTGTGTATGAGATTGTGTGAGAGAGACAAAAGGGCAAAAGAAAGAAAAGAGGGAGTGAGGGTGAGGGGATGAGATTTTTTCCCCCCTTGCTGCATTATGCTTCTGGCCATCAGATTTTCCATTGAAGGGCCCCACCCTATCCCCATTTATCCAGCCAGTGTCACTCTTCTTTCACCCTGCTTACAACATGGCAGGTGTTTCTCCAGGAAAGAGCATGCAGTCCACCCCCCTCCAGATGTACGATTTTGTTCCTTTCACAAATGTAAAGAAGAGAGAGGAAGTGCGTGTCTGTAACATGAAGCTGAATTGCAACCATGGCAGCTGAGATGTACAACATTTCCAGGCACATGCAGTCGCAAGGACTCCTGCATAACTTAACATTTACATCTCTGCCCACACACATAATATATCCACTGCCTATACCTACTGAATATTCATGCAGTGGAATCACTTGCTTGAAAAAGACAGGGAAAAGTCTTATTCCTTTACAGATGCAAACTGTGTGTCATTGTACAATCTGCCATTAAAAAACAAAACAAAACAGGATTTACACTTAAGATGTTAAATGCAGGATTGATGCATAAAGCACTACACAAAATCTGAACCATCAATGATGTCAGTTACTGCTGATTCTGCACCTGTCAATCTGTCACTCTGTTGACTACAATTTAATGCACTTATTTATTAACTGTTAGCATGCAGCTCCTGACTGCATTGCTTTTGTTCCAACACACTATTTCAAACCAGAAACTAGCCCATCTGTTCTATTACAGTAGCTGTACACTTGAGACTTTGAATCAAGTTAGAATTAAAGTTACCCTGTGGAGTTCTTGACTACTGTTCGGGTGAATGGGTGCTTGTTTTGTTTGTCTAGCATGCACAAGAGGTGTATACACGCATGCATGTGATGCACATTCACGTCCGGAGTGATGGTCAGGAGTGAAACGCAAACTTTCTGACAATGATTATACAATATTCCACTGATACTATTAAAAGTTCTGCTGACAGATAGTGGTGGTGATGTGCCAGGAAATGTAGTAATATGCAGTGTTTTGTATTGTAATATTTAATATTGAATTAAAAATCTGACTTGCAAATGTTTTCAGCTTTCGACATGTTTGTTAGACCTCAAGAATATAATATCTGAACTTTTTTTATGGGGGGTGGGGGCATTCTGTGCATATCCCAACCTGGTTAAAATCATGGAGAATGGAGAATTCATATGACAATGCCAGGCAGGCCCTGCATATATACCCACACCTCGAATATTTAAAGAGCCGACCCTTTAAATATTCACCTAAGTGAAAATCTGGTTTTTAACTTCTTACCTTGCTGGAGTGAGTGCAGTTGTACTCCTCTGACATCTCTTCTGCGTATTGTTACAAATAAAACAGAACACATACCACTATTCGTATGGAGCAATATCTCAGGGCTCAGGACTTTGCCTCAGGAGTATAAAAAAATGCTGTGTCATAACATTCACTGAACTGACAGATTTGCATCTTGATTCAGAACTTTAACTTGAAACTTAACTGCCCAAAGATTTCATTAGCACTTATTAAGGTTTTTGACTTCGCTTCAACTTGCCCTAAAAGCCTTGAGACTTGACTCAGAGTTGCCCCAGCAGACTTTAAACTACTCTGATTACTCCTCATTAAGTGTTGTCAGAGCAAAACCCAATGAGCTAGTTAACTAGGTAGTACCTTTTTCTTTCTTCCCAATCTTCACAAAATGTTGCTTTAGAATTAATGGTCCACATAAACTAGCTAATTAACTATCTCTTTCTTTTCACACTGTTTGAGAAAAGTCACTGCTCCCACTCTGGTGAGCTGCCTGTTTAAGTACCCTGTAGACTCTTCTCTCTCCTCACTAATGTTGTCACAGTACTCACAGTACACTGTAGTACTTACAGCAGGTTAATTGCACACTAGCCCCACAGTCTCTCAAAACTCAAAATTGATAGTTGCTAGTTACATGAGGTGCTATTGTGGAAGGTCCCCATTATGCATACTGTATCTATGATGCATTCCTGAGGGAATCTATTGTCTTAATTGGAAGACTGTTGCACAGAACCAGTTGCGTGTCTCAGTCACCTGCAATACTGACTTCTGCAGAGAAAGCAGCATTTGAATTTCTCAAAGCAGGATCGAGATGATAGCTACAGAACATTTTGCAAGCTCTTCAGTTTCTCCATCAGCCAGCGCAGTTGCTGGTAGCCTGCCATCAGTCTTCCAGCTGTACCTGCTAGATGTGTTTCAATCTGCCATTTCTCAGCAGAGCTAGAGGGACATGTAACAAGTCATGTGTCTCTCCCAAACAGAGCAAGCAACGACTGCAGGAAGAGAGAGAGGGGGGATTGCTGAGAGGAAAATGTCTGAGCTGTTTGTTAATTGGAGAGAACATTTAGCAGACTCCTTCACAAACACATGACAACCCCACCTGTTCGTTTGCCAGTCTCCCTGGCTTGTGTTACAATATGGAGCTGACAGTACTCCGAGAGAATTTGGCTGCTGTCTTGACAGGAGGGAAAAACTTGAAACACCTGACTTGTCAAAACCCACATCACAATCCTCGAAATGTAAAACCAACAAATCAGAGCCATGTGTTACCTTTGAAAGGGTGCATTTTTTCCTTTCTTTCCACAATTCTGCTGCTGTGATACAAAAACCAACCTGTTCCAGATGAGCAATTGATTTCACTTGTCCAAGACAAATGTTAAAATGGTCCTCAAGAACAGGACTGATATGGTTTCATAGAAATAGTTTGTGATTATTCTGAAATTGCTTTGTGGTATATAGATCTACTTTCACCACTGTTTTATTTCAGATGTGCAGGTGAAAATGACTCAAGAGACATATACAGGCACATGTAGTATCCAGGACACCAAACTCCACAAATACATCATTACTCTTGGTGCACTTAACCTGCCGAGTCCACTAGTTTCTTAAGAATTGCCATTTAGTCAGTTACTCAGATGATATTAAATAAATTAACATGTACTCTGCCACATAACCTCTTTTCCCCCCAAAAGAAAATCATAACGAAGTACGAAGATCAACCAACCAAGAACACGATCAACACAAAACTTTATGTGTGAGTCACAGCCAACATCACACTATCACACAATCAGTAGCCTCAGCTGTGTTGTACAGATTGTGACATATGGTGCACACCATCTGAAAACTGTGTTCTCTAAACTACTCTGCAGACATTGCCAAATATAGGTGGTGGAATATAGGCTAGTAATATGTATTCTCAACCCCAAGAGGCTTTTGAATACCCACAACCTCTTCTCCTTTTCTCACAAGTGTACAAAAAAGAAATGTAATAAGCTTGCCTAGGCATATACGTGTTTGTTTTTTTTTTTCTTTTTCTTCTTAACATTTGGAGCACAAAGGATTGGACTCCAGACAACAGTCTTCAGAGAACTTAACGATCATGCCATCTGGAGGTAGGGAAGTGTTGTAGCCACTGATATCGATCATCTTTTTACACATCACAGATGGTTAAAAAACCGCCATCTGGGCGCAGGTGTTGGCACTTTGAAAATGAAAAGCAGCCACAACAAAATAGCCATGAAAATATTTGTCCCGACACTTCTAAAAGTTTGCCTTAATTAGGAGCTTCTAATGTGTGTCTTTTAAAAGTTAAAGTAGCCGTGCTGCTGCTGTGTGAGTGTGACCATTTATGCAAACACATGTATGTAAGACTCATTGCTTAAAACTTTGAGACAAAATTCCGAACTTAATTTTAAATAGCCAAACTACATTTTGACTTCAGAGACAAACTGTTTTGCATTTTCCATCTACAGGACAGAAAAAAAATATTGTACAACAGCTACTTATTTGAGTCTTGTTTGTGCATTTTATTTCATGGGTTTCATTTTACATAAATACTTTTCTAAGTGTTGCAACAGAGGAGTTTTCTTTGCAGAGAAATGAGCTCATGCTCTTCTTGATTTCAGACACCATGACAATGCTGCCATCAAGTGGTCAATTATTATTATTACACCAGTCTCATCTTCTCTGACACTTGTGGTCTTCGTCATCATCATCATCATCATTATCATTATTATCATCATCATCGCAGTTACAGTTTTACCAGCATTACGACACCTCTTCTCCTTTTGTCACTCCAGCTGTCCACTTTGTACTTTTCACATCTTTGTATATCTTCCTTGTGCGATACTGTATGTGTGCCCCATCAACACCAATTCTGACACACTGCATGTTTGCTTTACAGCTGCAAGTACAGGTGGACTGGAGATAAGTAAATGACCATGCTATTTCATGCCAGTGGGTTAGAATTTGACCAATAGCGTAATACACAGCTAATTCTGGCCACTAGATGTCACTGCCTACCATTAACTCAAAACATGGCAGAAATGCAGGGTACACCTGCATTGTGAGGAACACTTCAGTGCAATAAACAGACACAACAGATACAGTATATGGAGACAGACTCAAAATCACAAACAGAGGATCGGCCTTGTTTTTGTTTACGTGCTTCCTCCACACTGCAATCACAAAATCAACTCCAGCTGCAGAGACAAAAGTCTGTGAGGGCACGTACAGGAGTTTGCTGCATAACTGACTGCATTGAGACTAAAAATCTGACCAAAGTATGTCTCGTACAGTATCTGTCTTGGTAGGTAATTCTTTAATTATCTAATCCTGTTTGTTTTCCTACTTAGATATATTGCAAGAACACAATGTGAAAAACTATGATCAAAGATTCTTTTCAGTAAAGGTTCAATGTTTATCACAAACACCCACATTCTGGCTAAGGCTATGGCTAATATGTTTTATTTATTAATTGTGGGTTTGTTTGCGAAGGTGTGCAGTGCTGTCAAGTGTTATTTCTTCCTTGACAAAGTATTAGAGAAGTGTAGTCTTTACATATTTTTTCGTTTTATTGACCCTGTTCTGATCTTTGGTTATCGACTGCTTTTTTTGTTGTTTTTTGTTTTGTTTTTTTTGTTTTTTTTTTCCAAAAGACTAAAACACTGTTAAGTTACCAGACAGTTACCATCATCGGCACCTGTCAGTTTACAATAACTTTGTTAATGGTGTTCGTCAAGAGTAAAATGGGTTCATGCAGCAGCAAAAAAAATTGGTTATATAATAAATAAATTATTTTATTATGTGTGTTGGAGCTGAGTTGTTGTTACACAAACGCACACGAATGAATGCATACAAACACATGCACGCAGACACACACACAAGGGGAAAAAAAGCACTGTTAATTATAATAAATAGTTCCATCTCCCGTCCACAGTACTTCCACTTGCTTTGTTTTGTTTCCACTAGGCCAATAGCTGGTGACTGTAATCAAGCCTGAAGCCACAGAGAGAGAAAGAGAGAGAGCAATGCTTAGATCCATCTGGCCCTCACCTGGAGATTGTAATACGCCCTGAAGCTGCAGCCTGTCAGAGTGAAGAAGGTAAGGAGAGTGTTAGAGGCCTCCAGCCAGACCAAGTCATATTTACACTCAGATCACACACTGTGAAAGCGAAAATAATGCTACACTCCAGCACCACTCGTCTCAGTTGTTTTTCATCTTTCGCTAGTGTGATTTTTATTGAAGTACATCAAAAGGCTCTGTTTCTGCGTGTGTGTGTGTTTACAGCACGGTGTGTTTCTACTCAGTTATTTGCCAGTGTGCATTTTCTCCCAGTCAAGGTTCAGTAGAAAAGTTTTCTTTGTGCGTTTGCCGGCCTTCCACCTACCTGTTGTGGACTGGCACTGCCAATAACAATATGTTAATTCTAGGTTCTTTCCACATTTTCTGAGCTCCTCATGAATGTGTGGGCCTGATAACACACACTGGGCCTTGTAAAATCTTGGCAGCATGTTGTGTTGTGTGTTTCCTTGAGGCTGCAATCTTCTTCTTTTGGGCTCAATTTTTTTCTTTGTTTTAAGAGTAGATTCAGTGTTTTAATACTGTGCAATGGATGTGATACCTCAACAATGTTCAGGATGTAACGACATGTGGTGAGTGCTTGGTGTGTGTGAACATTACATTGATGGCACAGGCGTTGCATTAAACTGCTCCTGCACAATAATAAATACAAAGTAATGGCAACAGTGTTTCCACATCATACAGCAACGAAGACAGACAAAACTAACAAATATACAAAAGCAAATGATTAAAAAAAGCCAATGTGATATAACTGGAAGAATATTTTATAGTAAATATTAGAGGAAAAAAATCATAATACCTTTAATTCACACTTTGCATGTTACTATAGGTTTGACATTGTTTTAATTTTTTTACTTACTTTACTGACCTGTCAGATCATTAAAGAAGAAATTAAAGGAGACAGCGTATTTATTTCCTTTACGTCATCTTTTGTTTAATTACTGAAGGAATGATCTGTGTGATAAATTACTTCTCCAGGTGTCAATGCACTGACGCTGTTCAGAGAAGCAGGGTTCACTCAAACATGTCAGTTCAAGCACAAAATTTATTTCTATTAATCATTAAGAAATGAGAGATTTAAGTAATCTTGATCAATAAGTCAGCGGTGTGTTGTTATTACAGCGTGTGTTTGAATCATGCAGTTACATATTTTGTTTCAGGCAAGACACCACAGGTGAATAGGATAAAAATATATTTCTCCATGAAACTGCACCAGCTAATTACTCACATTAAGACACTTATTTTTTGATTACAAGCTTCCTAAACATGTATGTTTAAATGTGCAAATGAGGCACTATCTAATTTAATTTGCGCTAATTTCCAGAACAGAAATCTGAACACTGGATAAATCCAGTTTTAAAATTCTTGTCTCATTTTGTTGCCATGGAGTAAAAGGTTTTTCCAGAGGGGATTTTAGGTATCTCTCATGAATCAATAAATACTGTCAAAAGCCGTAAAAAATAAGTTTTTGCTATGTTTTTTGATAAAATGTCTACAGAATTAGGCTGAGTGATTTATGAACAAACCCAACCTTCAGAATTTAGATAGGGATAAAACTGGAAACTTTGGTGTATTTAACCGTTTTTTAGGGGGGATTTTAGGGAAGGGAAAAAAACAGCCCTTAAAATACGTGTTGTAAATTTCCCTATAGTTCACTATTTATAGACAAGAGTTTGTTAAATGGAAATGTGCATGTTTAATCCAGTAACGCTGTGTAGGAGATAACAGTACCAGTGATGACATGGTGCAGACAGTGTTTATATCATTAGAATGCTAACTTTTAGGAGAATTCTACAGATGGAAATAGACAGTGTGACACGTGACAGGTGTAGTAAAATGTGTAGTAAAATACGTATCTTAATGAGTATTTTGGATCATTTCTTTCTGCTCTTGTCTTGCCTTTAGCAGAACTATAACATGAATGCAGTGCAGGCACATCTGCTGCCCCAATATTAGATTCTTTGAAGTCATATGAAGAATATAAAGTATGACACAGAATAAGAACACAGAATAAATAAATGAATAAATAAAATCAAATAAAAATGTCTCATTTCAATCAGTGTGGTCCTTAAATGTTGGTACCCACTTGAGACAAGTTTTAATCAGAAGTCACACTATGGAAAATATTCCAGTGTGGCCTATACAGTACAAGAGCAGCAAAATGGTACAGTTACTGCCCTGCTCTCATTGCTTAAACCGTGGCTGAACCACAAGGGTGCGTGATGTTGGATCCTTTGATGCCAGGCTTGTTTACATGACATAATGATGCCCATGCTGTCAGTTTAAAGCATTTCAATAGTCTCCATTCACTCACAGAAGACACTCATCGGAGATTCACATATGGTCTGTTTGGTGGTGGAAATGTGGCTCATTATTATGGGTAAAATGATATGAATTGAGAATTTAGCTTTAATGTCAGTGCTCGTTGTGATGTGTGTCCTGAAAAAAAAAAATAAATAAAATGACAACATTCAAGGGAGAGAGAAGGAGAGGGCGAGAGACAATAACAGAAATAGAAAAAAAATCAACATGGGATGTAAGATGTTGCATGGTGTGTGAAGGCCCCATTTGGAGGATAACTGTTGAGAGCTGTGTTTACTAGAGGTGGAACAATTTGTCAAACAATGACACAACAAGTGGAATTTCAGGGAGAAATGCCAGTGTGTGGATTCACTCTCCCTCACTCTTTTCCCAGCCTCTCTTTTTTTCTTTTAATTTATTCCTGTATGGTATATACATGTATATATTTGCAAATGTGTGTTTATGCATGCATGCATGCTTGCAAACATGGACGTATTCTTTTTGAGATCACAAACAAGCATTTTTGATGGGAAAGCCCCAACAAGGTTTATGTTTTTAACTGGAATGTTTAAAACCATATTCTCAACATTTTTGTTGGTGTGTGTGTGTGTGTGTGTGTGTGCGCGCGCGCGCGTGCGTGCGTGCGTGAACATATGTCCTTTTATTTTCAGTGAAATGACAGTCGGTCAGATAAAAGTGCTTTATGGACAAACTTGCAAACAAACTGTGGTGTTAAGGTTTTAATTTATTTTGTCTTTGACCAATGTAGGCATTTGTAGATTTCCAAGAGGTAGTTGTACAATATGAACAGTATTAAGAAGTCAGAACTTATAATACTGTATACTGTATGCCATGTAATGGATCACATTTTGCATTATGGGTGGTCTTAGTTGGACCCAAACCCCCTGACTGTGGAACTTCAAAGTGGTGCATTATGTGCATTTTTTTCCTTAGCGTGCTGTGTTACCAGGTCATCCTGAAATAGTTAAGTACATTCTACAGTGTCTTCATTTTTTTTTTTTTATCCTTGCTCGGCCATTGTAGAACAAATTTAGTGATCGCCGTGTTTTTCAGGAACAAACCACTTGAATGCAGTCCCACTACTCTGTTAAGGGAATCTCCTGTGCTGGTCTCCATTTTGCAAAATGACCCATGTTGCGGCTGAAGAGATCACTAAGTAGATTTAAATGTTTATGGTGAAGAAGAGCACTGGTGTCATAGGTCATGTTTTTAGCTTCAGGCAGGGGAGGGGCTGAATCTGACCCCAGAGTCCAGTTCCAACATGGACTTTCCCTCTGGACACTGAGTGAGGAAAATGGATGCAGGAACCATCTAGCTTTGTCTTTTGTGTCTTTGTGTCTTTTTAGAGATTTTATTTGACCTCTTCATTTTCATTTTGTTTTTTCTTTTAGAGTGATGAGATAAACCAAATAATCTCTTTTTAGTATTTTTTTTATTATTATTACTTACTTACTTTACTATTACTTACCTTTTGTATTCTGTATATTCAAGGATTCTATAAGAGCCTTTGCTTCCAAACAAAAATGTGTTACTTATTTGTCACGCTCTTGCCTTTCTGACACTCTCAGTTCTGTTGAATCTCAATCTCCCTGCACACTGCCAGCCTTTTTCCCAAATGGGGAAACAACTAAGAAAACTCTGAAAAAGCCTTGTTCTTCTCTAATGTGCAATGTGTCTGCCTACTTCCTGGGAGGCAGAAACAAAGAGCTATGACTCACAATTCAGCACTCCAGCTTCCTTTCAACTGTCACCCCATTTAGTCTCAGAGCAGAGCTCTGATGGTTAAATGTTGGACAAGAGTCCCAGCTTTTTGACAGTTCTGTGGTGGCTGTGGTTTCTCTCGTTCTCCTCTCCTTCTCTGTCCCTGGCTGTCTCTCACTGCGGCCTCGCTGCCTCTAAAGTTCCTGTAGATTAAAGGATCGAAAGCAGAGGAACACACACTGCGCTAAGTGTGTATGCATTTTTAGTGGTTTCCCCTTTACTCTGGTGCTATTTTTATAAGTCTGATTATGCCATCATGCAGTCAGAATCAATGACAGATACAGAGACGTGAGTGCAGATGACTGAAAATCTTGGCAGTGGTTGAATGTCATCTAGACTGACTGTCATGCTGGGCAGATGCTGCTTTATAGAGGGTGGATAAGTCAGTTTCAGTGACTATAAAAATGTTTAATAAAGTTCTGAGTTTGTATGCTCAAGATTTATTGCTAATGTGAAATATGGAAAGAATCAGAAGCCAACACAATGAATCATTTTTATAGTTCCCCACTCCTAGTGATTCACACAAGATTGAATTTTAAGTTAATCCTCCTTATGAGGAAAAGTAAGTTATTGATTTGCACATTAAAAGATAAAACACATTAACACACTAGCTCCTAGCTGCTCATTCTTCTATGCCACTCTCAGTACAGTGTGATCAGTTTTATCAAAACCATGCACTCCCATGCCGTTTATGTATGTCATGATATAACTTCAGACAGCTTCCTTGCCAGACATTCAAAAATCTATGCATTTTGTGGGCGGCAGCAGTCATGGTGGCATGACATCTGAAAGCCACATTGCTGTACCACTGTGGTAGCACTGTAGATCTCCATAATTTTCTTGATTCCTTGATCTGTGCCCATCTGCGTATCTGATGGCTCGCGTGCAGATTCTGTCTCTGTCATTTGTTCCAGCATGTCCCCGTTAAGTCTCTGTTACTCTCTGGGAACATGCACCACAGGAACCCCTGGAGGGACTGAAGTCCTTAAAGCTGTTGTGAGTACATTTTAGGTAGTTGGGGATTCAAAGAGAGCAAGGGAGATGGGAAGAGTGGCATACACAGAAACAGACACAGGAACAGAGAAAAAACTGTATGGTAGAGAAAGGGGGAGGTGACACAGGGGAGGCAGAAGAAGCTTTATAGTGAAAACATGTTTTAGTATGAGCCTGAAATCTCTCTGAACAAACAGTAATTGGAAAAATATGAAGGGGAAATGGTGTATTTAGCAATAATACCCTTTTTGTTCCTCTGTTACAAATGGAGTTTGCCTCCTTTTAGGAAGTTAATGCAAACATGGGACTTTATCCCATTCAGTGCTAAGTACTAAAGTTTTTTATGTATACAACTTATGCTGCTACTATGACGCTTTAATGGCGTTTAGCTGAATTGGTATAAACTAGTTATGAAAAACGGATATTACTCATTGCAAAGTGCTTTTTACACAATTTATTTATTGCTGTGACATTTGTAGAATGACATTTTACAAATTAAGACCACTATGGAATCTATTATAATTTCATCGAAATGTCTTGTTTAAGTAGCCGAAATTTGTATTCTCTCTTTAATAAAAGTAACTTTTGAGGGGATGGTTTGTGTATCCCTTAAAAATACTACTAAATGCACATTACAGCAGCATCATATCTTTGTGCGCTTTTGTCAAAGAATTTATAAATTATAGACTGTTTTTTTTGTCTTTTGTTCGGCAGCTGTGATGACTTAAACACCGGGTTTGATTGAAATTTCCTGTAAGTACTGGTTACTATACCAGTCTATAAACAGGACATGTCATGACCTCGCCTTCTCTCCCTCTCTTCTCGTTTTTCACACCACACAACAGAAGCAGTTTTACTCCAGCCTGCGTTTCTTTTGTAGGCCAAACTGTTTGACCAGACTCCTGCTAGGCTTCTTACACATTATATCACTCAGTGCCTGCCACTCTTCCCACAGAAACCTTTCTCTAACAACGTAACACTGATTTACACAGCAGGGGTCATTAAATGTGCAACCAAAGAGACACTTATGAGGTTGTAAAGCCACCTCGCTGTAAGTGTTTGCCCTAATAGCTTCCAAATGGCCAGGGCTCATCTGACTATGATTTTCACATCAATTTATTACATGTAAACAAAGGCTCAGACTAGCGGAGCATGAAACCCCATCTCTTTGTGACGTGTTGCTTCATCAGTGCAGGATGAAGAAGGACAGAGGACCAAAGTGCATTTAGTACAAGGGAATACATAGTGGGTTTTGGTGAGAAACACTGACTGTGAACATTATTCTGTTTGTTTGTAGGAAACAAAACATTTAATGGTGAATGTGTTAGTAAACAATTGTTTATTTGACCAAGCAGTAGACATGGAGGAATATTAGCATGTCTATGGCATATGGACATCTAATATTAACTCTTCTTTTAGCGCTGTTTTGGTCTTTACCAATTCCTTATCTGGCTCTTCAGCAGCTAAATGCTCCACTATTTGACTAGCTTCACCAGTTAGCCACCGTCTGCTCTTTGGAATGGGTGGTGACCTATGGCTTGAAACAATGCTGATGAGAGCAGGAGAAACCGAACCAAAACAATTAAGCTGTGTGTTGAAATAAAACTGAAATAATGAACTGAATGTCCTCAGAGTTGAACTGTAAAGTCAGATGACAAGTGACACCTTTCACATTGTAAATAATATCTTTTTTTTTCCATTGCCAATATAAAAATGTGGATTAGTGAATGTTTAATTCATTGTTTCATATTGCATTAACATTAATCACCACATCGCTAATAAAACCGGCTTCTCTCTAAATGTCATTTAATAGCATTTACTATATCATTGAAATTTAAACTTTAGTGATGGAAATTCATGTTATTGCATATTTATTGTTTATTTTTGTGATATGGATTAAATACACTACTCACATTGTGATTATACACACGCACACTTTTCCTTGTGCCTCTGGCCTTTCACACACATAAACACACATGATTTCCCTGTGCCTCCAGTGTGCAGTGCAGCAGGTCAGGTATCAGACTGCAGGTGACAGGGTTAAACCTGCAGCTCCTGCCCTGACTCCTCCCCTCTCCTCTCCACCCTGCATGCCTGGAGGCAGAGAGGGCGGCTCAGAGACGACTCATGCCATGCCAGAGATTCACACCGGCAATTTGAGCTGTCAGCATGCTCATGAATCACCTGGCTAAGGCATCATTACTCTGGAAGATTTATTGGAAACACATAGGCCCAATTTTCATTCTAAAGCAGCAAGTGGAAGAGCCCCTGAGGGGTTGAGGTGGTAGATGGAGAATATGTGGGAAAAAGAAGGGGGCTAGAAAATGGGCTGTTGAAGAGTACGAAGCTATAGAGGTGGCTGAAAGGCATGAACTGGTTGTGGTAGTACAGGTGCTAGGAGATCAGGAGATTGTTTTTATCCTTGCCAAGTTGCTTAACAGCCTCTAAACAACCAAATTCATATTTTTTTACTGGTGAAGGTGATGGTGAGATACTTTTGGGCACTGAACTCATCTTGACTCATACACAGGATGTTTGCCTTGTGATTAATTTGTGTTGCAATCAGTTGTGATCATTGCTATGACTCCAGCATTTGAGTAATATTCTCAGACAGACACTTGTACTGCACTTAAGGATCTGGCTCAGAAAATACAAAGGAGCTGCGTAATATTCCGTAATATTATTTGGCTTTTTTCCCAGAATAGAAACAAAACAGTGCTCAGATCTAAAGATAAAGTTGGAAAATGGATTGAGACATTAATAGATTTGGTCTTTCTTTTTGTCTTCTGTGTCACAATATATTAGCCTTTGTGCGAATGTGTGCATGTGTGCAAAATTGTTTCCATTATTTTCTTTTACCAGCTTTTACAATTGAAATGCAGTATTTAAGCAAAACAGCAGTGGATTTTGTAAAATTAATATCTGTATTGGTCCATGGTGGGACCTTAAAGTGAGACAGTGTGTGACACAGTCTATTTTTAAACAAAACACAGAATAAGGGCACTTTCTTATTTACTCCAGCAAACTGGAGGAGTGGTTTCAGAAGATGGAGAAATATTTTTTGCATTAAGCACCAAGGGGTCGAGAGCTTTGCTCAAAGTCACTATTGTGAAGGTTTTTCATTATTTCTAACCTCACTTTTCTCTCCATATTTTCCCAGCCAGTGTAGGGATTTAAGCCCACAATTCTGGTTCCAGTTGTGCTTCTCTAACATTCAGGCTGTATCCACTGTGGCTCTAGATAGTTTCTTTGTTATTACCAGCAGGCTTCAGGGTACGTTGACGAAAAAAAAAAAAAAAAAAAACTGAGGCACATCATGGTCTAATCTGCTTTCACAAGCAAACAAACAGTAGGATAGTTCATAGAATAATTTTTAAATGCAAGCTGTAAAAAAAAGAACTATACTAAACTAGAAAATAAATTAAGTCAATTTTGCAACAAAATGGAGGGGAAAACAATGCAGGAGAGAAAGTGACAAAACAGGGGCACACCAGCACAACCTGTAATACCACATGCAGCAGCACAACACCTAAATGCACACCTCTTCCACAGAAGTAGGAATGACAGACCTTCAACCTCAGAACTTGTCTGAGCACCTCCTGATGACTCCCATAAGAATCTCTGTTAAGGTGGCGTGTTAATGAGTTGCATTTAATTCCACTTGAAATGCCCAAGTGACTGAAAAATTGTGCTACAATTACCTGTCAGCCATCTGACAGTACCACCTCTCAACGTCCTGTGTCTGTCTCACACCTTTAATTAACTCCCCCCATGCATTCAAAGTGTAACCTGTTACACTCTTATTGATTGCCACCAACAATTGCTCTCAGTCAAATAAGCCTCAGATTTTTTCATTTTAGTTACATGGTTTTGGATGTATTCCAGTTTGCATACTCTACTTTAATGATGATAGCAACATGTATACATCACTTTTGTTTCATCACCAAAGCTATATGTATCTCTGCACACATGTTTCTTTGTGGGGGGTCTATTAACATATATATCCCCTATGGTTCTCATGAGAGTGTTATACACACCATATTTTTTGGAGCTTCTTATTTGGAATATTGCAAATACCTAACTGAGTAACTCAGTTACATGTTGAGTGTACATGTAAACACACACACACACACACACACTGTAAGTCCAATGCCCTTTGGTCAATGTACTTAGCAGTATGACATTTAATAGAGATAGAAAGAGACAGGCCTGTCTGATCTCTCTGTCTGGCAACACTGACCTCTCATTATTTAGTGGGAGGCTGTGAGGTCTGACCCCTGTGGCCCTTCTGAATTGAATTAGACACATGTAGGGCCCTAAAGACCAGAAACCCCAAAGATGCAAAGGCTTCATGACCCTGGTAAACCTTAGGCTTTACTCAAAGAGGAGATGTCGGGTAGCGAGATTAAGAAGTCGAAAAAAAAAATTGCAGAAGAGCAGAAACATTGAGGAAAGAAAAGTATAAAGTCTAAAGATAAAACTAATTAAAAAAGGAAAAATGAAAGAAGAACTCATTTGCTGTGAGGTGGTTTACTTAAGCACCATTGAGGGTGTCATTGCTGACCCTGATATCCTAACCTTAGGCCTTTACTTTTCGAGTCAGTCCTCAGCTCAACGACCTGACAGAGGCAGCAAGTGCTCCATTCCACTACCCTATTAGCCAAAGGCTTCATGTTCTCCATGGTTCATCTCCAGCTCTGTGCACGTTGTTTTATAAACACAGCACTTTACATGCACCAGGGCGACCAAATACTTCATAGTATGTACTATAATAGTACAACTGTATCAGAACTGGGTATTGAAGCGGCCATACTGCGGATTACTTGTAGTTTTCTACCAATTTTGTATCCGGTGCTCATACCACACTGTCTGAGATCTAAGGGACATTGCTGTCTGTCTAGAAGTAAATGCTGGGGCTGTCTCCAGAGCCACACCAAATCTGTGAAGTTCACCTCCCCTTCCATTTAGTCTTCTTGATGCTTTCAAAAATCTGATTAAAACACTTTCACTCCAGTAAACCTGCTTTGTTTTTGCTTCTGGATGAATTAATTGACTCTAAGTCTTGAAGCTATGCTATACCAGCTGCCTACAGGCCCCAGCATATACTGAGTGCCTTTGGTTGGCAGATGCCAAAGAAATTTAAAAAGAAATTATTATTCATTAACCATCACAGTCTCAAATAAAGAGTCCTGTACTAGTCTGAAACATGCCAACTTTCTTGAATTTTTGTTTCCATCCTTCTGTCTCTGTCGTAATGTGAAATGACCATTACAGTACTCCAACCTGCTAGAAATGAGTGTGGACATGTTGTGTTGTTGATATGTTTGTTATATGTTTGTTAAGTCATGCTCAGACTTGAATCCTATAACTCTTGCTACATTTGAAGGATGATTTAGTATACATAATTAGTTATGAATAATTAATGATGACCTATGCATGAAATATTGTCATGCATAGGTTTATTTATTGTCATGCATAATTTGGCCTAATGAAAGCGTGTAAAAGTTGAATAAAATAAGCACAGAGGATTGAACCCTGGGGAAAACCACAGCTCATAATGTATGGTCAGCTTGGATATGTAGTGAGATAAGACACAGAAATTCCTGTCTGCGAGGTGGGACTTGAACCACTTTAAGGCTGTGTCAGTGTCCAGTGTGCGCTACAGAAGCTAATCCAGTGGATACCTTTTGTGTTTACTTTCTGTCAGATTCAGGGACAAGCATTTTACAATATTTATATATAAGTGAAATTTATTTAGATGTACTGTACTCTTATATTTATACATACAGGTCACCAGTTATATGTGTTGCAGAGCTTCTGCCACTAAGTTTGTCAACTGGCCACATTTGAAAGTAAAGTAGTTTAGACATAGATGTAATACTCACTATAGATTAACACAGAAGCAATTGAATTTTTAGTTTCTCAAGCTGTCTCTGAGATACTAGTGAGGATTTACGGCATTAAAGTTCACACTCTCAGTCTTGATGGTGGTATTTCACAATGTTGTCACCACAAACCACAAACTTTTCACTTATTCATTTGATCTTACTCATTCACATTAGTGTTCAAGACTAAGAACTAAACCCAAGCATGCAAATCTTAAAATGGCATGAATCATCATGAATCATAAGATCCTCTCTTTTTTGACATTTCCACGTATTTCATATCAGATACGAGAGACAGAGAGAGAGCGATGAGGCACGCCAGCGACTCAACTCAAGAGTGACATTTCAAAGCTGGCCTGCAGTAATCCGCCAGTAGATTCATTAGTGTCAACACTATGAAGCGTTCATCAAAGCATCTGAAAAAAAAAGAAAGACACCGGCTCACTAACTGTTGTGACTCACTGTCGAACAATGAAACAATAAGCTGTTGGAGACTAAACACAGGAGAAAACTGACAACACACACACCAAAAGATTCAGTTGCACTTCTTAGTCTCTGTTTATGAATTTTTATTTTCTATGCATCAGTCCAAAGAAAAAGTAAAGGCACAAAGATATATACAAATGTCTCAATCCAATGCCGAACTGCAGTCAACAGAAAATTTCACTCCCAAGCTCACCCTACTCCACCACCATCAAAGCCAGGTAAGGTGAACAGGTGGTGACACACCTGCCACTCAAGTGCCAATGTGCTGCGTACATAAAAACCAAACACATGAATATACAGGAATATATGTGGCTCCAACACTAAACCTGTCAACAAGCTGAAATGTCATCATCCATTTAAAAATATATTTTTAGTTTTTAAATATCACCCTCTTGTATTCATCGCTGCCCTCTGGACCGTATGTTTTGCGTCTAAAAAAATCTTTGATCCTAATATTTAATTTTGAATGTTAACATCAATGTTTTGATTGAATAGTATTTCTCATAATAATATTATGTGCACTATTGCGCCCGTGCTGTAATTTATTATAGAAGTTATTAATCTTGTTATTATCTTTATTGTTTAACAATTCAGCCATGTTATTTTTGTCTGCGGTCAAAAAAAGAAAAAAAACAACAAAAAACAACAACAAAAAAAAAACACGAACAAACAACCTATGAACTTGTGTCAGTAAATAGTTTTCTAATGATTAAGTGAGACTAATTATCCTCTCCTCTTCAAGTGGCAAACAGTCTGGTCCATCTCTTCTGGACAGATATGGTATCTGTATCAGCAGCTTGGATGTGGATGACATTTATTCACTCTGTTTCTGTCAAGCTTCATCTGATTCATAGTTAAATGGTGATAATAAAATTAAATAATCTCCACATTCTCACCTGTGCTGCTGGTCCTCACTGACAGCGCTGCAGCGATAGAGTTGCTTGTCTGCCTGCAGGGCTGAATGTTGACCTTGTCAAAGAAAGGACTGAAAGGTGTGAGACAGATGATTCGTGGTGGGTGCAGTTCTCTCAGAACAAGTGTGAGGAGGATTTTATTGTTTCACAACTAGCTTAGCTGTCTCTCAGCTATTTCTGTCTGTTTGTGTGGAGTGGCGCAAAGCTGCAGAGAGATCAATGAGTACTTCTTCTTTCCAGTCATAATGCAAATGTAATAATATCCTTTCAGCTTGATGTATGAAAATAGAGTCTTAAAAAGGGGCTTTTATGTTTTCTGCAAATGAAATGTTACGGTATCTGGTCTTTATTCTTGTGTATAATAAATTATCTTCACCCTAGTAATCGAAAGTGAGCAGTAGCTCTACTCTGATGAAAGAAAAGCCAGGCGTGTACAGGGTAGTGACTGTCCCTTTTAACTGCTCTTCTTCAGTTTGAGGCGCGTCTAGTTTTGACATGTTGTAATGTTTTGTGTGCTCTCTCTCTCTCTCCCTCTCGCCCTCTCTCCCTCTCGCCCTCTCGCCCTCTCTTTCTCTCTTTACTGAAGAATGCGACTCCTGATGTTGAATCCTGGGCTGGTTAATTGCTGTGAGTGAATAAGTCATAGATGGCAGCAGCAGGCCCTTGGGGCACAGATCGTTTCATCCTTCCTCAGCCTCACCGCCCTACTCAGGTTTTGGCTTTTAACCAGCCCAGCTCATTTTCAGTGGGAATCATCTGGCTTAGCTTACCACTGTACTCTGTCAACAGCTGTTACACTAACCTGCCATCTTTGTAATTAAAACAGATATAGTCAAATCATAACTGTGTTAGCGCTACATGCATGAACAGATTCGATCATAAATGAACATGCTGTACTTGTGACTAAAAGCTTGCACAAAGACTCCCTCAGTTTAACCTTAAGAAATTAATGATTGGTGAAAACAGCATTTATTGTCTTATGATTCCTCAAATTCCGCACATTTCTAGAACTTAAACTCAATAACATCGAGCCAATCCCCTAAACCTGCATTTTACAATATGTATGCATTTTAAATTTCCTTTAGCTGTCTCACACTGATAGTGTTTCTTAGGGAAAATTTCAGTCAGAACCTTTGGTTGATTTTAATAGGCTGATCTAATCATAACATTAGAATAGTTATCATGGCACCATAGGTGGGACATTTGTTTTCTTTCAGATTCTTGGCCTTTGAAGAAAGATTTCATTGCTTACTGTAACAACATTTGAAATGAAAAACACATTTCCTTCAGGTCATGAGTTTATTTACAACGCCTCAAGTATATAACCATTTTACCCCTCTGTAACAGCATCATTCATCATTATGTGTCACTGGTGTGTTTGTTAAATGTAGTATGTCCCAAGTAGCTCTTTGTTAAGTACTTCTTCAAGCGGTCCTTGTTGTAAACTGTACTGAAGAGTCTTACAGAAAAAGCATTTGAGAAAAATCTTTTACACACCACAAAATCAGTTCAAAAAGAGATTCTCTCTTTGTAATTTTCCATTTTTGTTCTCTCTCTTTGTCTCCTATCTGTCATTCTTGTCATAAATGTTTTTGTGATGCCTTGCAAACATTCCTAATATTTACCTTCCTCTCATGACTGTCACAAACCTTCTTAGGTTATCGCTGAACTCATTGTGTGTTCACATACAATATATATCGTCCAACATCTTCACAAATTTAAGTGGTCACTACAAACCCCTCAGTCAATAAATCAGTGTTGTCTGTTCAGTGAGTCGTGCAGACCTGCAGTGTTCTTCCTGGTTCGCTTCAGGGCCATGCTGCCAATCACTCAGAGAGATAAGAAGGCTCAGGCTGGGATTCTCACAGAGATCCAACTTATGGTAAGTATCTCCTGCCTATGCTGAACATCCACATTGTCAACCTGTCAGTCAGTTAGCTGTGGCGCCCTGGCCAGTCACGCGATAGCCTATAGCCCAGCTATGATTTATTCATTTGCTAATTCTTTTTTTTTTTGCTCCCATTTTTTGTTCTGTTTTGTTTTAATAATGATGCATTTTAGTTAGTAGTGTTAGTAGTGTTTTAGTAGATCTCCTGTAGTCACAGGAATTGTGAAATCATGAAGAAACATGATCAACAAAATTAAAATGTAAATTTGAATGAAGCCAACAGCCATACCCTGGATGTTAGTCATGCAGGTATTCAACAGGTCATTTAGTCGTAATTTAAGCAATGTTTGGAGTGGTTTGCTCTTTGTTAACCCTATACTCTCCTGCCCTAGGGCTTTTTCCTCTGTGATGCCTATCAAGTTGTTTATGGTAAACAAAAGCTGAAAAGGGATTCTATCTGGCCGCAGTGCATTCGTTTGACAATGGTGATTAGATGTGACATAAAAAAAGAAGACAAAATGTGAGCATCTCCATGGAAGAAGAAATGTGTCATTTTCTCTCTTTAGTCTTTATTCATATTCTGCTGTCTTTCTCTCTCCCTGATTAAAACAAAATGGGTGAACCCTCTTCTTTCCTACCCCCACTTCACTACCAGTTTTGGACAGATATAACTGCCACAAAAGCAAACTTAAAACAGTGACAATCCAAACTGTGTATAGGAGACTATTGTTTTCATGCACAGTGTAGTCTTTCTTGTGCTCTGCTTTTTTTTTTTTTTTTTAATTTTCAAATTATGTATTTAAATTTCAAAGCAATCTTTACCAGATGAGTATTTGCCCATGAGAGGCCATGCATGAAGACAAAGAAAGTGGCTGATTTCAATTGTGTTCTGTCATTTCTTGTTTAGTTTGGTATGCTTGTGGATGGAGGTGGGGGGGGCATACGGCGCAAAGTTAGCATAAAAGACAGATTATTTCTTTTTTCCAGCATACACGTCATCTCATAAGTCCAAAGTGTTACAGACACCAAGGGATGCACATGTTGTGCACGAATTTCATATCCACTCACAGTGTCACAGCTGCTGACCATGCAGACAATGGGAGTGCCTTGGAGGGTGTAGTTTTTATTGTGTTTCTACTGTGCATAAATCCCCTTCCTATGGCCTAATAACAAAGCAGGTTCTGCAGGTGAAGCCCTCGGGGAGGAGAGGAAGGGAAGGAAAGCAAGAGAGAGCTAAATACAGCAATAAAATGTCATAAAATCAACTTCATTCAACTGAGTTTACATACTACAACTGATGTTGTTTTATACATTTCATAATCAGTATCAAGACTTCATGTGTTTTTTAAATCAGCTGCATGAAATATTTTTGTTTTCAAAGCATTTATTTGAAGCAAACATTCAGTCTGTCACGTTCTGGAGGCCTGTGTTTTTGCCTGTGAGCTCTAAGAGAAAGTATTAGGTAAGAAGAGCTATTAAGTTACTACTCATGGTATAAGACGTGGTGAAAGCTTGTCCCTTAGGCAGGGGTCCCCAGTTTGTGTTCTCCTCTTTTGCATAACTGATTTCTTTGGAGCGGAAAACAATTTTGCATGTTTACAGGAGGCTGGGAGTAGGTTTACCTGTGGCCTGTTGTTACTGGAATGTAGGAATAAATGTGGTGTCTCCGCTGCCTTCTGTATTAAAAGCCTCTGCCCCAACCCCCATCTCACACACACACACACACACATAGGTAAGCTGAAATATCGGTGGCTGACCAGGTCCTGAGTACTTAAAGGAGATGGTGATCTTTGTGACCCCACCACACCCAACACTTAGCCTGGCATGTTGTCTGCATATAGCAGCCCTGCCCAACCATGTATACATGACAATAGAGGGTCACAAAGCCAGCAGAGAAGGCCAGTGAGTTTGTGTCTGTGTGTTAAAGAAAGAAAAAAAGATTATGCAGGTACTTTCTGAAGCTTTTGATCTCACCTTCTGACCCCGTTTTAACCTGCTGTGTGCCTGGAATTCCTCACCAGCTTTGGTTGTTGTGTCATTACGTTTTCATCATTGGTATTCGTGTTAGATGCCCGATACTTTTTAAAAGGGGAATAAACCATTTGTAGTTTGTAGCTGAGCTGTTATTCTCAACTCTTTCAGTTTCTCACGAAACCCTCCGAAATTTCAAGTGGCATGATAAATGTATCACACCGGAACCCACTTTATCTCATTTGCCTTAACAAAACCTCCTGTTTTAATCAGGGTGTTGACAGTGCTCAGGAGGTTAAAAGTTTCATGACAGTTACTGACACCAGAGGGCTCTCTTTCTCTCCAATTTATTAGCTTATGGGCACTACTGTAGAAATTAGGATGTGGGGGCATATGTGTAATGGTGGTGGCTAATATATATATATTCAAATATAAATTATGAAGTCATTTGCACTGAATTGGATCTAAGGTAATAAGAAATAAAAGAGAATGCAAAGCGATGACAGTAAAAAGAACTAAACATTACTATTGGTATTCATAGGTAAGTGTGTTATTTCTGTATTTTTTAATATTACTTTTTGTTTATGTATTTAGTTCTGCTTAGTGATTAGATTCCCGGACTGTCCCTGCAAAAATGTGTCACTGAACCCCAAAACTGCTCCATGTGAGCAGGTCAGCAACTTACATATCAGATGAGTGGTTAAATGTGTGTGCTTGGTTGAATGTGTGGCACTGCCCTCGGGATAAATGTAGTGCATTTTCAGTGTATTTTCACATTACGCTTTTCTTTGCCAGACCACTTCCTTCCAGTCAATATTAAGCGAATGGATATATTTCCTACAAAGTAATCCGAGTAGTGTATTATATGTTACACTAAAAGAAACTGGAGCAGAGAGCTAATCAGCGGGAAGCGAGGATACTGACTGAAGCCTTGGCAGTTGCTCAGAGCATTTTCCAAACTACACTGTGGGTAGTCTTAATCGATGAAACTTTCTAATGAATGGTGCAGATCTCTGCCCTTGGCTCTGTTTTAATAACAATTACCACAGCCACAAACTGAAGCATACTGGGATTAGTGACGCTGGATATCAAAGCAGTCTGTTTCAAGCAACTGACATGTAAGCCAAGTCGTCTTTGATAAATGCCATCAGTGTCTTTATGTTCACGTGATGTGAGGCAGACACTGTGGCAGCGGTGAATGCTGTTTGTGCACTTCAAAGTATCTTCCCTCTAACTTTGATTTGCTGTTGCTGCAGTAAACTGTGTGTTAAACGCAAAGACAGAGTGCCTTTTTAGAATATTTTATTGCACTAAACGCATTATTTGATACTGTTATCTCTGATTTTCCTCAAGATGACAGAGTGATTTGAACACTGAGATCGTTGTCACTGTTATCCACAGATGAGCCAGTTTTGACAAACCGGTGCAAATGTGCAGCCTTTCGTGAAGCACAGGCAAGGTTAAAGCCTGTAATTATTTAAATCTGAGTGGCATCCAGGGATATGAGCTCGGACAGAACTCTCATGTAAATTATGTTAAAGAGGATCTGCTACACAAATGTGCTGCTTCCATCTCCAGCACATTTTGCAGGTTCAAGTCTTATTTTGCAGGTTTAAAAAATGCAATAATAAATGAAATAAAGCTGGAACTCTCTTGATGTGTTCAAACTACAACTTAAACTTAAAGTTACACATACTCCACTTGCTGTATTCTACTTTTAGGTGACACTGAGGTTTTGTTATGGGTACATTTATCTCCATTATGTCACACGTGTTCTGCTTCATTCAACATTACACAATAATTACAATTTACTCAGCTTGTAACTCACCAACAACAGCAAGAGATTCATGCAGCAGAGAAGCTGTAAAAAGTCAACTAATCAGTGTTTGTTGTTGCACCGAGTGGCAAAGTGAATAGAGGGGAGCAGGCAGTTGCCAAGCAGAGAATCCTGCATGCAGCCAGCCAGCCAGCCAGCGTGAGCTCTGTGCCCCCTCAGGCTCTCTGCCACAGCGTTAGGGCAGGTTACACATTTTGCCTGTTTGTAATTCCCAGTGACAGCGCTGCTGCTCGGGGCCAGACCTGTAACCCTGAACGCAGCCTTCACAAACAGGCCCTGAGAACACAGAAAACCCACAAGCTCAGGTTCTGTCTCTCGCTTTTCCTGCCCACTCTCCCATCTCTCTCCTCCCCATCTGTCTCCCTCTCTCTTTGTATAGCACCGCGCTCTGCTGCTGTAAAATGACCCTCGGTTCAACCTTTTTCTGTCCACTGGCCAGTTTTCAGATCACTTCCCACTGCTTTTGTTTATCAACAACACAGTGTCACATGATTCATTCTGATGCCCCTAACCCTGCTGCTGTGACCAGGCGAGACTGACCCAAGACTGTGTATTTGGTAATGCTAAAAGCTAAATTTAGAACAGCTGGGAATTATATGGTGCCCTGGTGGAAATTTGTAGTTTTGCTGAATTTAACAATTTCTTGAAAACTCAGAAAAAGACTTCTTGATGTAATTTGAGCCTTAGTCTTCTGGATATTTATTTGGAGATGTTTCCACCAGTTTGGAAATTATCCTGTCCGCCTTTACACCTGAATATCATTTTACATTAGACAGTGGTATTATGTTATGGCTCTGATATAATTAATGCCTTTTGTGAAAGAAAGTGTGGAATGCATGTCCTCTAGGCAGTCTACTTGTCAGGGGACATGGATTTCTTTCTCTTCCTCTCTCTCTCTCGTTCTCTCTTTCACTCTCTTTCTGTCTGTCTCTCTCTGTCTCTCTCCCTCTATGCACCATGGTTGACCCCCTGCAGACCTCAGGGCGAGTACTTGACTCTGCATCGCATGAGAACACCGCAGCTTTTCCACCCTGATTAAAGCCACTGCCAGAGTGAGTCAGAGCCAGGCTTACTCTGTGTGCCTACACCCTGCCTCTCTGCCCTGAAAACTCCTCTCCCTTCTTTCAAGAAACATCTAAAAGGGGTTAAGATATACTATCAACTGGGCTGCCCAGTCAGGTTCACTCAGCAGGAACATGAGGAACTGTATTCATACTGTTCCACGAGGAACTCGGGAGCACCTGAGGCACCAGAGATGAATACTTAATGTCACAAATGAATATGCAAATATCACTGAATGTCATAACACATGCTTTAGTCATGCTCTGATCCAAGAGCAGCCAGGATGCCAGGCAGCTATCGCTGCACCAGTGATGCCTGAAGAACACAAGCTTCACCATTAACAAGTGAGAGATAAGAGCTTTCAGCCAGAACCATGCAGGTTTGGGCTTTATAAATGTCATTGCAGGCATGAAGTGTCTGTTTGAGAGTGAAAACTTTTGTAACATTTTATACACTCAAGAGCACAAGAAATAAAGGAATAAGCAAGAGACAAAGCAAAAAAGACAAGCAGGAGAAAGATAGAAACCTGGTACAGCATATTCTACCCTTCCAGTAGTAAGAACCAAGACTTTCACCTATGTCATGAGCCTCTGGCATAACAGATTCATCATCATCACCATCAGTGTATTCCCTCTGGCCCATTTCCCATCATGCTGAAAACAGGTCTTCCTTTTCCAATTCCTCTGTGGCAACAACTTTCCACCTGAAATGTAAAAGAGAACCATAATGTACCAGATTGCATAACACTGACAGGTCTGAGCACTGTGTTTTGGGGACACACCTGCGGTAACTCTACGTTTGAGGTTCCTGACAGTAATGAAGCACAGAATGACTAACACAACCAAGTATTGATGTGTTTGACTTCTTAATTACTGGATTTAATATTGAACATTGAAATATGTTCAGTAGAAAATCAGTTGTAATGAGTCACCTGAGATTTAACTTGGTGTGCTGCCATTTCTTTAAACTGCCAAGAAGCAATAGATTAAAATTACAAATTAAAAGCCCACTTGTGTTTCTGTTATGTCACATTAAGGTTTAGTTGAAGGCTATATGAATACTTTTTTTTTTTTTTATCAAATAAAGCCTTTTTGGTTAAATTGTTAGTAATGTGATAATAACATATTTCAATAAAACACACAAGGCTTGATTATAGAGGTAAGTTAGAGGTCATCATCCAGTCCTCCAAAGAAAAAAGTCTCTAAAAATCTGTCTTGTTGTCACAGTGGTGAAATGAATGCCCCTCTTAAGAATTACTGTCCATCTTCCAACAGTGGCTTAAAACCTACTTCTCCACCCCTCAGCACCCTGTGGTAGCACTTACAGATGTCTCAAATCTTAAAAGAAAAGTTTGAAAAACGACTTGGCACTGAACACACTTGTTTGTTTTGGATGGATGCACAATTTTTAAGGACATATAACTCAAACTCTTATGGATGTTGAATGCATTTAAATGAGCACATTTAAGTTTTATGTAGGTCAAACTTCATCTACAGTAACAAATGTCCTCAGTACTCTGAAGTTATCTTGACAAACTTTCACCTTATTTAAGATTTTGAGAACCTCTTAAAATCATTGTGTATTTTTCACTGCAAACGCATTTCTTTATCATTTTGCTTATTGTTGGATTTGATTTTCCAACAAAGTCATGTGAATAAAACTGTGTTTTGTAACTGATTCTCAAATGTCAAATGTTGAAGTTGCCTCCACAGATGTAATCTTTTGAGCTTCTTGTGATTGATTTGCCCCATTTAGGCCATCATATGTCAGAATGTCATCGCCTTCACCATAAAACATTGCTGTGTTTGTTCCCTTTTGTTGTGGTTGCAGATTCCCGAAAATCCTGTTGTGTCCTTAGCTGGCAATTTGTAAGCGCATCTTGTGGGAACATTCAGGGGTTAATGTAAAAAGCAAGGAAGTTAAGTGGGTATGTTTTCATTCTGTCTGTGTTGTAATATGCACAGTTGCAGTGACAAGCACATGGGTCCATACACAGACACACACACTTGCACATTCACGGGCTCGTGCACACATCCACAAACATAGACACGCACACTCTCACATGTGGATGGAAGTAATTAGACTAGAACAAAGCTGAAAAATTAAAGTGGGGAGGAAATGTTGAAAACACGAGTTTGGTAAATGACCTCATAAACACCCAGTCCCCTCACTCTCTCTCTCTCTCTTACTTTCTGTGTCTCTCTTGCTTTCTCTCTGTCTCTCCCTCTGTCACTGTTTTACAGTGATTTCAGTTTGTTTTTCCTGCGTTTTGTTGGGAGATGTAAATGAAGGGGGTTGGGGGGGGGGGGGGGGGGGGGGGGGGGGGGGGGGGGGGGGGGGGGGGGGGGGGGGGGGGGGGGGGGGGGGG
>JBBMJY010000018.1:19905499-19977824 GCA_037833715.1 Toxotes lorentzi
GTGTGTGTGTGTGTGTGTGTGTGTGTGTGTGTGTGTGTGTGTGTGTGTGTGTGTGTGTGTGTGTGTGCATGCTTGTAAGCCTATATCTTTCTGTGTGTGTGTTGAGGAGGTTAATGTTCTAGTTATGGCATGGTGTGTGTGCGTGTGTGTGTGTGTGTGCGTGTGTCATCTTGTCTCCTGAGACATCAGAGAACAAGGCGAGGAGTGTCAGAAATCATTTGGCCACAATGGAGCCACACGGCACGCTGCCATTCACTTTGAATCAGCAGCGCACTGAGAGATCCAGCTCAGCCTGGGGGGCACTGCCACTGCCACACACATACACACACACACACACACACACACATACACACCTCCATCACCCCACCTCATTCTGCCTCACAGACGCACCAAACACAAGGTCCCTAACACGCCTCATCACCCAGCCCCTGGCCACCCCTCTTGACCTGCCTGGACACAGACATGCACAAAAGAAACATGCATAAACACAGACACCTACAGTTTCTATATACACACACACTGACATATGAGGATGTCAAGAAACACACACACTTAATACACATGCACACGCACCAGACAACTGCTGTCTCTCCCATTTATTGTCCTTCCATCCTCCACCTTCTCCGAGATTTCTTTCCTTCCCCACTGCCTTTGCTTGCCTCCCCCCTTCCTTCCTCTTTCTTCTCATCTCTCCCCCTCTCCTCCCTTTGGAGATTTCAGAGAAAATAGCTGAGGGCCAGATTAGAGGTTGGCTGCCTCTTTGCGTTACCAGCAAAGATAAATATTCCCAGGATGACTCCCATTGCCTGGAGGATGTTTTGGTCCCCACCCCCCTCACATACATGCACATACACACACTGACACACGTATGTGAGCACATGTGCGAGCTTAAACACACACACTCTGCTGTATTTCCGCTCTGTTCAGTGTGACACAGTAGACTGAGCAGAGGAGGGTCACCGGTATTCATTTGCCTGTTACTGGCTTTGCCTCACTGTTACCTGTTGCTTCACTGAGGTGCCGTCATGAGCGCGTGTGTTTGTGTGTGTGTGTGTGTACCAGCCAGGTGATGAATGCCAACAGCTGCTCTGTGATGTCACTGTCACAGGCTGTAGGAATAATGTGAATGATGACGTTGTGTGTGTGTGTGTGTCTGCATTTGTAAGAACCCACACATTTACAGGCATCATTAGGTTACTCTGAATTAAGTTTGTTTCCTGATTTGTCTCTGGCAGAGTATTAAGGCATGTTTGAGATATTAAAGTACAGATAAGAAGAAGTTACTGTATGAAAGTCGTGTTGTTTTGTGCCTCAGGTCCTGTCAAAATTTATTTCCATCTTGATGCCTTGTTTTCACTCGTTCCCAAAAGTAATTTGCTAATTTTAATGGAAAAACATGTAACTTTGCACAAGTGCAATTACAAGATAATGACTTAAATTCTTCTTCATTTCCCAAGATTAATTGATTGATTAATTAATCAAAACAAATTTTCATTTTAAAATTGATAAGCATTGTGAATGAAACGTATAATCAATTCTGATGAAGGAAATATGAAATTGAAGGGACAAGAACAATAAAGCAGAAAAGTACAATAAATAAATAAGATAAAATGGCCTGGTTGAATTCAAAATGTTCAGAACTGCAGTTATATCATGTTTTTGATTATGCATGTACTGTTTTTGAAAGAGTTTAAGTATGTAAAATAATGAAAGAAAAGAGAAAATAGTGGTCATTTTTGACACTTGCTATTCAAAATATATTATGACATCTTTAACAGAAAGCTTAAAATAGCTTTTATAACCGTGGAAATGACAACTCAACTCTGGTGCTAAAGTTACAGTTACAAAAAAAAAGATGAGGGAGTGATTCACTTTATTTTCAACAAAAAGTTCAGTCAACATCACTGTCAGTAACATGTGACCATTTCCCAGGAAATTCTTGAAGCAGTAGTCTTAAAGACATAATGATGAGGCAGCCTGACTCAGATTGAGTGGAATGGGACCACAAGCACAAGTATGTTTCCTGATAAGGAGTTTGTTTACTTTAGTGTTGTAATACTGTCAATTAACTGTTATGTCAGTTACACAGAAATAAAGTCTGCTAGCATTTGCCCCCTAAAATACTGTTCAAGTTGTATATTTTTTCTTTAAATTATCGTCAGTCAGATATACTTTTTATAAATAGGGTATTAAAATTTTATTTAACTGTTTAGAATGTAAAGCACAAACGTACTGCCCTTGCCAAACCCTGCATATTTATGTGTGTGTGCGTTTATGTGCATGTTGTGCACTTTGGCATTTATCTCTTAACTTTATTACCACGTTTTGGTTGCCAGCATTTGTGTAGTCATGTGCATGTGTATGCATGCAAAACAGTACTTGCAGTACAGTAGGGCTTATAACCCCTCCCTCCCCCACCATGGCATGTTCACCAATGAAATAGGAGGAATAATTAGTGTTGTGTTTTTTGTTTAGTTTTGTTTAGTTTTTTTCCTAAGGGCTGAGGACACTGCAAGAGGTGGGTGAGCACAGAGTAAAGTGTGATCTCATCTAATGACCATTTAAAGATCAACACAATCTTGCCATGCATTAGGTAAATTACAAGGTAATTTGGTCATTCATTTTTCATAGTCTAACATGACTGCATGAGCGTGAGCTGGTGATCACAGCAGCCATCTGATACCATTTAATTTCACATTAACAGTGGCTCACTCAGCCAGCTGTTTCTTACACAATGATTTACTGGAAGGCAAAGACAAGTGTTCTCTGAAAAAAAAAAAAACTTTAAACAGATAAAGCTGAATGAAATGTAATTTAGAATCTGTCTGCTAATGTGTTGATTATACCTGTTAAATTAGATACCCAGGTTGTCCTGTGGCACAATGAAACAGTATGACAAGTTTACAGATAAATGGTTGTTTAACTTTAGAATGCCTGAGGGAAACTGCTTTGCAGTACGGGCAGAGGAACAAGCATCCACTAAAAACAAATAACACACAACTAAATCAGATTCACAGAATCATTTTTTTACAGAAACGTGTCAATTTACAGACAAAAACAATATATATAAAATGACTTTGTCTTTGCACTTTGTATCATAACTTGGATATGCATGTTCTCAAAAAGGTATGTTGGGGTTATGTGCACAGCCAGAGATCAAAGGAACTCTGACTAGTCTCCTTGGGTTGCTTTGTGTTTTCTCCTACACCACTGTAACCACACCATGTAGCAAGCTGTAGAAAGGTTCATTTTCTCCTCTACATTATCACTAGACACATTTATACTTTGGGATCTGCGAAAGCCTGTTTCACCTGCAAAATATTCTTTTTACTGCCATAGTTTCTTAAACTGGATGAGAGACCATTCACTTTGTTCAATTATTTTGGATACAGAATATAAAGAATGGAAAACGCTGCATTTTAATTTATGACAGGTCAGTCTTTACTGTTACAATTGTGCTATGTCAATGAGGTGAATTCTACACTGAACTGTAACTCAAATCCTCCACTTCAAGCCTTCAGAGTGTCACCACCAAAACACCATAATGTGGAAACATAATTCATCCTTTGGTTTATTAATTTTTTTTTTTTTTTACATCTGTGGATCTCCTGTAAGAGAGTCTAACCTCAAAAAAACCTCACAAACCAGGCTGTCCTGAGCCTCGCCTAGGGTGAACCAACATCTTTATCATGGCATCTTCCCAGAATGAAGCCTGGCATCGCCAGACCAACATGAGCTTGCTGATTGGTCTGGTTTCCAAGCTACCCAGAACGATAATTACACAGAAGAAAAAGAGCTGGCAGGACTCAATTCTGAGCAAATGGCAGAAACCAGGAAGTAGTTAACCATATTTGACTTTTCAAAGTATTTGTGGGAACTAATCACAGGTCAGCCAGGACACGTGTGATACTCCAGAGGTGGCAGACCTAAATGCTTGATTCTTTTAGCAAAAAACAAACAAACAAAAAAAAAAAAACGGAAACTTAGAACCATGACGGAAACTTAGAACTTAATTTCTTGAGGATGCAGGTCCATAAGCTTAAAGATAAGATTCTCCTTGTCAGAGTGTCCTCAAGCATGACAACAATACCTGACTGCAAGTCTGCATGCAAGTTCCACTGTCACTGTTTTAACACCATAATATTACCTCTCACAGTTTAAATGAAGCATCAGAATAAACAGATAAAGACCTGTGCACATGACTTTGTAGCGGGATACAGATAAAATTCTTTAAGGAAACTGCTTTCAAGGGGACATTTAGAGGAAATTGGAATCAGATGGAGATTAAACAGTTAAGAATATGTTCCCCCTCAGAGGTAAAGTAAGGAGAAAGGGCAGGACTGGGGAAGAGGGGGACTGTGTTGTATAGCTTACGGCACCGATGACCTGTGAACAGAGGAAATGGATTTATGTTGTAAGCTCAGCTCCTCTGGAGAGCTAATTTACCTATTTCCCTTTGGACATTTATGTTCGTCTGCAACGAATCAGTAAATACTGACTGATTTTTCTTGTCTAGGTTTATCTGTTGACTTATTTTGTCTCTGCACTGGTCAAAATGAATGAAATAAGGCCCTTTCAGAGCAGAAAAACAACAACTGGTAACTTACACAAATGCTTTACACAACAAAGTCTCTTTCTTTTCCTTACTGCCTGTTGAACAGGTGTCTGAGCTATTTTCATTGCTATTACTTTCACACTTGCATAAACCTCTGGTGTCATAATTTTTACCCTTGTGTTTTTTGTTAAAGCTTCAGCGCCATCTAAAAAATTATTTTGACTACATATAGGTGGGAGTAAGTTTTTAAAAATGGCAGCATTATTCATGTTTTAAGAAGCCTTATATCATGTTTTAAGAAACTTTTAGATCTTTCAAGTTGTCTTTTTTGATCAGCTGGTGGCGTGAATTTTCCGCTGCTGTCAGGCTGTTGAGTAGACAGCTGTGCTTTAAGCGAGGCAGTTGCTGTAGAGCAAAAAAATGATGAGACGTGTCAGAACAAGACTGATATTTTCAAGCTGCACATTTTTCTCCCTGCTGGAGACTTCTGTCTGTCTGTTTGGACAAAGCACTAAACACACACACACACGCATACACACACAAATGTGTACTCACACACATGCATATGCAGACACTTACACACACTTGTGTAATCACACGTTCAGGCTCTTATTCATACTCACTCATGCATGCACAGATGAAGACACATACACACCACACATTATTAATCTACCTTTTGGTGTGTATGTTATTATACATGATGTTATGGGGAATAAAATGTATGTGCCACAACTCCACATATCCTTGTGTAGGACATTGCATTTAAAAAAATCGGTGTCCAAGATGCGAGGCAGTTGTTAGAGTATTGTGACGTACTGTATGAAGATCCTGTCACTAGATATCTAGTGTCTCATACGCAAACACACACCCAAAACAGGTGCTCTCATACAAGGTGCATTGTGCAGATAGTAGTGTTTTATAAACTCCTGGTGTCTCACCACACGCTTCCCAACACTCTGACAGGTCTCTCTTTACATGTGAATGATGAAATATGTCACCAACATTCTATTTTTACTTTCTTTTTTTACCTCCTTTGGCATAGCTACTTCCTGTTAATACAAACAGGAGATTCATGTAGAAAAATATGACTGAGAGTTTCTTATCATCCCAGTTTTGACACCCATGGCAAGTGTAGCTGTATATGATAACTGTATGTCCTGATTTAATCAACTTTCTTTTTTTTTTCTTTTTTTTTTGAAGATAGCAGAGCACTTTGCCAGTTTGAAGGGTTTTCAGTGAATGCCTTGATAGGTGTGACACCTCTGTTTCTCACTAAACAATCAGATAGTATACAGCAGCAGTTCTTTGACTGTAAACATGCTGAGATATGAGCTTTATCGTCCTCATATCACTGACATCTGGGATCTCTCTCTCTCTCTCCTTCTCCCTTGTGCTCTTCATATTCCTTTTTTTTTGTTCCTTTCACATGCCAGTTTATGCAGCAGTGGTTACATCAGCAGAACCGTTGTCTATGGCAGTCACGCTAATTTAGCTTCTTCTCTTTTTTTCCATGTTCTGGATAAGCAGGTGCATGTTAGTGTACAAACACACTTATAATACACTCTCCTCACCCTCTTTCTCTCTGTCACACATACACACACACACACAAACTACCATAAATAAACAAGGGAGCACAAAACACACAAGCAGAGTAAGAACTTATGTGCTTTTATGTTTGTTATGAACAGATTTGTCAATTTGTAACACTCTTCAAACATTTAAAACAAGCACATCTCAACTGCTTCAAACATTTGAGTATATATTCAAATGTGTGTTTGGCTGGTTTAACATACATACTGTGCACTGTACACAAATAAAGTCTGCTTGGTTCATACCATTTCCACATCCAGATATGAACTTATTCCTCTCGTCCTTCATCCATCTTGCATGGAACAGTTTTTTTTTTGTTCCAGTTTGGTGAATCTGTTTAATGTAGTCTTTCTCCACATCATATGAATAAAACGATCATCGCTGCTGCACTGATTTGAGATGTCTAATAGTTTATTTTTCACTTTTCACGTATGAACAAATCAGAATTATCCGTACATCCTTCACTCTGTCTCTCTCTTAGCTAAAACCAGAGAAAATAGTTTCACTGTTTCACTTTCACAGTGAGGTACACTGGTCTGACAGTGGACACTGACACCTTTCATCACCACCTTCCCTCTTTAGGCAAAAAAAAAAAAAAAAGCGTTGTGGCCGGATGCCATGGGTAGGTACTGTAAACATCACTCCCTTTCTCTCCCTCCCTCCAACACAATAGCGTCCAACATAATTGAGGCATGCAAGTCTGTGGCTGCCATATGCCAAACATGGGCTGGATAAATTGCTGGGAAGAAAGGAATAAGCAGAGAGAAGAAAGGAGAAAATGGCTCTGTGTCTCTGATTAAATCGTTCATGAATGATTCATTCAAATTTAGGAAGAAAAAAATGCATCTAAACAATCCTTGGTTTGTTTTTGTTTTTTTAATTTTGGCTGTAAATAAAATAGCTAAAAAATGGAGCCTGGATTTTTAGCAGCTTGTTGAAATCCATTAATTTCTTATCCAGTAGCCACGAGGCTGTCAAACTACTATTCATATAAGTGTTACAACAAGTTGCTTAAGTATGGCCTTTCCCTGTCTAAGATGAGCGCATCTCCCTCTCTGTACACTATCCTGCACACTGCAAACAAGTCTGGACAGCTTTGTATCTCATCCCTCTCTGGATAAACACAGGCAGGAAATGAATGTGGTTTTACAATGATTCACTCCATACTGGAAGCATTTGCTGTCAAAGAAATCCATTCAAAGCAGCTTTGGCTTCACATGTTTACTATTTTCTCTTGTTCTGGCAGAAATGTATCTTTTCATTTGGTTATTTCCTACCTCTAAAACGCACCTTACCAGGGACATGTTTTGATTTTTGCCTTCTAACTCGAATAGTTGTGTCTGAGTTATGAAGCATTTTGCTCTCTCATTTCATTTTGTCATCTTCTTCTTCTTTTTAACTTGTTTTTCTCCTTTCTTCATCCTATCTACCTCTCTCTTCACAATCCCACATTTCTACATGTCTCTCTTCTGCTCTGCTATCTTTATTAGTGGAAAGCCAAAGTGCCTGGGGTCAGAGCTTAAACCATGCCGTACAGCTGGGTAGGGACTGTCAGCCGGAGTAATGAGCTTTACCTTTAGCTGAACCATAAAGGCTGGTGCCTGCCTATGGGCATTCCTGCTCTGAAGTGAGGACAACACACAAACACTTGCACATGTACGCTCAACGCCACATCTCCCTGGTTGTAACGACTCCCATTCTCCAGCTTTTAAATGTTACCCCTCATCAAGTACAGCTTAAGACAACAGCAACACTCCAGTTGTTGCTGGGGGTCTTTGATTGGTGAGTGACCTCTGTGAAGAATCATAAGTTGCTGAGTCTTGACAGAGCTCCCCAGGAAAGTTATTCTTGTGACAGATCACTCATAAATTTGTTTACTGGCTGCCTGTAAACTACAGAATTGATTTTCCCTCTCCCTCTCATTGTATTCTAATTGCTTAATGAGCTTGGTCCAGATTACAACAATGACCTACTCATACTTAATGACCCTGACAGATCACTGCTTTCAGCTGACTTTCTAATTTATAAAAACCTACAATTATGTTGCATCTAGTCAATACAAATTTTGGGTTTGTTTTGTGTTTGTGTATTTTTCTTATTTTGTTTTGTGAGGAACATTGTATTATTATAATGAATAAAGCTGCACCCGTCCATGTTTTTTATATTAACGCTGGATAAAATGAGTACATGTAAAGTCAAACTACTTGTAGAGACGAACCCCAAGAGAATTATAGTCAGACACAGCAGTTCCCAATTTTTCAGATAAACTGCTTCTATGTGCAAATTTAGCTAATTAGAAAAAAAATACTGTCTGAAGTAGGTTATGACCAGCTCCTCTTATGAGCATCTCAGTTTTTCTCAACGGTGATACAGGGTTAGAGTGAGAGTTAAAGACCATTTTGTCCCTATAAAACCATAGAACATGTCTTTTGTGGATTGAAAACAACAAACACTGTCATGTGTCCCAGAAAACAATTGAATTGCGCCTCTCTGTGCTGCAAAGATTCATCATATTTACACCATTTCCACAGTCAGAACCTTATGACCAGCAGCACGTCCATACATTCTTGGTTAAAGGTTAATGTGTGCAATTTCAAGGTGTCAGCAAAGCCACATGAGACTGTCCAGCCTGATGACATACAACAGGAGATGATGCACCACGAGCTGTGTGTAGGATGAGATGTTAATGAGGGATAGACTCAAAGGGAGCTCAGTACAACATGATTTTGTTGTTGATACAATCTAGTCCCATGATTGCTACTGTGCTTTACAAGCAATTGCATGTAATTTCTACACAATATGCATGACACTCTCGCAAGGACAATAAAAGTGAGGAGAGAGAGAGATTGTTGGTTTGCTCCAGTCAGTAAAATTTTTGTACAGTATTTCAAGGTTTTTGTTTCAACCTGAGGTGACCTCCTCTGCTAACAGCATAAAAAAAAATCAACACACTTTCATGGAAAGCAAAATTAGGCTTAAGTAGATGAAAATTAGAGCTGCTGTTTCACACAGCAAATGCCAGATATTTAATATCTACCTGTTGTTTAGGCTGTCATCTACTAAATTAACTGATCATGTGACAGGATGTACTAGAATCTAAGTGGCTTACTGCCTCTGCTAAACAACCTCCTGAGGGAAACCATGTATTGTAATATGTCCTCCACAGTAGAGTGACTGCCAACCAAAAATTGCCCTTACTCACATCCTCCCTTTTGCATTTCTGTGATATTGAGGTACAACAAGCCATCTTATCCTGTGTTGTGAAAACAACACTAAAATGGCAGCACTAAAATGTGACATGGCTATTAGTGTGACATTAACCTCTTCTTCAGCCATGCAGTCTCAGGCTCCATTCCCTGGGCTTGGGAATCTGCCATGTGTAGGCCAGTGATGAGACGAATAACTGATGAACAGTGAGATACAGACAGATCAATAATCCCTGCTAATCCATAATCCCATTAACAGCAACAACAATGGGAAACAATTGTTACTTTTCGAAAGTTGTTTGTTTTCTATTGATCCGCGATAGACTTAAATAACTGTTATTTGTGCAAAACCTTTTGAGAAACAAACACCTGAATAGCCATTGATGCCACATATGTAATCTCTTGTTGCTGTACCCCTATCCTTATGATTTCTGACTCTAGTAAACCAGTAAGGAGTACTGTGTGTAAAACTCAGTACATTTTGTGTTTACAGGCCTGTTTGTTGACCAAACAGCTTGTTCCCATTACTGCGCTCAGGCCTAGGTGAACAAGACTTGCTTGTATGGTGGTTAGCAGGGGAGACGCCAGATGCTTTTCATTAGATAGATGAGCGGCGGCAACCATCCTGTGTAATTTATCTGTTTTTGTGTCAGGGTAAATAAGAAAGAAGAGGGGGCTCTTACCAGCGTTGGAGTGTGTTTGTGTACAAATGAAAGCTTGTGTGTGTGTGTGTGTGTGTGTGTGTGTGTGTGTGTGTGTGTGTGTGTGTGTGTGTGTGTGTGTGTGTGTGTGTTGGAGAGTATCTAGGCCTCCTCTACAGCTAATCCTTTTCCAGTTAGCTAAGAGTTCTGGGATGTGGCAGGTTTGGAGTGAATGGGAAGGATCTTTATTTTGTTGCAGAGGCTGCAAGAGGCCAGCAAAGAGACGCATGTTCCCTGAGAAACCAAGACATCTGTTGTCTGTGAGAAGAGGGCACAGGGAGGAGAGCAGGGATTGAGGGGTCCCTATAGTCCTGTCCACACCGGCAGTGGCTACACTGCTGACTAATTGGTAAGAGGCCTATGCGTAAGCAAGGGAAGGAGGGGTGTCTGGGTGGCAAGCCAAAGAGGAAGGAATACAGGCCACCTCATTCCCACAGGATAAGGAAAAAAGAGAAGAAGAAAAAAAAAGAAAACAGCGACCGAAACACAGAAAAGGACACGAGTAATAGATGTTTCCCCCTTTTCCACCCCCCTCTCACCCTCCTTCACTTCCCTCTGTAGCCCTTCCAGACCCAGACTCCAGACTAGCCTCATCCTTGTAATTTAGATTAATTTCTTCCACATTTTCCTCAGGGATTAGGCTGCAACCCACCGACGCCCCCCCCTTCCACACACATACATACAAGCACGCACACTCAGCTCACCCCCTACCATAGTTGCTTAATGCTCTCATTATTGAACTACGTTCCCCTCACAGCCTATCCCACCCCACCCCCAAGCCTCCACACACACAAGCACACACTCAGAAATGAAAAACTCTCAGCTCTGATTAGTGTTGATCTTTAAATGTCATTAAATGATTCCCCCGATCATATGAACGAGAAGAGTTTTGTCTTATTTAACTTAATGCAACTGTCTGCACCAAAGTCAGTCAGTTATTCTACTGTCCAAAACTGTCACCACATGCACTATGTATTGTAGTATTGTACTATGCTACTTTTGTAATGCCAGCAGTGGCCTGTTATGGATCAATCAGGAGGATTCAAGTTTGTTTTGACGTCTTTTTCCTCATCTCTAAAAGGCTTTCTTTTAAACAAAAGATGGTGACCACTTTGATGGGAGCATCACTGAACAGGGATAAAAAGAAATGGTTGCCAGGATGCTACAACAACCATTTTACAGTAAGCATATGTTAGACTGACAGTATCCTCCAGGCCAAATCAAATTCTCCATGTTCTCTGAAACATGGAGTGGCCTGCTGTGCTGTTGAATACAGCACAGCAGGCAAATACCAGCAGAGTATACTCACCGTTACTCCAGGTGTCTTGGTTTAATGCCGCACAGGAGCAACGAGTCACACTGAGAGTAGACACAACTCAAACATTCCGCAAAACAACAATTAATTCTAGAAGCAACATAAACCCAGAAATGTAAAGCAAAGCTGCGTGGAATCACATCACCCATTTTACAAAATGTATTATTCATCTATTACTTGCATTCTCCTCTTTTCTCTGCCAAACTAAAATGCCCACTTCCCCTGCATTGCACTCCTTCCTGTGCATTTAACATCAGCTATTGCCTGAGACACACAATTTGTGCACATTTTGAAAAGCCATTTATGTTCATTGACTTTCTCTTGATTTTGTGAATTAATTCACTAATTCCTGCACTAATTCCTCCTTCTTTTAATAAATGCCCACTATTGTCTCCCCTGTCTCTTTTATTTCCCCCTTTCCCATTTTATTATTGCTGTAAAACACTGTAAAGTGCTTTATAGTTAGTAAGTCACAGTGTGTTTTTATTGTGTCATGTACGTAAAAGTGCCCTGGCCACATGGACTTACAAGACACCAGATATTGTCTGAGTAGTGAAACAATAACATAACCTATTACGCACAAAAGTAAATTGCAAACAAAGAACTTTGTCTTGACAGATCAAATCTTCAACAACAAGCTCCCTCCTCAACACACAATTCTATTCTTTTATAACCATTCACCCTGAAGAACTCATTGGAAATGAAGAGCATTTTACCAAAAGGCATAGCCCTAAAATATTCATATAATAACAACAAAAAAAAGTTCTTTCATTTTCTTGATGAAATCACATAAAACTACATTCCAGAGAGAGCATTAACCTTTCTTTAGCTAATGGTAATATACCTGAATATAACTATGTACGTAGACATCTTTAACTTTTTTAAATTATTAACAATAGGTGAATAAAGTTTGCATGCTTACTAGAAAAGTAGCCTAAGGTCTCCTAGTACAAACGAGCAGTTCATGATTCATTAAAGTGGTGATGAACAAGAAAATTTGGATGAATTTGTATCGCTGGCATGAATCCACAGTGACAATTAAAGCCAAATACTGTGCTTGTTTTTGGTCACAAATGAGCCATTTTCCTTGTGAGGACAGGCCTCTCACTATGAAGTTGCTCTTCATGAGAGTTAATGTGTTATTTTACTTAAATTTACTACTCAGCTCACTTCTTCTTGAGTAGGATATTCCAGTACTACTCACACCACTGATGAAGATGCAGTTCATGCTGAAACAAACTAATAAAGTTGCTGTCATCTCATTTGATCTTATTTCTAGGAGGTGCCAAAATGACCAACCCTATCGTGTGAAGACTGGTTTGCTCCTTGTTTGGTCTCCAAACAAGAGACACACATTTTCAATTCAAATAATAATCATCTGCTTCCTGTGTTTACTGAACTAGACCTTGACTCCTGATTTACACATGAGAATCTACTGTCGTCGGGATGGGATATTAAGACTATGGTTTAACTCATAAAGTGGTTTCAGTGGTTGGGAACTGCAAGCAAGCGATTAGTCTGACTGCAAATGATCCTTAATGTACAACAGATTTCAAAGGCACTTGCTGAAGGGAAGTGGTTGGACTAAATGGAGAGGGGTAAAAGTGAAGTGCTAAGTATCTGGGAACATGCTGGGGAAAATGCTGTGAAATTTGTAACAGTAAGGGGTGTACACAATTCAAATTATTGTAAGAAACTGATCTACAACTCTTTCTCTTAATGTGTGTCCCTTTAATAAGCTGATAAAAATTAAATTCATTCTACAGGTAATTAAAACAAAGATGGAAAATTTCCTGGTATATTTAAATTGGATTTTAAAAAGTAACATATTGCATCAACTTTTTCCTTTTTGGCGCATTTTCCCTCTTTCCTGACAGCTTTATCATGTGACTTGCTGTGACCTACATAAAAAAGGTCATTCAGTCGGAGCTGGCATGAAATATGACTACAGTTCAGTGAATCTGGAGTTGACAAGTAGCCCTGGGCTTCCTAATGAGATCAAAAGATTGTATTAGTATGTCAAATATAATCACTGAAAATAAGATATGAGTTTTCTCTTTTTCCACTAAAGAAAAAGAAGTGAAGGTAACAGGTAACCTCAACAAGTCTATGCTCGCCTTCCTTTCCCAGCATTATGAGGCGTGTCAGAGGTGAATTACTCAAACTGTCTCACAGCTGAAGCGAAAATGTTTGACCAGTTACCATGTTGCCTGTGTTTTGGAAAACAAGGAATGACACATATCACACAGGTGAATTGTGGTCTGATAGAAAAAAAGTGATTTTCTGGTGGTAGGACTGGCTGTTTAAATGTCTTGTATTCGTGTTGTTTTTTTCACCTATTTATTTTTAAGTGTACTTTGTGTACATGCTTTACCTTCACTAATACTCAACTCGCTTTAGACTGGAGACCTTTGATTCTCGTCTGACAAGCTCTAACTCTGAAAACTTGCTCAGAGAGGATCTCTTTCACTGACAATAAAGGTGAGGAAAGTGAATGGGACATGTGTATGTTTAAAAGCTCACGGCTGCCAAAACAAGCCCTGCAATGTGACACAACTGACAGAGTGACAACATGAAAGAGAAAAACTGAGAGAAATTTGGATGGGGTAAGCAACCTCCAATGAAAGCCTGAGACTCGGGGAGGTGTTGCTTCAACCATGTTCAACCGGTCATCAAAGTGATTCAGAATCCTCTTCCTCCTCTTCTTTCTCCCTCCACCAACCTCCAGTAATGCCTCCTTCTCCTTTTCTAGCGCCACCTCCTCCTCCCATTATCTGCTCACTCAGGGGCAAGCATACAAGCTAACACGAGTAACTGAAGGCAGTTAAAGTCAACCGCTGCAAAGGCAGTGATCCACCAGGTTGACAGGTCTGGTTAAACAGGTTCTGAGGGGAGAGGCTGATACTTGTTTAACTGCTAGGTATGGCACACTGCTGCTGCTGATGCCTCTGTATTATGTAGCCCGGACTTTGTGAAACGCTGGTTTCACCTACTGACCTCTAATGCAGGATATATGGCTAGTGCAACACTATAAGAAGAAATGTTGGTACAAGAAATTGTTGTGGATTACAGCACTGTACCTGTAAATCCAGGTTTATGTCCAATGTTAATGCACAAACATGTTTCAGTCAGCACTGGTTTGGTGTTACCATGGCTCAGACACTTAGCAATAAGCTCCTGAAACACATAAACAGACAAACCACATGAATCAGCGGAGACTGGCCAGGCAAGTGATGATTAAGCAAGCTTGCGCCACATGTAAATCCCATCTGCAGTTTTGCATTGCTTCGTTTTCTCACAGACATCAAAGGTATTGTCATCTGCAGTGTGAAACTTGCAGCACTGCATTTCCATAGATTAAATACACCTTGAAACAAAAAGCACATCGGCACTTCACTTGGGAGCACACCTGTGCCATACGCAGGGAATACAAAAAGAAATTTCAGTGAAAAGCAAGCTTAGAAAAGCAGGATAACAAGTGAAGGCTTTTAGTGCAATTTATTCAGCATGTGTCAATAGTTTTCTAAGTTTAAACATAAACAAGCCATTTGTCTGCTTTCAGCTATCTTGTTCATCACATGATGTACTTTTGAGGTCTACGCCTTCACTGAGCCACACAGCCTATTTGTGAAGCTAAGTGAGAGCAGATAATGATGGCTACTGTTCCCATTAGTTTGGGGATTTTTCTTTCCTGTTTATTAATAGGAAAATCTTCCAACACATGACTTAACCATCATCTGTGAACTACTGCTGAAAAGAAGGCTACAGAACAATAGTGCTATCCATTAACAAAATATGTGCGTGTGTTTGTGTGGCCCATAGACACATCACTGACTCACCGAATCCGACTTCAGTGTTTCAATTTATTTTTATTTTTCCTGAAACTTTAAAACAGTTTTTTTTTTTACATATTTTCCAAAAAGTATATCATGCCCACTTCCTAACCTCTACTCGATAAAAAACTAGCCCATTTATAAAAGTTTAACACATCATCATAAAAAGTGAAACCATACACCAGAATGATACCATTATTTACACAAGCCCATTAAATTACAACATAAATTAGAAAATATTTACATCCAGGACAAGACACTGGATAAAATTCTATGTTTGGAATTTAATGTCTAATTAAAAACATTTTTAAAGAAAAAAATATGTACATTTACACACATTCTCACAACATGCACACACTCTGGCAGTGGTTGATGTTAACTTGGGGTTTTTAAATACTAAGAATGATGAATACCTAACATAGTCACAAAAATAACATGTTCTCGCTGCCAGGTATAAAAGACAGAGTAACAATGGAAGCATTGCTATGCCTGTAATCCACATGAACACTGAAGACGCTTCTATTAAACCGACTTTGAAGTCTCTGGTTTCCAACCGAACACAGACTGACAAACCAAAAATTGTCTTTTCTCATTCAGGCCTACATAAGACTCAAATCATCTCTCATGAACAAAGCACAATAACACTGGAGCCATTTTGAAGTGGTTGTAAAAATCAAGCACAAAAAAGTAAAGAAAATGAAGTGGATTTTCTTCTCTATCTTTCTCATATAAAAAAATGGTCCTTTGCAAGTCCATTGAGACACAGGAAATCAGTGGATTTGCCTCCAGACAGAGCAGAAGGGGGGAAGCTGAGAGGAATTCACAGCCACAGCAACTCATCTTGAAATGATGTCCTCTAGGGAGAAAAAAAACAGTATGCACTTTGTTCTTTTTGTCTTCTTGTCAACAGAGTGCAGGTCCCATGGTTGTAGCATCGGCACATTGGTAACTGTATAGGACTGCATAGTCCTTGCTATGATAAGGTGTGCATTACGTCCTCACAGGGGAGGGCTCCCATTAGGATCAGTCCACAGACGTTTACCGTGGGTGCCAAAACAGACCTCAACTTCTAAAAATTATTATATAAATTTAACAGTGCACACACACATTCACGCACAAATTCAGCTCTGGAAATGACTATACTAAATATTGATTTTAAACAAGTCCAAAAAGGGCAGACAGGGTAGCAAGATTAAGGAACTCGGGGGTTCTCAAGTTCATAGGGATTCTCCGTTGAGCTCTCATTTCCTGTGCTTGTCCATTTTGTCGGTAGATTTGCTTCCACTGTCTGAGGATCCCTGGGTGTCGCTACCAGAACTCAGGTACATCTTGTCCACTTGTTTGAGTGCCTCGTTCAGGTAGTTCTGAAGTGAGGTCATGGCAGCACAGATGGCCGGAGAGCCAAAGCCATGAGTGATGAGGCTGAAGTGGGTCAGGCAGCCTTGGATTCCAGGCTCCAGGATGGGCGCCGGCCGAGAGTTTCCCAGAGGTGAGCGATCCTGAGTGAGAAGGTCAGTGAACTCCTTGCAGATTTGCCTAAAGTTTAGGAGGACAGAGGAAAATACTTTGATTAACTACATCTAATGATTCACTGTGGCCTGAGAACAAACTCCATAGATAACACTGCCGGGCATTAAATAAGCAAAATACTTCAGTAATCCATGCAATTCAATGCAAATTAGTGGTACCCATCCAGAAGTGGCACTTACTTGGCAGCAAGGAGCATGTTCTTGCGAGAGTTAACCTCGTTGCGTTCTACGTGCGGCCTGCCGAGGTATTCAGCAATTGCCTTTGCAGGGAACTCTGTCTCGCACACGTAACCAAAGTCTCTAGCTAAATGAACAGCCTCACCTAAAAGAAGAGGAAAAAAACCATTGTTGTAAGAGAAGAAAACAAAAGTCATCTGTAAAAGCTTGGTCTCAAACCAAGACTGTATGTTTATGAATAAATAAATAAAGATTGTTAGTATTCATGCAGCCATTATCACTGCATGCTCCATTACACACTGGGCAAAAATCAACTAGTAAGCCGGGCCAGTCTAAGCAATTTATCAATTTACAGCAGTACACTAGTAGTCCGTTTTGAACCTGATATACCCAACCATCAAGGCACATGAAGTGAAGCAGCTGAACTACAGAATAATCAGCTGTGCTTAGTCTTCTAGCCTGGGGGCAGAAGAACTAGTGAGATTAATATATTTCCGTCTTGAGGGTGGTTTGACTTGCATGGTCATAATGGGCTTATGTGGATAAATGTTAGCACAGACTGCCCACGGCGCCAACAGCAGCACTTATTGATAGACACGCACATCACTTGAGGACGCAGGCAGCTATTCAGAAACACAAGCTTTAAGGTCAGCTGGCCCTCCTGGCGAGCTGAACACAAGATAACAAGGCTTAATTCAGCTTTGAAGGTCTCTAAATAACACAAGCCTCCAGTCATTCTCCTGCACAAAATCATCAGCCCATTTATAAAAATTAGGCATGTAGGGAGCAAGAGAGGAAAAATTATTCTACCTTAGCCTACGGCAGGTAGATGTGATTAAAGTGATACTGTGATCACAGAGAAGCATCACTGTCTAGCTAAGGTATGACTGATGATGTTGTTTTAGTATTCAAAGCATAGACAAGAGAAGTTAAAGGTGTTGTGTCATAATCATAAATATGTAACTGCCTGACATTAAATAACTAACAATGATGCAGACCACTTAAAGGAAAAATATATCTATAAGAGAAATATATATATAAGAATGTACAGATTACAGTACTGTGTACAGTGCTGAATTGGTGCTGAGATGTTTTGTAAGCTCTTATGTTGTTCCATAAGGCTTAAGCAGACCAACCTCAAAATATGAAAGAGTTGAAAAGGATGTACATTTACACATGAGCACAGTCAAAAACGTTGTGCCATTCACATTGTCTTTATATCACAGAGTATTTCAACAATGAATGGTGTTTGGAGAATGCCTTAAGACAGCGTACGGTACTTAAAACACACGTACTATGTGGAAGAGACTGACATTCCCGCATTCTCATACTATTGGAGCGACATTCCAGCCGATGCAAACAGCAATTACACCTATGAAGGTCCTTTGAACCACTGAGTGACATCTCATACCTTCTACTAGTGAGGTAAGTAGAGTGACATTGGCTGCCTTCCTCCTTCCTGCTGGCAGATTGAGCCCAATTTTATCCAACTTTTCTCTCAGAGAACGACCTCCATTTTTGGACTTGGCTCTGCAGAGAGAGAACACAAAAATACATGTTAAATCTACAGTCATGAAGCCATTCACACATTATGCAAGATTGCATTTTTTCTGCCATAAGAAATTTCTCATTGGGGATTTAGAAATTATTATGGCACTTGGCTCTCTCCTCACACATTGTCATAATTATTTTCTTCAGATTATTATCTGCTTAGGGACATTTAAGCCAAAAAGTATATGGAACAAACAGAATAGATGAAAATGATTATTGTGCTTTCACTAAAATCCAAAGATTAAAGCCCATACAATAGAAATAACTTGTCAGACGAGGCCTTGCACTCACTCCTGTGGAGGGTCTCACCCTACACCTCTGATTAAAAACAAATCACAAACAAACAGGCTCTACTGACCAAAAAAAAAAACCTGACACAGTTGATGCTTACACTCAAAAAGCATAGCAGAGAAATCTCTCATACACGTGTTTGCAGTAACACTTAAACTCTGCACTTGCCATGGCCAATTCAGTTTTCCGCATGACTGGCAAGCAAGCGCTCCATCTCCATGGTGGGTGAGAGAGAGAGCATCTTTAGGGAGGCATGTGTGTATGAGTGCCCCCACTCCTTCACCCCCTTCTTCCCCGCGCCCCTCAGATAACGATCCTCCTCCTATTGCTATATGACCTACTTAAAAATGTCTGTGATTGTGTATATATATGTGTGTGTGTGTGTGTGTGTGTGTGTGTGTGTGTGTGTGTGTGTGTGTGTGTACATGTCAGCATTAATACAGACACATGGGAAGTGGCAAACGTGCACTCCAAGCACAAAATACTCTGGTCAGGACATACTGTAACCTCACAGCCCCTCAACAGACTGCCACACTAACATTTGTGCCATAAGGTCAACCGTTATGCCATAGATAAACCTACCCATTCTGCAACGCCTGGCAAACACACAAATACACACACAGAGAAGCACACCCACAGAGTCTTTAGATTGGTACTGTGTTGATGTAACCTATCCCTAGAGGAAGCAGAGAACCAAAATTGCAGACCACACAAAGAATGTCACGAACCTTACACAAAAAAACTGATGAGCCAGAGCAACTGAGCCAAGCTGTGCTTTTAGAAAACCCTTTCCCATGGGCTGCCGAGCTTTAGTCTACAGATCACTAGAGCTACAACTCCTCAGTTTAATGATCGTTCAGAGCTAAGACCATCACAAAAATACAAAATACAGCCTTATCAACAGTTGACAGATAATGGAGCGGTTAATAAAAACCAATAAAATGAATTATCCCTGCATTAGTTACCCTTGATTTTTGTGAATCAGTCCTACTATATTTCTGTGTTATGTTGAAGACTTTTACAAACAACAAGAGAAATTCCAATAAGTTGAGCCTGCTGTCAAGTTGATAGAGTATGAGCTCTGACCTGCGTAAAACCCCTCCAAGGAGCGATGCGTTGAGGCACTCTGGGGGTGACAGACGTCTCTGGACCTCAGCCACGGTGACCTTATACTTGGAAGTGGAGCTCAGCAAGGAAAGACGGCCCGGTACAGAGCAGAACACCTCTGTGGGGTTTGATACCATGCCCAGCAGGGACTCTTTCTGGAAGGGAAGACCCAGTGCATTGCCTTTGGGTAGAGTGACAGGACCTGGAGGGTGTGGAAAAATAAGAGTGTAAGCTCAAGAGTCAAAAAAAGAAAAGAAAGATTCTGATTTTGCAATAGCGTTTGTTTATATATGCAGGTTTCCTGTGTATGTACGTGAGCTCTAATCAAAATAATCCTCTCTGTGCAACAGGGAATCTGTGTTTTCTTGTACGTAATAACAAGGAAGAGAGCGTATGCAGCTCTGCACAACTGAGAAAACCAGTGTCTGTCGCACAAAAGTATGCAAGAATCAGCTATGGAAGACTTTTGAAATAATGTCTGGTTGTCCAAACACTGGATGCCTGATGGTTAAACAGCTAAAATGCCCTCATGCCAAACACCATCCACAAACAGGTACACACATACAGACTGCCTCTCACCTAAGCCACAGATTCTCCTCAGTAAAATTTAAAAAATTGTGTTTTTATTTTTAGCTGCCCCAAAAGTTAGACATAATTTAGTTCACAGATTCCAAATTTTTTACCACCCACAAAAGCACTGACAGTCACAAACAAAACAGTACAGCACACTACAAAACATAGCTATCTTCATCCTCACCCGCAAGAATGCCCCCCTGATAATAAGTCCTCTGTAAGCGATCAAGGTTCCTGCCACCTCGCAGTCCTAATACTGAGACAGAAATCACAGAGTCACATGAGTGCTTTAAGTCTCCTCTGGGGCACATGGTTGGGAATGACATGCCATTGTTTACAAGTGGAAAACCTAGACTGCCCATAGTGTGCCCTTGAGCATGGGAACAATATAATGAGCCATCACTGATTTCTGTAACAAATGCCGACTGGTTGGTTTATTGTGCTGTGCACATGGCTTTCTGCTTGTCAGTAAGCACCATAATATTGTCACATTTGTTTGCCAGCATGCTTTCAAAAAAACAGCAACACTGTATTCACTGTAAAACATCACATAAATGTACCTGTTGAAATACTGATCGGGTATGATGAGAAAAAAGGCATGAGGTTTACATTTTAAAACAAACATAAAACTTGTCTTAATATGACTCTATATTATATACTTGGCAGCTTTTCTCATCATTTAATCTATCTATCCTGTACATGCTTCAAATAAAAACTGAAAACTAAGCAGTAAAATAAAATTGCTCAAGCAGATCTCTCTCTAACTCAAAGTCTGTTTAATGGAGGCCTGATGACAAATCAGCAGGAATAAGTTCTCCGTCAAAACTGTTCATGTCCCAACAAATTACTAAACTGTCCTTCACATGCAAGCCTAATGCCACACCCCACCAAAAGCTGGTTCTGCAGAGCCAAACACTGCTTCAAGATCAACTCATAATTTCCTGTTAACCTGATCTGAAAAGAGCTGCAATTGCGAGCTTAACCAGCCTAAAGATGATCCAAAGCTTTCCTCTTCTCTCACAGTCAACACCAAGGTTATGAGATTGCTCAATTTTCATGTCATGTCAGCTATAGCCTGTTGTTTTTGAAAGGGATCAGTTCTTTCCCACTGGGCATCCATTCAAGCACCTTCACAGACAGAATAGGCGAAGGATCACATCAAGCTTAGATAAGTGCATCTCATGGGTATGAGGATTATCACTGTATGCAGTGTGCGCACAAACAGAAGACTCCTCCTTTGCTGTACTCGCACACTGAGTGCCTTGACATGTCACTCTAGAGGTAATTCTTATGACATTTCCAAGTTTTGAAGAGAGTGAAAGAAAAACAGGCTTTGCAGTAAATTAAATTGCTGCATCTTCATTTGGTTGTACAAAGGTACACGTACCCCAGGCAGTATTTCCAAAACGTTCATCCTTTTCTTTCAAATTAACAGAACTGCATTTTTTTTTCACCAGCAGTTAGAATAGTAATAAATAAGACATAAACTCACCTTTTTTGATGACTGTCTGATCTGCCATTATAATACTGTGGTCATCTACATGCTGATGAAGAAGAAAAAAAGCAGCAATAAGCAAAAATATGCACCCTTTAAAAATGATAGCAATCGCAAGCTTAAGAGAATTTCTGCATGGTGTAGCTATATGACTTATATTATTCAAAATCTGTCCCAGTTACTCTTCCTCTCTTCTGACTCATTCATGCAAAACAGACAAACAAAAACTGTTTATTTAAAATGTTTGTGATATTTTCTATGCAAAATTTGGATGTTTCATGAGTACTTAGTGACCTTTGATGATGTGCAATTAAGCAAATTAATTTACTTATTATTGTGTGTTTGCATGGTTTTCTGTACTGTCTTTAAGTGATCACAAACATGCACACACACACACACACCTCTGCCTTTGTGACTTCTGCTCAGTTTTGCTTCTCTGTTTAATTTCAAGTCATCACTTCAATTAAATCCACTCACTTGAACATCCTCCAGTCCGTGCCCCATGTCGTGCATCCCCATGTTATCACCAATAACCGACGAGTCTAGGCTGTGTGAGTGTGGGGGTAGAAGTTCCGGCCGGCGGAACCCTTCCCTCCTCACCCCGGACGAGCCTCCCTCCAGGCCCAGGATCTGACTCGCCAGTCCGCTCCTTGCGTGGGCGCCGAGCCCCTCCTGGCCCTGCCGACCGGGCCACGGCTGCTGCTGGTTCGACGACGGCGACTGGTGTATGGAGTTGATGTTGAAGGGGTCGCCGAGGTGGGAGTAGGGGTCACTGGATTGTGGGTAGGAGATGGGTTGGTAGGGAGGCGGGAAGTATGGAGGCTGGAAGTCCGAACTGGCCGAGTGTGTGAGGGCGGGAGACGGACTGTAGAGGTGCTGACTGACCGCTGGCAGGTGAGGCAGCCGGGGGTTGCCATTGCTGTTGCCGTCGTGCCTTTCCTGAGGGACGGAAGAGACAGGGCAGCTGAGAGAGATGACAACAATATGGCAGGTAGCGGCGACATTTGTCCCTCAAAGGCATGAGGAGTCTGTCATTCAGTGGCAAACTGTCCACTGAAAATAATGATTTACAAAGGGGAATGAATATGTTTAGACTGAAACTCTGTTTTATTATTCTTCTAGCGTGGGATATAAAATTATCTTATTATTTAAATATGGCTGTGTTCTAACGTGTTTGTAATGACCCAAATCATTAATAAAGAGGCGTTATAAATTATTTGCTGCTTTTAGGACAGAATGGATATTTGATAACGGCAATTATTATTATTGTTATGATTATATCTATCTTTGTTGTTTTTGTTTAGTTATAGAAACATACATGAATTCTGAAACTTGCGTCTTGTTTGTACAGTTGTAGGCGTCTCTCAACTTTTTTTAAGTGACTCTTCAGCTTTCGTTCCTCTGCTGTCGCCTGTTACACTGGTTGTTTAAAAACATTTTATCTCCCTTTATCTTATTTTATCTTTATCATTAGCGTGTGAAAAAAAACAACCCATTGCCAGTTATGTCGTTGAAATGCAAACTTTCTTTGGGTGTCACTTAAAAGGCACTTTTTTAAACGTGTCTATCGAAACTCACCTCACAGTCATCCTCATATTTCACGTTGTCGGCTAATTTCCACAACATTCTGACAGAGGAAAAAGTCTCTCCCGTTACAAAAAAAAATATCAATGAAAGAAAAAATATATGTCGTCGCCTGTAAGTTAATCCAGGTATGAAAAAAATAAGAGCTTCCTGGTGCTCATGAACCCTCTTGTTCTTCAGCTGCGGCGAAGAGGCGAAGTTGTGGGTGAGGGCTGAAAGGACGAACTGACCGACCGACAGACTATCCGACCACAGATATGAGTTTCCACAGCCACAATGGGAGAAAATAATCGTTGTCAAGCAATATTTCCCCCCTCTCCGGTCAATGTGCTCCGTAGTTGTGTTGTGGAAGTGGACAAAAACGCTGCATATAAGAAACTTGACTCCCTCTTATGGACAAAACAGCGACGTTCAGTCTTATAGGCGCAAACACTGTACTATATCTGCACAGCCACTCGGAGTGGGCGTTACTCTGCCGATGATGTAACGAAGTGAAAGGGTAAAATTAAAATATTGCTGATTGGCGAGACAAGGGTCCAATCAGAATTCTGTCCGTCTGTACACTGTCGGGCATTTACACCCAGTGACTTCACTATATCCCATTTTTCGTGGCTTACTGTGAGTGAAGTTTCTCACCACCCACTAGTTTGTTATACTGTGTTTGTTTTTGTCTCCTCAAGGCCCTTCAGTAACTCAAAGACGAGGCTTTGAAAGGAGGGCGCCTGTAGGGATTATTTTCCTGATGAACACACTGAGATCAGTTATTGTTCTGAAATAATTCCTCCAATTATAAAGGAAGCAATTTATTTTCACTTGTTGCTTTGTTTTGCTGCCGGTCTGTAAAGACAAGCAAATGAAATACACGTAGGACTCTTTTTCTCTGGTGACAAGTCTGATGCCGTTTATGTCAGAACCAGCAAAACGTGGGTTGATATTGTTGCAGTGAGGGGTTGCTAGGTTACCCAGTGCCTCTTGGCGTAGTTCTGACGTTCAGTGGAATGCCTCTCGGCCAATCACATTGCCAGGTTCGATCTAATTTAGAATTTTGTCAGTGTTCTCATCAAAGAGTTAGACGGGAACATCCACACTGTGACAAGTAGATAAGATACATTTATTATCACTGAGCGGAGATAATGAGGTTTTTTTCTAAGTAGGTCAATAACAAATAACACCTGTTAATATTATTTAATTATTCATTTATTTGTTTATTTATTCTTTTCTTATTTTACAGTCCGGCAATGCCACTGTATTATTTTTTTTTTTTTTTGCAAATATATGATTTTTTTTTAAACTTCACTTAATCACATTAAGCATTATTTGATAATAATATGTATTATTATTATTATTGTTGTTGTTGTTGTTGTTGTTGTTGTTGTTTACCGACTCGATGTCGATACCAAGATAAGGCATCTCTCCGATTTGAAAGTATAAATAGAATAATAGGCTTTCAAATAAACCCATGATATTTTAATGTCAGTGTTTCACAGTGGTGTTTAAGTGCTTGTTTCAAACCACAATAAGCCCGAGGGCTTAGCAGTATCAGTCTCTCAAAAACCTCTGAAGCTCAAAAGAGCTCAACAAACAACTCCTTCTTAACTTCATTAACATTTTTGGTGGAGCTTTGCAATGTCCAAAACAAGGCTGCTTTGAAGCTTTGATATGCATCAAATCTGGAAAAAAAGAGGACAAAAGATGTTTTTCTTTTTCTTCTTCTTTTTTTTATTTAACGTCCTCACTAGTCTTTCTTATTTTAATGTTTATATCGCCCTCCCCAACAGAAATTAATATACACTACGTTCATTGGGCTGGTTGGAGTTATTTCATTAATTAGTTTTGAATTTGTTTGACGAATACTAAATGTCAGATTTTAATTTGTGAGATTAATGGACAGACCTTTGTCTTTTAGGATAACAGCCTGTGGCGTCCGTCCACCCAAGCTGTGGTGATCGGCTGTGCATGGGAACAACAGGACGTGGGCGGCGGAGGATTATCTTTTTTGCGTGTTGGTCCTTGGCTTGTTGTGATGCGAAGCAGAAGTGAAATGCGCGCCGATTAAATGTTATTTTACGTTGGAATAGACTCAGAGCAGACCTAAAGGTAGTTAGTCACGCTTGGCCAGACGGTGAGGAGGTTTACAACAATCCTGATGCTCAGCTTGTCATTTTAATGACAGTCGACCACAGTGACAACCGGCTCAGCCGATGTCAGGTGTAAAGATTAAATGTATTCATGCACGGACAAATAAAAAATATTACACAAATCAATGAGCAAGTTCTATTTGCTGTCAGTCGGTTTACTGTTGATATAATCTCCATATTTACTGCAATACAAGAAAAGAAGGCTCTGATGGCTGTTCACAATAAATAATAGCCCTTTATTTATATTCAACACCAGAAAAACCTACATAGCCTCTAATAAAGGCCATAACAATATTCAGGTTAGATTTATATAATGCAAATTACCTATACTATGTTAAATAACCTATATTATGTTGTATACATGTAGGTTATTGCAGTATGTTTGCATTACTCAATGGTGAGAATTTGATTCCCTTATGATATCCCACTATTCCTACAGAACCTTTTCCTGTGATATTTTTTAGGATTTTATATAAATAATAATAATAAAAATAATAAAAACATCTAACGCGTTTATGTGTTTTTTTTTTTTTTTTGAAGAAATCACCAAAGAGAAAAAACAAAGTCTCTCTCAGTTCCGACTGGAGAGAAAACAGGCTTGGCCTCTTTGACATTAATCACAGGTTATTCAAAAGCGCATTCGGCGCTGCGCGATTACAAACAGGTGATTACCGTGCAAAGTAATAAAACAAATATAGGCTCAGCAGCAAACGCGATAAACATGATGCGGGTTGGGTTAAATTAAATCAGCTGTAAGCGGAGAAATACATGAGCGAACTCACCCTCCAGTCTATCCTCTCCAATACAGACATCTGAAAGGCTCCAGTCGCGGCAATCCCACTGAGACGCAGCGAATAAGTGAAACCAGGAGCGGTTTACATTGCCGACTTCACCTGACGGTTGTGGAATGCGCATGCGCCATTCAGGGTAATACACCTGAGTGGGGTAAATCAAAACAATTCATCTATAGTTCTTGAATAACAAAAAAAAAAAAAAAAAAAAAACCCGTATTTCTTCAGGTGTAAATAAAGCAACGTGCATATTCAAATGATTTAAGATGAGAAAAATAGCACACTGTTTCAAAAACCATTATATCTTTCTGAACTAATGTAAAACAAATATATGACTCATAGGATTTCACCTATAACTGAGATTTATAGTTAATCTTATAATGATCGGCTGTTGTTGAGTAAAAAAAGAAACAATGTCACAGAGGCTATAGTTTAAGAAAAGGTGAAAAGAAGACGTGGGGAAATTTCAAGATGAGGTAATTCCACCCCCAAAGCCACATCGCCCCAGGCTGACCAAAAGAATCTGCTTTCAAAAGCCACTGAAGCTTTTTAAGGCCTAAAATGGCTCTTGTTATCTGATCTCCCAAATACTTTAGCTTAAACTAATGAACAGATCAAAGTGTCTTTGCTATGTGGTTGAGAAAGTAGCTTACATATCTCGTTCTGAGAAAATAACCTTACCTTTTTCTGATCTGCAGCCCTCACCTGCCATGAAATAGCAGTCTCACCAAACAATACAATTTCAAATGAGGGGAAATGATGTCTTACACGGAAACATTTACATTTCTGAAAACATTTAATTTTGTTGTGCCTTAATTGAAAAAGACCAACCGTATGAACTATTTTGAAAAGCTACCGAATTGTTGGGCCTATGACTCCTAACTTTATTTTAATTCCAAATATTCATGTTTTTAATGAATTGAAGTAGCTTTTTTTACATTTAATCACAAATTTGCATTTATGTTTTGGTGAATGCAAACCTTCAGATAAAGGTGCGTTCATCAGTTGTAGTTAATTTACTTTCGACTCCGCCTCTGTTGGTCCATCATGCATGGTAAATATATATTTAGACACATCAGTTAAGATCTATCTTGGTGCACCCCAAACTATGGGACCACATAAAGCCAGTACTTTGCTTTGATATAAATGCTACTGGGGAATAAAAAAACAAAGGAAAGGCCTGTTTGAAAATGCACGTTTGCTCTTGCGCAAAGACAGAGTTTCTACGGTTACTAATGAGAGGTCAATTAAAGGAAAAAAAAAATACTTAAACGAGCTTTGTGGTTCTTATTTCTTTGTAAGCCACCGTATTCAGTGATCTAAACGTGCGCAGACAGATATAAATCAACAACAAACAGAAAGACATGTCACAGCTGCAGCTGGACTAAGACAAAAGGATGGAGTGTTTATTTAAATTTTCAGCCACAGTGATTGGATTATTTATGGTGTAGCTTACATTTAATGAGAAGCAGGAGGACTCCCCTTTGCATGTTCCGTTTTTTTACACTGCCACGGTTGGGGCCCATAAAATCGGAAGGTAAGATAAGGACGCCTCTGCTGCCGCCTTGCGGCTGAATTCTCACATTACCAAAGAGCTGATGTTATAGTATGTTTTTGAATGAGAGAGTCACTGTTACTGTGGGTCGCGTTGATCGAATGAATGATCGATGAACTTAATTCGGGACGTAATTAAGGTCATGTACGCTCCTACTTGAGATAATACTTGTGTATTATCTCAGTATTTCTCCTTCATGCTCCTTCACACTTCCACTCCACCCCACCTAAGAAGAAAATAATGTTCTTTCTACTCCACTACATACATTTGAAGATTAAAAAAATTAGCTTTTTTTTTTTTTAAATATGAGGCATTGTTAGAGATTAAACTACCCATAAGAATAAGAATGAAATACACAAGCACAAATCTATGAACGTACAAAGAGAGTTAGTGTGGAAAAAAAAGTGTTTAACATCTGGGGTCTCAAATGTCTCCTTCTTCGCTGAAAAGTCCATTCTCAGTGTTGGTGTGTTGGAGGCTAAAACTTTTCACATCACACTTACATAAGGTATTTGTGATGCCCTGAATCAGGCTCGCAGGAACACGTGTTAAACTCAGATTTAAGGTGAGCACATAGAAACTTGTGAAATGTGAAAACAGGCTCATAGTTTCAAACTCTGCATGTACATCATTCTGCACAGTGAAGCGCAAACATCCAAGTGAAGTGGAAATAAAAAAAATGAAGCATTTCTGACTGGGGGGAAACATTAAGCAACATACTGTATGTAATGCAGAATTTTTAGTGTTGTGTTGCTACTTTTACTTACATTTCCTCCACCAGTGGTCCTGTCTGATCAGAGGCTGCTGTTTCGATCCCCCTGTGTCATTAGAAGACACTGAAGGACACCCAAGTGAGGACATGTGTGTGACAGCAACCAAGCAACAGCAGCCACGTCTGTTTTAGTTATGTTTAAGGAGTTAGAGGCTGCCAGCTGGAGGTCTCCTGACAAACACACCGAACACTAAACCTCACAACACGTTTCATTTTCACACCTCTTGCATGCAAACACATGCAATCTGCTGCATGTAATGTGAGTTTTTTATAGTTTGTTTTGGTGTGAATTTTCCTGTCAAGGGCACAACAGGGAGTTGTTGCTGCTGTCATCACAGGTAATTGCTGATCCTGCTTATACTTCCTAGCCTTGTGTAACTACACTTTATATTACAGGCAAAACAGAAAATAAAGGGAAATTGCATTTAATACACAAATGCAGAGTGAGGAGACTGTATTTAAAAAAAAAGTGGTGCATGAATAAAAATGTATTTTAATATTTGCTCTTAATGTAAAAAAAAAAGAAGAAGAAGTAATGACTGGCTGTCCAGTTGCAAACAGGAAGAACACATTTTTAATCTCCTTTAAAAACTCCAACTCTCTGAAGAAGATTGTGTAGAAAATATTATGACTCAATTTCTCTACACTTTCCTATCACAAACTGGAAACCAACATATGATATTTTTCACATCAAAAGTCTTTGGAAGAACTTTGTTTAAAAAAAAAAAATAAAAAGAAAGAAAATATTGAAGCCCGTGACTGAATAGAAGTCAGCTAAAAACCTCAATAAATATGTAAGATACTTTTGAGAGGATTTTTACTGTCTTTATATTGTTAACCTCACTTTTTACCAAGAAGAACAAATAACCAATACACATTAACAAAAAGCCTCTGCTAAACTTGTTAAATATATTCTACAAAGAAGAAATGAGGGCCAAGCTCACACTGGAAGAACTTATGAGGAAAGGAAATCAGAGCTCTATATTACCTGTACATTCATAGACAATAATCACTGATTTAGAAAGGTAGAGCTTTGACATGTTTGCAGTTTTTCCATCTTAACTGAATAGTAAAATCATATTATCTCCTGTATTATATATCATCTCACATCACTGTTATGATAGTTTCAACCATTTTGGAGATCACTTTAAAAAGCTGCAGTCTGTCCACTAGGAGGCAGCACAGTGACAGGGATGATAACATCACTCTCACATTAATTCTCAAAGCACCTATGAATGAGAACATATTGATGCAGGGGAATACATGGGGGAGAAATTAGGTTACAAAACAAAGAGTCTGAACAGCTTGGGGAGCTATTAACAAAATGTTCACAACATGTAAACACTGTGCTACTGGGGACTGAAGAGTCAAGTTGGGAATGAGTCCACACATAGGTTACTTTATTAGAAGTCATGTGGGTAATGTGTGTATGTATGTGTACGTTTTTATGTGTAAGTCAGTGTGCATGCTGGAGATGGGTATACAGAATGAGTCTTATCAGTAATTGGTCTTTAATGGGTCACAATTTCTGGAGCGATCTAAAAATGGTGGTCTTTGAGTGATAGTTACTAGAAGTGATATGGGGTGTGGGTGACCCAGTTGGATGTCTGGTCTTTGGTGCGCTTGGCCGAGCTGTGGGTGGTGAACAGAGATTTGAAGGCTTCGGATTTCTCCTCCATGTACTGGATGGATCTCTTGGTGGTTGAGGCTGTCGAAGACTTTGTGCCTTTAGAAGAGCTGGAGGATCCAGAGGGTCCAGCTGCATCTGGGAGGTAAAATGGCAAATAAAACAGAAAACAAAACAACAAGGCAAAGAATGAGAATATTAAAAAAACAAAAGACAATAAGGGGAATATGATTTTTGCAAATGTTCCTTTTTTTCCCCATTTCTGCTCTGATACAGTTTGATAACTCGATGTTCATTTTGTTCTATAATAAACAAAAGCTTTTTTGAATGATCCCTGGACTTTAAGGTTCTCACTGAAAACAAAGCTTGAGGTCCAACTGATTATGTGTATGAACTACTAGTTTATCCTTATATTCATTCTCTGGCAACATCTAAGACCAATACTAACAGTCATCTTTCAGAATGTCTCCCATGCTGTCTGAAGGTGGGGAGGATTCCTTACAATAATTCAGGCAAATATACTATTCTCAACACTAATGCCATTTTCAAATCAGTTTAAATCTATGTTTTGTCTTATCAAAGTATTTATCAAAGCAAAGTATTAGCTACCTGAACAGCTGCTCTGGCTGCCCTCACTGGAGCTCCTCCCTGCTATATCCACATGTGGAGACAGTGTGTCATCTGCAGGAAGAAACCAGAGTCAGGCAATTTGATTAATCAAGAGGATAATTCAATGTTGTGTTCATTCAAACGACCAACACAGTTTGTCTAATGGTCAGGAAAGATGATTTAGAATTGTTACACTGAAACTTTAGTTTTGATTTGAGTAACACAAATAAACGTCAGGTGTTTCTCAGCCAACACCCTGTTCACTTGTGAGATGAGAGCCTTATGCTGTTCTGGAAAATTAAACAGGAAAGCACACCAGTGCTCTCTGAGGACACACAATAGTGCTGGTCTCTGATGTAAGATTCATAAATCCAGGGCAAGGCTGTAAAAACATTGTACTTGTTCCAGTATCACTTGTAACAGTGATATACTTTACAATTCCTTTCTTTTCGATGAGACTCAAAGAAATTAATAAAATATTGGGATAAGAGAAATAGACATATTCACACTGCGAAATGTATAAAATAGGGCCAGTCATAGAACTTAGTCAAAAATTACCAAACTCTTTGACTCATCCAAAACAATTTCTAAATATTTTGTCACTACATGATAGATGTTTTTCTTAAAGGGAGAAATGATGACCAATAAGTCTGAAGATGATCATGGGAATATAAAGTATGCTTTCTCCATCAGTGCTTTATAGCAGAAGTGGGCCGCCTCGCCTGAAAGCAAGGGGCCTCTACTAACATAAAAAAAAACAAAAACAAAAACAAAAAAAGAACAGTTTTATCAACAATAACAGTAACCTTCACTGGAAATGAACAGATGGGCTATTCCAGAAAGCAAATTCTCTATATTTAATAACTGTGACTTTTGTTTAGACTACCATCAACAAACTAAATAAATAATGAGATGAGATGTTCTTGGATCCATGTTGCTCACTACAAGTTACATACATTATCAGCTGCTCAGTATTGAACGAGATTTCATCTAAGGAAATAACCCTGGTAACTCCACGACAGCACATTCAAAACATTATTCAAATGAAGAAGAAAAGGCTGCGATGTTTTGTTAGTGTGCTGTTGTTTGGTTTTGTTTATGTAAAAGACAAAGAGGCTTGTCTGAACAAAATGTATGATGCCTCAACCAGGAATTAAACAAACCTTTTGATTCTGATGGTGTGGACACAGCTTCAGCTGCCTTGTTCTTCTTTGATTTCTAAAACAAGAACGGAAATATATAATAAAATATATAAAATAAACAAATACCGGCAACAATGTGACTGGATGTATCAAAAGTTAACAGACAAACCACTCTCAACAATCAAATACAATATTCATAGTTTATTCAACTCCAACAACCCACCCACCCGCAGATCATTGCATCATCTTAAATTAGCTGTAATAATATTAAAATTGAAACTCACCTTGGTTTTGGCTTTGGCTTTGGCCCGCCTCTCTTCCATCTTTTCCCTCAGCTTCTCAACCTCCTCCTTGGTGCCGTTGAGCACAACAATATCCTCATCTTTAAACGGGTCTCCACACTGAAGCACAAACATGACATCCCAGTTAATAGATATTGACTGACCAGCAAAATAGGAAAACCTGTTGCACATTTCCATCAGTTTTCTCCAGTTAAACTACTGTTAATTTACTGTTGACTCACATTACGCCTTTCACTCAGTTTACCTTTGCACATTACAGCTAAATCACTGTTAATCTACTTTGCACATTTTATTTGTACTTATTACTAATAATAATAGCCGTTTTAACTTTTTTAAACTTATTTATTTCTATTTTCTTATCTGCATGTTGAGCAACTGTAACAAAGCAATTTCTCGTGAAGGATCAATAAAGCGCACCAATTTGACTGCGTCAGCATGACAGGATATCAGCATGGTTGCTGCACTTTAACACTGATTTTGGTTGAATGGAAACATCATGGAGACTGAATATGGGCAATGCTGTTATCTGAATACGAACTAATGCTGGAAGAGGGACAATCTACATTTGCAAAGGTGAGCATGAGCTGAACTGTGAATAAATGGATCACAGAATCCAAGGAGATACATCTAACTGGACACTGGACACATTTTATCTGACTCACTGCTTTTACCTAAGTACATTTTTAGTTAGAGTTATTTTACTTCTACTTGAGCAAATTTTCTTTTAAGTAGCAGTACTACTGCCTGAATACAAATTTTCAGTACTCTTTCCTCCTTTGTCGCATTTAAGTCTGATTCAAAGACACATATCTCTGAAAAACATAATTGATCCTATGAGCTTCTTTAACACATAATCTCATAACATGATATATGATTAGGCTAAAAGTCTCCTTTAAAAAGGTTCAGGTGCACAACAGGTGAGTAGATGTAATGCTACTTTCACTTGCAAAGTAATGGTTTGTTTACACTGCTTGATGGAAAACTTTACAAATGTTTGAGAGGTTTCTGTGGCAGGTATAGATATAGGTATATTTTATCAAGGGCAAATGATAAAATAAGTCAAGCCATTTCTATACTCTGCATGTTTTTTTTCCAGTAAAAATATATGAAAAATAAGTATGTAAGCATACACTGTGCTGAGCACGATTATGAAATCACAACCCTTTTTGTTTGATTTGCATGCAGGCCACATTTGGTTCACTCTGAGAAGAAAGGGCTGCTCAAATTACAGTGAAGTAATGGACACATGGATTCAGTTAGTCAGTCAGTCAGAAATACATTGTGTAATGTGTGGATTTTTAACAACTTTGCACAAAAAGTGGTGGATTTTGTAACTATGCTCTTTAACCCAGAGTCAGTACAGTCAGAAGCACATGACTATGATAAGCTAGAACCCTTTAATGACCAAATATGTGAAGTCCATGAGTCTGTTTGTTGCACCCAATGTGTGAGCAATTAATAAAAGATGAAGGCCTATTTTTATATTCTTTTTGTTTTTAATCTACTGTCCGACAGTAGAAATCTAGGTGACAGAGAATGCCCTACTCTCTGCAACTGATAAAACCACTTTAGGTGGTGTATTAAGTCTGGTCCTGTTTTATGAACTAGTACATTTTTGGGTATCTTGCTACCTGGATGACACATAACCTAATTTATCAAGAACAGTTTGCAAATTGTTTACAGAAACAGAACAGAGGGACAAGGAGCAATCTTTGAAAAACCAACCGTTTCTCTCAGAAAGGCCAACAAAAAAAATAAATAAATAAATGAAAAGGAAGTTAAAAATCTGAAATTCATAATTTAGTCAAAAATTATTACTAACACAAGTTGCGTGACTGCTTCATAAAAAGGGAAAACACACCCATATACAAACACAAATATTAAACCCCTGAGTTACCAGCAGGGGATCTATTGTGTTGCCATAATGCAGGCTCAGTGGGTGTGAACTCCAGCCATGTGCTCAGTTCAACACAAGAGGGATAATCTCAGAAGCTGACCAAGCAGCAAATAAACTGTGGGTGCTGCTCTGAAGTCAGTCACTCTGCTGTTGCTACTACCCCTATGATACAGGCCACTGGTGAGCTGAGCACCTTATCATCACGTCAGTGAACGAGTCAACCAGAACACTGCTTCAGCATTAAACAGGCTACTTGACAGACAACAAGAAGGTGAACAAGACAGCTAGACAGCGTTCAGCGGAGGGACACTGTGGATAATTCAATATGTGCACCTTTAACTTGGGAGATCAACTGGAATTTAACCCTGAGGTAATGAGGACTGGGGAAAAAATTATGTAAAGCAAGAAGACAAAAAAAGAAAGATGCAATGTACCGAGTGAACAGGAAACCGTATGGGGGAGGAGAATGGAAAAAACCTTAGAGACTGTGTGTGAGCTACGACTGTGCTCCTGTGTGTCAGGTGTGTGCGTAACTGCTGGTAACCAGGCAGGGACGACCTAACCTCATGAGATGTAGGGGGAAGCGATTTAATCAGCAACGAATACAACTAGAGAAAAAAAAAACATAAAAACCACACTCTCACAGTCTCCGGCTCAGAGAGTGCAGCTTCTCTGGTCTCTCAGTGCCAGAAACAACAACGAAACAATCCTGATAACCAACTTTGGCTCCAACATATAACAGAAACTATTCCTGCTGATGCTGAACCCTTTGTTGCTGATGGTGGTGCCAATGGAAATAACTTGTGTACTCTGCCGAGCTCTGGATGGATTGTAATAACACATTTGGAGTAGCTGTTTTGGTAACAATGATCAGAACAGGCGCTGATGTCTTACACTTTACTTCTTCGCCATAAGGACTACAGACTGAACTGCCTCAAAGGTAACTGACAAACCTATCTGCATGTGTGTTTATGTACCTGTCAACTTCAACATTAAAACCAGTTACAGGTTTTAGTGTTGTGACTGAATTGTGTATATTTACAGATATAAACAGAATAAATAATTGGATTTCTTGCTTTCACTTGTTTTTTGGTTTTAATGTTGTGGCTGATCGGTGTGTTTTTTGTGTTTTAGATGTTTGATGTAGACAGACATAAACATAACACATAATCCCAAAATGAATGTTAGAAATGTGAAATGATAATTATCTCAAGCTAAGAAAGAAAAAAGGTAACTCACTACAAACACTCGACGATCAAGAGGGAAGATATACCTTATGTTGGTTTCCTGTCAGTGATGGGTAGAGTAGTTGGGGAGGGGGGGTAGAAACGTACACATTACCATGGCATCACCCCTATAGTTACCTGTATCTTTGGTGCTGTTCTCAAGGACAGAGGGGGTTTAACAGCAGAGGGGCTCAAATAAGGAAATAAGGAGGCCTCACTGACATGGGATTAAGAACAGTCCTGAGAGATTTCCAGAGTGCCCTGGAGTATACACCAATCAGCCACAACATTAAAACCAGTTACCTGTTTTAAAGCTGTCGCTGATCAGTGTAAGATTCTGTTTTTTCCCATGCAAGATGCTTTTGGTCTTTTATTCTGTATTACACATCAGCACAACAGCTCACAGCACATAAAAGCAACTTTTGAGTTACTGTGTCTAGTATTACATTTCACTGAATTAAGATGGCTTTGGGAATTTGGCATACAAATGCTACTGTTCCTACACATAAACAATAACTTACAAAGACAGCATCAAAACTGCCCAGTATAATATTCTCTTTCCAAAATGGCAGGCTCTTCAATACAAAAAAATACTCAATACTACTGAGCAGCTCGGGAGGTTCAGAGGCTAGTTACAAATATTAGGGAAAATGTGCTCAAAATAACACGTTTTAAATAAGAACTAACTTATAACATCCAATCCCGTTTGCTTACTTAATAATAACTTTTATAGCTTGCACATGTAGCCCCTGAAGACTTCCTAAGTTTTCAGATGATCCGCCAAGGCTTGTTGAGTGAGTCTAGAATCTTTTAAATAAGGTTGTAATCTCTTTAGTTAGTGCTAAAAAGTCTTGGTCAGTTACTTTTCAATGCATGAAAATTACCATCAGCTATTTGTTGAATTCATGAAATAAACAAATATAGCCTCTACTCGCAACTACTCACTCAAGTGACTTTCGTTTTGTCAGCAAAATGCATTTACTATTCTCGTAATCTCATGAAACAAAAGAAAACAAGCTATAACCAGCGTCTGTTGTTTACTTGATAACTGACTTAACAGATGAATGATATTACAAGAAATACATTATCTGTTGATCAAACAACTGATTATTTAACTAGCTAATCGTTTCAATATTTTTTTTATTCATGTTTCTACCAGGAAGTATTGAAAAAACAAAAACTACCATGACTGCATTTAAAATGTTTATTTAAATACACTGTTTTGTCAACTCTCTTCATACTTGCTCCTATGTTTTGCTAAATGTTGCTGTACAATCTCTTTGAATCTCTTTTGCATTTCAGTTGTGGCACAAAGTAGTGACACATCTCTCTACAGGTGAAATTTATTCCACTGCATGATTTCAAATCCCACGCTGTATACTTATGGAATGGAACTATTACATTTAGTGTTTGAGAAAGGTGAAGAAGAGACAACATGTTTCCGGTGCATTACGTGTCACATCTCAGATAATAATTATCAACAGATTAAATCTGGTGCGCTAAACTACATTTCATGAGCTAAAAGCTGGCCTCACCAATTAGTGCTTAACCTACATATTTAACCCAATTTAATATCCCTCAGGGGTACAGGACCCTTCTGCAAATAACCAATCTGGATGTCTTTATTGCAGGAGTTCTATCTATGTGGTGGTGCTGTCTGGATAAGGTGAAGCAGGGCTATTATGTGCCAGCTTGAAGGGACAAAGTGCAGCTTCCTATTGTGTCTGGGGATGAGTATTATTATCTGTTCAGTCATTTACTTGAGGACAAGGATACCAACAGAGCCAAAGCCCCTAGAGCCTTCAAGCTGCAGGCCCTTTTCCCCTTCATGTAAAGCGTTCCTGCCTGGCAATGAGAAAAGAGTAGAATGGTACCACCGTGACTGCAAGGTATGTTTTATTTGTTCTTTCTTAGTGCATTTCTAAAATGTATGTTAAACATTGCAGTGGAGCTAGACTCACTATTCTGTCACTAATCAAATCAAACAATTTAACAAATCAATTATCTGACATTGTTTGCGTCCAGACTGAAGTATACAACAAATGCCAATAAAGATTATAATAAAAATACAAGAGTAACTGTGTTTTATTAACAGGAGTAGAGTTAACAAAAATTTTTTTCCCGTCTGCAGGTAGAAAGCTATATCCTTAATAGTCGTCCGCAGTGTTCCAATTTGACCAGAGACCTACACTTCATCACAAGACCTTTGAGCCGTGAGGAGGAGGACTACCCGTTAGCATTCATTGTGACTGTTCACAAAGAGCTGGAGCTTTTTGTGCGCCTGTTGCGGGCTATTTACATGCCACAAAATGTCTACTGTATTCATGTGGATGCTAAGGCTCCATGGGAGTACAGGGAAGCTGTACAGAAGCTAGTAAGCTGCTTTAAAAACACCTTCCTCTCTAGCCGCAGCGAAACAGTGACCTACGCTGGGTTTTCCCGCTTGCAAGCAGATTTGAACTGCATGAAGGATCTAGCAAAGTCCAAGATAGGGTGGAGGAAGGTGGTGAATCTGTGTGGACAGGATTTCCCTGTCAAGAGCAACCTGGAATTGGTGCAGTATCTGCAGAGCAAAGAGTGGAGGGACAGAAACATGACGCCTGGGGTCAAGCAGCCGGTGTCTATGAGGCACAGGACACAGCTCCAGCACAAGGAGATCACTGGGTCACATGTAGCTCTGAAAGGGTTGGGACTGAAGAAAGGTCCTCCTCCATACAATCTGCAAGTGTATTTTGGAACAGCCTACTATGCTCTCACAAGGGCATTTGTAGACTTTGTTCTAAAAAACCAAATAGCTCACAGCCTCTTGGAGTGGTCCAAAGATACATTCAGTCCAGACGAGCACTACTGGGTGACACTCAATCACATCAAAGGTAAATTGCCTGTTTTGAATGGATGTACAGACATGCAGCAACTTCCTACAACTGCTCACATAACCCTTTTTCTAAAGTCTGGTGCAGAAATCCAAGAATAGAACTATTAATTATTAACTAGTGTGATTATGATGTTTAAACACAAGGGGATGTGAGATACAGAAGCACAATCAATGCAACAAGGTCAAACAGCATATTTAACAAGTTAACAAATTTTCTGCAATGGCTCACTGACTGTGTTTTTATGGCTCAGGTCAGGATTTCATGCTTGCATGGGCTGTGGATTATAAAGCAATGTGATAGTGAACAAGAAGGCCTGACTTTAATTCATTTTCAGGGGGTTCAATGGCAATTTTTGTGTGTGGCAAAAGTCAGAGATATGACAAGTCCCTGGCAGCAGTGTCTCCACTGTAAAAACTGTGGATTCTGGAGTCTTGGATTGGCCATACAGTGAGCTACAAAAAAGTGGAAATGGCAGAAATTTGAAAATATAAATTGGTGAAATACTGAGAAAAAGTTTCTACACTTCTGGGCTTGACATTCCGAGCGGTTCACGTGTATAGACGTGTGCGAACTGTGAAATGTATTTAGGAGTACGCGTGCTAACAAAGTAAAAGAGTATTACAAAATTCAGGCCAAGCAGCTATGTTTTTGTTTTAAATGAAAAGGTTGATAACACAACAATAATGATGACACAATCAGAGTGCTGAACCAATGCTGTCAATTAAAAAAAAAACAAAACAAAAAAAAAACACACACGGTCCACTTGACAGTGTGAAGAGCCCTCTATGCACAACTTTTTCTATCTGAATGAATTGAGCAGACATTTTTGGCATTTAGAACTTAAAAGAACTAGGTGAAAGGTGTTCGTACCGATTAAACGTCGCCTTATTTCCCTTTATCAAGGAAAACAACATTATTTGATGCATTTTCATGATGCATTTCACAAGTTTTTAATATTCATTGTGCTCCACTATAGAGAAGAAATACTGCAGTAAAAACATCAGATCTGTGTGAACTGATGAGGAGGTTGTAGCCTTTCCTAAAAACAATACATGAACATAAATGTCACATTTCCATCACATTTTACTTATACTTTTTGTTCACTTATTTAATAACATCATTTTGTTGCGTCCTCTTAACCAGCAATGATTTGCGACTGCAGGATTAGCACCACCTGTTTTTTTTCTCTCAATGTAACCAGCACCTAATATTTGCATAACGGCAGTGGATGGGAAAGCACAGCAATGAACATTTTCTCTAGCAGATTTTCTAGAAACTCTGTTCAATTTTGTGCTATATTTGGATGGATGTCTACAACCTAAACTTAAAACAAAAATAATGTATTTACGTAACACTACCTACTATTGCCTGCTTTTCGCTTTTCTTTATCTCTCACATACTACACAAATATAAACTACAGTGTGTGAATCTGTTGAAGACACAACATGCTTGAACTGAAGATAAATACTTGTCATTAATGACTATAATGTCCCTCCCCATTCCCATCATTTTACTGTCACGACACACCCTTGGTTGATATCATTTCTTACACTTGAGCAATGCTCGAGTCACGCATCTTGATAATGGATCTGACCTAAGAAATTAAATTAATCCCTGGGTGTGCCTAAAGAGGGTGGCTGTAACCAATAGTTCAACAAATTGTATTCTCTTTAAAACATATCTGTCCTGAGGTAGCAGGAGGGCAGACTTTAACCCAATCTTCATGTCAAACCTATTGCTTTTCCTGTGAACCTTCACAGACATTAACTGATATCAGTACTGATATTGACGCCATTGTCAAGCAATTCCTTAAAAATCCATCTCATTTCTAGATTTATTTGGGATTTTGCTACAATGAAAATAACACTAAAATACATATATACTACAGAACATCAAAAAGCTTAGGGAAGCAGCTGTGCACTTTTCTTAATTGGTGGTGGGAAGGTTAAGTATATATGAAAATGAGGTGAAGAAGATGTTGCACTTTAAAACTTACTTGGACAAGCCGCTCAAAGATGCCATTTATGACTGGCTGGAAGTTTTTTTTCAAAACGTCAGTTACAGTTTTACATGAGAAAAAGCTTAACTGTGTGTTCACTGGCTGCTTTGGCAAATGCACATCTGTTTAACTTCCCCACTTCCGACAGTAACACAGCTGGTTCCCTAAGCTTTTCCATGTGAAGCATCCGGGCCGTTTCCCATGCAGTGGATGTGAGAGTACCAAATAGAGATAAGTAAATTCTTAGAATTCAATTAGGTTGCATACTAATGATTCATTGTATCTGGTCATGTGTTTGTAGAAGCTCCAGGCAGCCACATAGATGGAGGCTGGGCAGGAGACATCCGGGCAATCAAGTGGAGGGATCAAGAGGGAAGGACACACAATGGCTGCAAAGGTACAGTACAGTAGACCATGTCTATTAAAGGAGGCACTACTTTACTGATTAATAACTGTATTGCAAGGCTTACCTATGGTCTGGCTTAATTCTTGATACTATGAAAATGTCAATTAGAATCTGCAATTTAGAATAAATAAGTATTTTTTGTGGCTAATCTCAAAACCACATATGCAAACTAGTACTAATTAATATCATATTCATACCAGCAGTCTACCTCATAGTCTACCTATGTCCTACAAAACAAAGAATAAAATGAACAAAATGTCTCCTTACTCTTTATCTTAGTGTATGTTTAGCTCTTAGGCTCCAAAAAGGATTACAGGACAAATTACTGTCTAAGGTAATTCAAGATTTACTCAACAAAAGAACTGATAAGAGGATTGATCTGATATGATGTACCCTCTAATAGGTTTAGTCTGTGTTTTACCTGATCCTCCACTAGTAGAAGATGGAAACAAAGATGATTTTTATGTTCCAATAAAATGCACATGTCTACATGGGAAAAAAAATTGTTGATGTCATTTTCCAGGGCGTTATGTAAGAGACATCTGTATCTATGGAATAGAAGACCTGCCTTGGATCATTAACAGGAACAGCATGTTTGCCAATAAGTTTGAGAGAAACACCTTTCCCGAGGCACTGGACTGTCTGGAGCAGTGGCACAGAAACAAGGTGCTGAGCCAGGCAACTGTTCCCATAGACCCATCATGGTTACTAGCTATACAGAGCAACTCAAGCAGCAGCAGCAGCAGCAGCAGCAGCAGCAGCAGCAGGAGGAGGAGCTACATTAACAGCAGTGCTGAAGCATGAAATCACTGTTGATATTTTAAACAGTCCGGCTGCATGCAGTTCAGATTATTTGCACTTGTACAGTGGCTGTGAATGTCATAGATGTGAGAAGAAGAGAAACTGAACTGAGAACAAAGGGATGATGCACTGCACACTTCCACAGTATGTAGCATGACTACTGTTCACAGATTTATTTGTCCTTTTTCTTGGATAATCAAGAGTCATTGTATATGCCAGAGGGTGAAAATATCTTTACAGGAAAGAAATGCAGTTAGAGCAAAAATATGCCAAGTATTGAATAAACTACTGAAAATTATTTAATATTATTTAATTAAATTAAATATTTAATACTGTTTGATTTCATATTGTTCAGTGTGTTCTCCAACACACATGTTGATAAAACTATTGTCTGTGTATCCTTTTTTAATGAATTAAAGAGCTGCAGGTGTAAACAAACAAAGATAATTACAAGAATAAGCTCTCTTCCCTTCTTACCTCTTTAAAAGACAGAGAAGACATTCCTAATTTTCAGTCCATTTTATCAGAGTGACTGTGCAGGTTAGATCCCTGAGTAAATTGTGTAATTGTGTTTTATTTGTGTTTTTTTTTTTTTTTAAGTCAACAGTTCCTTAGTCCCTGAAATATTTTTAAAATCATTCATCAAAATCAAGTTCTCAAGGTCTACAAATCAAGATAAACCATACTTGCTAAAGGTTCTTCAGTCATTCTCAGAACCTATTTCTCGGAAAGCCAAACAGCTGAAATGTTGTGAAATTATTTCCGTTTGACGAGTGTACCGTAACCACAATGAGAGGACACCATGTATGGTATGCCATTTCAAATTCAGATTCAAAACTGAACTACTTTCAGACATGGCTTGAAAATAGAGAAGTTAGCTGAGTATACAAACAAAGTTCCTCTTTGGGCAGTGATGGCAGACACAATTCCAAAAAATGCAGGTTGTTAGCTTTCCATTGAACTACAAAGGGATTTGTGGTAAGCACATGCAGACACTAGACTCCGGTTACTTCCTGTTTTGAGATTTCAAAACCCCCCATGATGCCCATGGGGGCTTTAAAATACCACTTTTCAAACTTTTAACTTACATTCTTATCCATCTGAGCAACAGACTGTGCATGTGAGGCCATGCCAGTGCTAGATTGGTTGTGTGTTATCTATATTGATATCAAGGCTGCTTAATGACATAGCATTATCACTGAGAGGTCTCTATATGTGAATCAAACAAGCAGAAACACTGCCAAACTCTCACAGGTTAGTAATGGAGACCAGTTGCATCAAAAATCTATAAGGAGAATGTAAACTTGTATAGATATTAAACTACCAATCCATCAAAGAACTTTGTTGAAAATTCAAGTATTGTCAATTAAAAATGAAGCAGTTCAAATATGTAGCCATGTTTTTACACATAAAACTAACCTATAAATTATGTACATTTAAAGGGAGGTTCTGAATAATTAAGCGGTTTCATGTCTGTGACATTTTTATATTGTCAAATAGGCTACATAAATATTAAAGGGATATGTTGAACTGTAGTGAAAGACAGGATGAAATAATCCTCACCTTGTGGCAGATTTCTGTCTTGACCTCCTTCAGGGCCCGGTCAGAGAAGACACAGCCACAGGTCTGCAGGTAACAAAACCTGAAAATGAAAAGAACAAGACATTTAAAATAAGAAAATGTTTCTTCTTCTTTTCCATCCTTTTTCTGTGAGCTTTCCCTGCACAAAGTGAACAAAAAGCTTTAACTGAGCCCTTCTGTGTTTCTATGTGGTAAAATCCTTATGCTGTTAAATTTAAAGTAATGGATGAGAGGTTTCACACTAGTGATGAGAAATGATAAGTGCCTTCCAGTGTCTTACCAGCAGAGAAATCAAGACACAGCTCATGCTAGACACAGATGTCTATAGAGAACACACTGATAAAGATCATCTGACCTGAATTTAATGACATAATGTGATCAGATATGAACAGTGATCTATCTACTAGGTCTATAAACTAAATCTGATGAGATGGAGGGTATATGGCTACAGTATAAGAGGTCCACGACCTTTAAAAGGAATGAACAGCCTGCCTTACGCCTTTTCTTCAGCTGTGCACCAGCAATTCGATTATTCTTAGACTGAAGCCCTTCTACCTGATGTTGTTTACCTGTGCTTGCCATTCATCTCCAACCCAACAACAGGGCAAATAAACATGCCACAGTGGATGTCCTCATAACGGTCTCCTTTAGCATTTCTTCTTTCTCCCTCCCACTCAGGATTATCAGTCAAGTTCAGCTCTTTTATATCCTAGAAAAGGAGCAGAGGAATGAATGTGCACAGCAGCACAAAACCACACTTTATCAAAGAAAAATGTACAAAGGTATAAACATGCAACACACAAATAAATTCAGAAACAGGAAGCTTTGTACAAGACAACAGCAACTTCACCATACCTTTATCCCACGGATGTGTGCAACAGCCTCGGCATTGGGTCTGTCAGCAGACTTATCCAGAAGATATTCTATGATAGCATCTTTGTTGTAGAGCCTGAAACATAACATGGTTCTGACGTTTAGTACATAATGTGCTATCTAAGGAGGTAAAGATGGATGGCTGGACTACACTGATAGTGACAACCTCATTGGTTTGCCAGTGACATTCAGATCTTTAAGACAGGTCTGTGGCAGAGTTGCACACACTGATGCAACTTCTTCATTCAGTGTGACATTATCAAGTTATTTTGTCTCTACAGCTGTATCAAAGCCGCTCATTTTGCCCGACTGACAGTGAACATGAAATCAGCTCTCACCTTCCCAGGTCACAAGCAACGATAGGCCGTCTGAGTTTTTCCTGGCTCAAGGCACAGTACTTCCATCTTGCGGCCAGTTCTGCATTTTTATCGACCTAGACGCACAGATCAAGCGCTACAATCAAAACATGTTGCATGAAGAATGTAAAGTCAAGCTGTCCTTTATGCCTCTCACGACCTATGTTGTTCTGATAGATTCTACATGTAAACATTGCAAATGATTTTATATAGCGACTGTGTGCTAACTAATCTACACTGCAAATTTGGCCAAGTCTCTGTTGTAGAAGAGTTCTTGCTGAAGAGACGCTGTGGTTAAAAGATAAACTAAACAAATGGTAAGAATGATATTTGTAATTTAGCTTCGTTCTTCCTAATGAATGTAATGTAACCGTAACCATATTTCAAAGGCTAACGTTAGCCAACTAGTTAGCCTACTTTCATGTAAATAAAGAGACAGAGAGAGTAGAGAAACATGAGTAGACATAAAGGTCCATTCACTGTCTAGAATAGCTAATGACTACATATTACTATTACTAACTATTATTAAATCTACCATTTACTAATTTTCAAGATAACTAGCCACAGTAATTTAACGTTAGCATGCTAGCTGACTAACAGCAACCTCCAGACAGCTTTCCACGACGTCGCCAAATGTAACGAACTAGAAAAGCAAACAAGCGTAACTCACCTTCTCGACTTTTTTAGGTCCTTTCACCAACTCGTGTCTTTTAGGAATCGTGCCACCATCACATCCCATCTTGATAGCCGACCTGTGATGTTTAATTACCAAGTTATTTTACTGATCTAACAAATCTACCCAGGTTGTAAACAAACAACGAGAGATGTGCAAATCTCGCGAGATGTGCAGCTAGTCCGGTGTCGCCCCTCGGTGGCTGAATGAACAAAATTTCGGCTGTGTTTTGTAGCTTCAACCACAGTGTGGAGGCATCAGTTTGCTAGTTTCTGTTCATCGAGCAGCCAAGATGGGAGCTGCCGGAGGGATGGGAAGCAAGTGAAAATGTCCAATTTACCATAGAAATACAAAGAAAAGAAACATTTAATTTTAACAGAAGGTTATGGAAAGATATATTGCGCAGATATAGATACTACACAATAGCTTACTCACTACCAACTTTTGATAATTACATTATCAATATACTTTTTTTTTTATCAGAGTTTTCATCAGTTTTTATTTTTGTCATACCATACACACAGAAATTATTTTTATATGTATTTTATGTATTTTGTTGTATTGCAGCCTTACAGTAGAATAAGTTGAATTCATTTTTCCCTCTTAAATCTAGACTTAGAACCCCACAATGATGAAGCTGAAACAGAACTGTAGAAAGTTTTGCAGATTTATTAGGATATATCACATTGACATAAGTATAGTGCTATGACACTTAAAATTTATCTCAAGTGCCTCCTATTTCTCTTGATGTTTCTACATCTTGATTGGTATTATAATTCGTAAATGTAGTTTGGAACAACCAGGACTCTTCCTTGAGCTGGCAGCCTCACCAAACTGAGCATTCAGGGAAGAAGACCCTGGGTAAGAGAAGTGACCTAGAACCCGATGGTCGCTGTGGCTGAGCTGCAGAGATTCTGTATGGAGATGGGAGAAGCTTCCAGAAGGACAACCATCGCTGCAGTACTCCACTGATCTGGGTTTTATGGCAGAGTACCGTCCAGTACCGTCCCAACAGTGAAACGTGGTGGTGGCCGCATCATGCTGTGGGGTTGTTTTTCAGCAGCAGACTGGGAGATTCAGGAAAAGATGAAGGGAGCAAAAGACAGGGATGTGCTTAAACAAAACCTGGTCCAGAGCTCTCAGGACCTCTGACTGGGTAGAAGGATTGACCCAGGCTGAGGTCCAGAGCACACGCCTGAGCCCCTTCCAACAGGACAATGACCCAAAGCACACAGCCGGAACAATACTGGAGTGGATGAGGGACAACTCTGTGAATGTACTTGAGTGACCCCGCCAGAGCCCTGACTTGAACCCAGCATGTGGAGAAACTTGAAAATGGCTGTCCACTGACAGTCCTCATCAAACCTGACAGAGCTTGAGAGCATGACAGAAAATCCCCAAATCCAGATGTGCAAAGTTTGTTGCGTCATATGTAGACTAAAAGGGACAACAAAGTCTTGAGTAAAGGGTCTGAATACTTGTGTCAATACGGTATTTCATTTTTTTCCTTTTTTAATAAATTTGCAAATATTTCTAAAATTCTGTTTTCACTTTGTCGTGAAGGGGTATTAATTGTAGGGGGGGAAAATGAATTGAAATGATGTTAGCATAAGGCTGCAACATAATGAAGTGTGAAAAAGTTCAGGGATCTGAAAATTTCTGAATGCAATGTATAAACAAAAACCAAAATTTAGAAAATTTGTGGGGAGTATCACCATGATGATAATATTTTAACAATGAAAAGTTGCTGCAAAAAAAAAAACATGGTCTTGCATAATTTTAAAACTACACCACGTGTAGTTGTGAAGAAAAAAAATGTGAAAAAAAATACTTCACCCAGATTATTTTACTCTTTTACTGCTCACCTATCTCTTAAACATTGTCAGTCAGCCATTAAACCCAGAACTAGTAAGTGACATTAGTCTGGCTTTCAGGCCTGTTGTCAGAGTGGTCTAAAGATGAAAGTTTCCTTGGAAGATAGTTCAATGAGTGCTAATGAGATCTGTTTCCTGTGCCTTGCAGGCTGCAGATTAGTTTACTATCGATGGTGCTGTCCAAGAGCGACCATTAGTTTGGGGAATACCCAAGTGGAGACATCTCTGGCGGCATGACTGATAATCTTTGTGGAAAAGAAGACTGAATAAAAACACAGCATTAGACTTCATTTTGGCTGAGAAAATAGATTTCAGCCTCTTTATGCTCACCACACACAGACAGCTGATCTGTAGTTCCCAAAATGTAGCAAAATGAACAGATATAAACATAAAAACATTTCTCCATTTTGCCCATGGATTCGATTGGTTCTTCCTGTAATTTATAAATTGTGTTACGTGTCTTATTGAATTTCCCCCCTTTCTCACACAGAGCTAAATGTTTAGTATGGATTTTCATTAGAAGCAATGGAGTGAAAGCTCTGTTAGCAAACTATCTTTGAGAGAGTGGAGCGCCTCAAGCTGATAGTGCAAACCAACACCTCAGGAACATGCAATGCACAATGGCCACTAGACAAAAGGAGACAAGACAATGAACAATGGTCCACTATTCCTGTCTTGCCTGTTTTGTTGTTTTCAAAACTTCAGAATCAGAGTTGCCATCTGTGTTTTATTGTAGTTTTTATGCTCACTGGCTTGTACCTGATGCACCTAGTTATATAAACATACTACAGAGATCTTTCAAGTGGAAAGTGACTCAAGCCTGAGAGAAAAGTAACATATATTTTTAGTTTGCTTCTGTGCTCCACATTTTCAAGTTATATATGGGCTATAGACATGGATATTTTCATTTATTTAAACTGAAAATATGTTATTCTATTATTATATGTTATAATAAGTACATCCACACATCTCTAGAATAAGCTTACAGTATTTTGACATGCCAAAGGTAATCCAAAAATGCCTGTGTTGATGCTTTGCATCACTTGAGCTGGATGGCTAAAAGCTGGAGAGTTAATTGTTTACTACTTGTCAGTTCAGATATAACAACTTTCATATGACAGAGAAGAATGGATCTATTCAAATAATATGATACTCAGAAAATGAAGCAGCTGTGTGAAAAATGCTTTGTAGTTCATTAAATTGTAATCAGATGAGATTTACTATACCTTAAAATAACAGAAAACAGATAACAAGGTAACCTGTGCCATTTCATAGCTGAAGTGCAATCCAAAGCCAGAATCTGTCCCTGGCAGTACATACAGATCCTGACTGTACTGATCATATCTTCTCTACTTTAACAGCTGAATCTGAAGAGTTTGCACAGCTGAAATGCAGCTTCCTCTTCTCCAGATCTCCCCCTCTGATTGACCTTCCCACCACACATATCTTTCTGCCTGCTATGGTGCTACCCAGCATGGCTGACCCAAAGAAAACCCTAACTACCAAGAGCCCATCTAACCTCATGTTTATACTTCCATGATGGGTCCAACCTGCCCAATCAGACTTCCACTGACTGGCCTTGAACTGAAACTGTATACATCTTAACCATCCCAGCCATCCGAAGCAGCCAGTGGAGACCAAGGCTGCATTAATTGCACCAACCAGCCATGGTAGTGCACAGAGTCCAATGCATTTAGCGTTTCTAATTGGGGAGGGATTTCTGTGTTTACACTGGCACTAGTTGATAGAGCTGGTCTCTTAGCCCTCCAGCCAACAAAGCTAAAGCTCTCTGCTGGAGAAACCTCAAACTGCCTTGCCTCTAAAATCTCTCTGGACAGAGCTAGGAGAAAATTATCTGGAACAGAGCTAGAGATGGCAGTTTACTAGGATTTATCAAGGGGGATGGTGAAGAGATTAATCTTGTTGTTTCTGTCAGATCTTTCTGTTAAATCTACAGGGTATGAATATGGTCATTTGTGGTAGGGTAAAGCCATACTGTAAGAGGGTCAAATGATTTTAAGATCTTCTAAAATGGTTAATCTAGAAGCACTGGGGAAAAGTGTAGCATGTACTACAGATAATCACTGAAGTCCTGGCCACAGTTGCAGATAATATATATTTTCATTGTCAGTTAATCTCCTGCCCTTTTTTTTATTTAATGATTGTTCCATTTGTAAAACATGAGAAAAATAGTGAAAAATGTCCATCACAATTTCCCAGAACCATGGGCTACATCTCAAAGTGGCTTGTTTTTTCTGACCAGCAGTCCAAAACCAAAAACACATTTTTGTCATTTATAATTTACAGTTCTATGAAGCAGAGACAAGCACCAAATCCTCAAATTTGAGAGTCTGGAAGCAGCACTTTTTCTTCTTGGTAAATAACTATGACTATTAATTTAATAACAAACTTGTCAGTTTTTTTAAAACTATTTTATTATTCACCTACTTGTTTAAGAACTAATCTAAATCTCTGCAGCATACACTCTCTTAATTTTCACAATGCCATGATTTTATTTCAGTATTAACTTACTAAAATTCCCAAGTCCTGGAACACAAAAATTCTATGATTCATCAAGGGATAATATAATATAAGGGCAGTTGTGAAGACCTTTCATAATTTCCTTTAAGAACTACAGTGGATAAAGTGAAACCATGCAATGTGCAAGAAATTCCACGTCAAGAATTTAATTGCAAATTCTACCATTACCACAACGTGTACCCTCAGTAAAAAGTCTATTATGAAAGAATATTTTATTTGTGATTTTAAGTTGGACAGGGAACACCGTGTCTCAGGCCATATGTAAGTTCATGTACCTAACATATAATGAGAAATCCAAAACTTTGGAAAAAGCACGCCACATCCAGCATGAAGACTGCAACCACAATTGTTTCCTCATTCCTTTTTCTGTTTATGTTGAATCTCACATAACTAAAATTATGTCAGTTGGAAACATTGGCTGTAACTAATTTTTCTATCCTCTTGGAGTGTGATTAACCCGCTTGAGCTTTTGCCATATGTTGATGCAGATTTTGATGTCTTGTACTGTAAAGTAACCCATGCAGTCTGGAATAAAGTCATAAACAGGGAATTTGAGAGAACCTTTATTGTCATTGCTCATACGATCAGAATAAAATCCTAAATTTAAAGGATTAGGATTTATTATTTTAGGTGATTCCATTTGGATTTGGAAACACTACAGATGAATCAGCAGCAGGAAAATCGGGGTTTGTCTGTATCTCTCAGCTTCCAGGGTATGACTGATGAAGAAAAACATGTCTAATGTTGCCATGATTCCTCCAGCAGATGAATGTGGACTATTTTTCCTTGTTGCACCAGTGTGCTGTGTGACAGTTTTAATCCATCGTCTGTGCTGAAGTGTACAGCTCAACATTTTATTTGCCACAAACTTCATGAAGCACTGGGGCCTTTTGTGATCCCAGCCAAGCCGAGATGCAGACCCATGCACCAGCACAGACACACAGTCCACCTGGACACATTTTTACCATCAGCCCTCTCATGATTATCTTTTCCACTGTGGCAAACCAGACTGAGCAGCCACAGACACAAACCCACAAACAGATAAATGGGTACATGCACGCACACATGGCTCAGGTACATATGCATACATTCACTGTCTGTATAAACAGATTACCATAGGATACACACACATTAGATCCTTGGTCCCTCCTGGCTGTCTGTGACCGAGGAAGGAAAATCTCCATACATCAGTGAAGGCTATATGAATGGAACAATTGGTTGTGCGCTGGCAGCACAGACTCAGTCACATCTCATTAGTTTGACAGGATACCCAAAAGGTTCTGACAGCATCCTGGCTGTGATTGGTGTGGCCCCGGGTGATGGGGACATACCTGTGGCTGCCTTGTGTACTCTGTGGGCACGTGGTGAAGACTAAGCACATGTAGCAGCTGAGGCCTGGCAGCAATGGTAGCTAAGGTTCTGGGTGTCCACGCCAGCCGCCGCCTCACCATACACGTCTTCAGCAATAATAAAACTCACTCTCACTTATTTTGCTGTTATATTTTACTCTCACTTTCACCGTCTCATGCCCTCTCTCACTCTCTCCTGCCCATACACACTCACATTACACAGACATGAGGGGAAACAGTGGGTGATTCTGTGCCATGATGAGCTCAGTGCTAACTTTGAATGTTAACCAAAAGTCCATTTGGAAACCAGAAGACTTTGCTACCTTTGGAGGGTAGTTGTTTCCCATGCTTCTGGCCTTTATGCTATGCTAAGCGAACCAGCTGCTGGATCCAGCTATGTATTTACTGCACAGATGTGAGAGTGGTATGAATCATCTTATTTTACATTGTTGAAGAAAGTAAATTAGTATATTTCTCAAAAAGCTGAACGGTTTCTTTTTTCACATTTGCATTTTTGGTGAACACAAGTGTTCTTATGCTCTAAAAAATATAAGATGTGTCATTTTTGGCATACCTACATGTCCAGTTTAGGACAACACACATTTCTCCAATGATGTGCTGAAAATGAGCCCTCGTAGATGTCTCTCTGAGGGGTCTTTGGAAGAACACATGTTTTTAATAAGGTTCTTTGCGTCTGGCCTTGCATAAATGTTTAGCAGCGTTCCTTCTGGGAACTGGGGCCTGTCTTTACAGTGGAGGTTAATCAGCTGTAAATTCTCTTTTAAAAAGGAAAAGGAAGGCATGGAAGGAGTTAATCTCCAAGGACCATTGCACTCACCTTGTATTCTCTCTCCCTCTCTCTCTCTCTCTTATCTCTATCTCTCTCTCTCATGCACACATGCACATACAGTATGTACTCACTCCTCCTTCCAGAAAGTGAAAGGAGGGGATGATGACAAAAAAAAAAAGAGAGAAGAAAAGCATGAGACTTTGACAAATGATCTAATAAACAGGCAGGGAGATTACAGGCAAGGTGCCCGCTGGGAGAGGAAGTGGGGCAGTAAATATTTTTTAAAAGCTGTCAATAAATTTGCAGTGTTGAGTTGAGACAAGTATCTATGGCTAGAGTCAAGGAGATTGGGCTTCTGTGCTGGGTGGGTGCTTGTTTGTAAGAGCCATTGGTTAATAGCCTGTGTTAGGAGTAACATTGTTTGAAAAAGCTGTTGGTGTATGAAACAGAAATGTGCAAAAAGCTACAACACAGTCAAATAAAATGTTGTCAACATGTTGGCAGACATGGTGCAAGGTCTCGAAAAAAGTCATGGTATAGCAATAAGATAATATGCTGCTGTCCTCACCTGTTGGCTTTGGAGAAAAAAAAATACTGATTAACAATAAACTCTGACTTAATTTACTGTACAAGACAATTTAAGACCAGAAATGAGAAAATATACTGATCTTGTATAATTTAATTTACTGATAAGAGAGAAAATTGCGGAACTGTTTGTGGGTTAGGAACTAATAATGTCCTTTCATGACAAAGCCATTGTTTGTGATGATAGGGAGAGTATTAACACTAGTTCTGCTTCTGCAGTTGGTGGGGAGTCTGTCAGAGCCTAATAAAGTTCACCTACACCAGTCTCTCTTTCCCACACCTTTCAACCACGCTTGTTACTCAGCAGCTCAATTAAAGCTGATTTAAGGGTTCACCTGTGTGCCTATTGGCAAAAGCTTCCCTTGGGGTGGTGCTTCCGTTTGATTGATGGGTTGATGAGATAATGACAGTCAGCCACAGATCTCACCTGTTTCAGCGCTCCAATACTGATTAGCTAATTATCAGGATTAGGCATATTCTCCAGAAATCTGTAAAAGAAAAGTTTGTCTTGACAGTAAGATTACAGCTCAGTGTAGGAACAGTGAAGGACACAGTTGTAATGAAAATTTTACCTGTCCATTTCAAGTTGAAAAAAACGATGTCTGTTTTTACAGTGTGTTTTGCTGACATTTTTACCTTTTGGCTCACATTGTTTATTATTGGTGCTATTATCCTTGACAGTTTTAATTCACCTCTATTAGCATATTGGACATCATGTTGTCCTTACTTTTACAGGGGATAATTGCTGGATTTGGATTAAAATTGAAGAGCAAAAACTATTTTCAAAGGTTTCCTGGAAAGGATGGGGTGAAGTAATACATCTAGGTGGAAAATTTTACAATAACTACTGTTGTAGTGTTGAACCTATTGCCACCTAGGTCTCTTGTTAATAACAAATATATGAAATTGGAATTGTAACAACTATAGGGAATTGGAATTTTCAGACCTCCCATAACAATAAAAAATATTTTATTTCCCTTTGTTCCCTCTCCCACCAATGTGTTCACCTGGCAAAAGATCATCATTAGGGATCATACTGTAAGAATAAAAGCTAGGTCCTTTTGTGAAATACTTTTTCTGAGGCCAGGAAATGTATATTCTACAGTAAATGACGTATTATGCTTCTGACAGCATTAAGTGTCATCTCTGTGATCATTCACGCCTGAATGTGTGTGCTCTCTCTCTCTTTAACACGTGCACTCATGCACATGAGATCACACTCAACCACAAACCCAACAGACGCTCCTGAAGATGTGCGAGAAGAGTCAGGATATTGATACTTTGCTTAACACCTTCCTCCTCACCCTCAGAACAGATCCTCTTAAGTTTCTGTTTGGTAAGCAGAGAGAACATCTTTGAGTCGCTCCTGTTCTCCACTCCTCAGGAGGTTTCCCATCCTATGGATAATGTTTCAATGATCCCCTGACTGTGCTGCTGCTGCCAAGGTGTAGTGGCAAGCGGTTCAAGACATGACCCTGAGGCTTGTCCACTGCATTAGGTGCTAACATTTCTACTCTGGTGTTAGGGTTGATGAGCAACTGTACATGAGAAACAGTAAATGCCAATAAGTTTGGTTTTAAATATCATGTGATTCATTAAATACTACAAAGACCAAATCATAAAGGCTATTTTAAAAATTCAAAAACATGACACCTGGAAAATACATTTCCTAGACTACACACTAGTACACACTAGTACCGATGTAATTAAATATACTGTAGCTACTGTGGTTTTTCAGGGCATAAACTTAAAAACGTGCACTTATTTATGTTTGTCTGAGATTAAATTTTGCAATGCATTTGAAATAATGACAAATTAATTAGAAGTTTTTTCTCCAAATTAATAATGCATTTTGCAATGATAGTTTTCCAATTTTTAAATTACTCAACATTATATAACAGTATATGTAACAGTCCAATACTTTACCAGAATTTAAGAAAAAATGTTATGTAGTTTTTACTCCTGCCAGTCTCACTTGATCTAAGGCACTGTCAAAGTAACAGTCTTACCTGGTTGCCCTTAAAACAGCATTGGCTAATAAATGCCATTCTTAATCATTCTTCAATCCCTCACACACTTTTGGCCTCAAGTTTGCCTAACTGTGCCAGAGACCAAGGTTCAAGCCCCTCTGACATTTATTCAGCTGTCCTTGAAGCAGAAGCAGGAGCTACCAAACAGACATCACTTCCAATCATCATCACAACCTCAGAGCCCTCCGAGAGCAAGCAGCCTGACTCCAGGTCTCCAGTTTCACCTACGAAACTCTTCAATACCCCATTGGCCTCAGCAATATTCCCTCGGATTCCCGTTCACTCTAACCTACAATATCTTCTTCTTCTGCAGGAATGCATGTGTTCTCACCCTAACAATAATTGAGAACAGAAAAAAATCACTGCAGGGTGATATCATGTTTTTTTTAAGCTATTATCTTTTTTTGATGGGCAATTGACATTGGGAACAGGAGTTTGCGGCACGGGAGGGGGGTGGTGGAGTTCGTCTGTGCTTGCCAGTAAGAGCTCCAGGGCCTCCTGCCCTGTTCTGCTGTGATGCCTGTGTGCTGAGTTTGGCTTGGCTTGAGTCTCTGCACTTGATGGTTTATTCATATTCAGCGGTGCAGGAAGCTGTGCCATGAGGTTCCTCTCGCACTTAATATGTCTGCAAGAAAGTGACAGAAAGGAGGTCTGAATCCCAGTTTTGCCGCATAGGCCTTTGAAATGTTTTACTCTCGTTTTGAGATTGAAAGAACAATTATTTTCAAAGTCCACACCACAGATTTTCAGTATTTCTCTCCAGAAAGGCAGATGTTTCAGAGCCATAAAACAGGGGGTTTTAACATAATTCTGTTGTATTTTATTCTACATCAAGTCAAGTGTAGTCTAATCTTGTCTTTTCTAGAGTCTATTCTGTTCTGTAGACTTTGGTTTTTTCCAGTGTTTGTTTTATTCTCTTCAATTCCATTCTCTTCTATTCGTCTGTAGTTTCATCTGTTTCAGCCCAGTTTAGTTTCTATTCTTCATCAGCATCAACCCCATGAATTCCTGTGGCTTTTTGAGCCTCTAAGATACTGGAAAAAGAAAGAAGTTACCAAATAAAGCTCACGTCCATCTTACATCAAAGCACATTAGAGCCAAAACTGACGAGAAATTTAGACCCTGTACATATTCCAGCCTCCCACGTTGTCATCACCCGTTCCCATAACTTGAACGTGCACAAACTGCACATAAATACACAAATAGGTAAATACCGTCACAACTAAAATGCCTAAACTCCGCTCAGTCATTGTGTCGATGGCTTGTATTTATCAGTTGACAGGCTACTTGCTATTCAAAAACAAACAACATCAACTTCCCCTGAAAAGCCCAGTCAAAACAAGCGGCAAAGGCTGGCTTGTCCACACTGCCCCTCTTAATCAAAGCCAGATGTCTCCTCAAAAACTATTTCTCTCTTTTCCTCACAGCACCCCTTTCTCCAATCGCTCATTCCCCTTCTCTTCCCCCCACATTCCCTTTCCTGTCTGAGATTGTGTAGACGGCTGGTCCTCAGCAGTCGTGATTTGGCTCTCTTTCTGTGTTTCTGTCTTCTTCTCTCTGTCTCAAGCTTTCTCCCCCCTTTCCCTCCCTTTCCCTTTTTCTGTCTCTAGAATCAGCATCTTGTCAAGAAGGCATGGACCTACACTGACCCTCCACAGCATTCACAATCATTCAAGGTGAAAAATTAGACCCACATGGCAGATGCCGCCAAAGAAGTGTGCCTTGCAGAATAACTTCCAGTTGATCTGCCTGGCCATTTGATGTGATGGCGATTTTGAAATACATGCCACAGCCTGCCTGTCTAACTAAGAGCTCTAGACTTCTTTCTGTTTACTTTAGCATGAGCCATGTCCCTCTAGTTACAGCTCTTTGAAGAGAGCAATCTTGTGGCTGTCGACACACCATTCTCAGTTTGTCAGGGAGCCGGAGCCAGGCAAAGAGTGAATGCTAATTTACTTTTCCACCTCAGTGCCGAGAGAAAACACCCTTTCCCGGAGATGCTAAACAATACAGGCAGTCCTTTTCTGCTAACTGCTCTTAAGGGGGAAAACCTCTGGAGCTTGTATTCCTACTGCTGCTGCTGTCAGCCGGCTATCTCACACAGCCTCTTTAATCTGAGAAGCAAATAGCCCCCAGTGTTGTCCCTAGAGCTCAGGCACAACTCTGGACAACTCAATGGGTCCTTGGAGAGCAGCAACAAAAGCACAAGTCGGTGTGTTTGAAGTCTGCTTAGTGATTGGCACTAATTTACTGGCTCTTTACCCCCTTTGTACATTTGCATTACAGGATCTTGTAATACCTTATAGAATTATCTGTGATTTATTCTGCGGTAGTAAGGCAGGAAATGCTTTGTCAAAAGTGTCAAGTGTTCTGCTCTTAGTTGAAATCCTTGGTCATTCATTATGGAAACCACAGATGGATCCAACAAAATCTGAAATTTTCTTCTTTTTTCCTTTCTTTTCTTTACAGTAGCAAATGAAAACAAGGACCTAAAGAACTAATTTAGTTAGTGCCTAGATTTTAGACATACTGTGAACAGATTTAATGCAGATTGTTGAAACTTTTGCAAAGCTACCCACATTAATAACTAAATCATTACCTTAAATTACTTTTGTGCAATATAATCACAAAAATATGATTGTGAATAATAGCCTTACAATATAGCTTAATTACATATTCATTTAACAATATTAAGTAGCAGATCTCCACAGGTCAAATGTACGCTTTAGTTATTTTAACTTACCATTAAAATGGACATTGAATACAGTATATTATCAGTGTTGGCTTTGGAAAAGGAAACAGGCTGATGGGGGCTATTTAAAATACAAGCTGACTGGCTTTCTTCGGCCTGTTTCACTATCATTTCCAAACTTCCAAACTGTTTTTCTCTGCATAGCATAACAACCATAACAGTTTCAGATACTTCTGTTCTGTAAAACTGTATGCAAACATTATCAGAACCAGGTATTGTAAACTATAACTATGCCAAAAATTCTTATTTCAGTATTTGAGTATTTTAATTCTTGGTGTTGTGCAAAATCACCATTTGTTATATTTTTATACAGAAAATGGGTTTTTGGTTCATTTAATGCTACTGTTTGTTTAACGCTACTTTACAACTACACTTCAATCAGTCCTGGCTCTTATCTGGTTGGACTGCATGCCTGATTTGCTGGCTGTGGATGATGCTTCACTGCTTCACTGGGATTGAGGGGATGGAGGAAGGGGTAGCAGATTCTTGAAGGGGACACTTGTGGGAAGGAAAAGGGTCTCATTGCGAGAGATCAGCTTGTGTAAACATTCAGGTTAATGAAGCTCAGTGGGCCTAATCCTCAGCCCTCTCCCTCGCTGTAGCCTCAAACCCTGTCACCCCTCCCCAGAACACCCAACCCCTCTACCCCACCGTTTTCCACATAATCCTTTGCAGGAGCGGGTACTGTCAATCAAAAGGACCCCAGGGAAGAAAGGCTGGGGAAGACGTGTGCATGCACTTGTGGGTGTGGGTAAATGTGTTTATGTTTGCATACAGTACATATGTGCTTATGTTAACATTTGGGATGGGATATGTGCTTGCGTACGCAAACCAAAAACATTCCGTACCTGCGCACATGCATGTGGGTGCTGCATGTTTTTAAGGTGAGAGTCAGTTGGGGGGCTTCCAGTGAGGGCCCAGTCCAACTTCAAACCATATGAGCAAAGAAGGTGGAAGCCCTGGATCCAGACCTGGACTTGGGGGTAATCAGCAACACATGAACCGTATATGTACGAGCGGAAAAGGGAATGAAGGGGCAAAGATTGGAAGAATGGGAAGGTTCTCCAGGTTTCCAGCCTAAGCTCTCCAAATACTGACATCACACATTGTGGTCAGGCTATCAGACGAAACACACAGAGTTTAAGGATATTATTTTTTACCCTGAAACAACATCATATGATCAGACTGTACTGGGCCTGTGGTGAAAAATGATTTGCCCTAATGTGCACTGATGGCTACTCCCTCCTGTGAAAATAACATTTAGGCTACAGGTTAACAAGTCAATGAACGTTAGAAGGGATTGTTATATTTCATGGAACTCTGATTGATTTTTCATGATGGATCATGAAAAAGGGACCACTCAATTGCAGGGACTGTCCAATCATCTAGTAACAGTAATTGCAAGTCTTGGATTTCTGAAGTTTTGGATTTCTTCACATGCCAAGGCTGTGTGCATGGGTCTGTAATAAGAGGGATACTTGAGATTTAAAAAGTTTGAAGGGGGTATTTTTTTTTTAGACTATCCAAAACCAAAAACACAATAGCAAAATTGTAAGAAATGAATTAAACAGTGCAACAGTGTGTTAGCCTGCTTTAACGTAAGCCATTGCTAGCTTGTTAGGCTAACTATCTTACTACCTAAAGTAGTAACCAAGCAATACTTCCAAGGCCAAGAGTAAGCATACCATTAACTCATTACATTAGGTTGTGGGGTAACAAGTTGAAAGAACAACGTGGCTCTACATTTTGCCTGGGATTGCAGTCTTTTGTCATTGTATCATTAAGTGCATATTTACAACCCCATTTACAGGGTCCCCATTCTAATGCAAGCTGGCGAGAAAAATAAAAAATTCAACTGTAGACAGAGTTTTAAACCAAAACAAGGAGATGTAATGTTATGTTGCAGCCGATTAAATCAGTGGTTGCAGGCTAAAACAGATACACCTTGTTTACTTTACTAAATGACTATACATTACTAAAAAATGTCAAACGTTCATGTGCCTGTGAGCTTGACAGACCTGGCAACATCTCAGTGAACAGTAAACTCTACCTAAATAGAGACCTGAAATGAAACTGGAACTTCCAGTTTATATTCCGGAAGTAAGAAAACCTGACATTAACTACGCTAATACATAAAAATCCAGCAACAGAGACTTTCTCAACAGTATGTTGTGTGGTTTGCTGATAGAGTTGAGATAGAGTAGTTTTTTTAAAAACTGATCTAATAATGTGTTCATTCAATATTTATGTTTTTAGAGGCCTTTGATGAACACCATTTCCCATAAGCCCTACAAGTTCACAGTCACACGTCACAGTTTGGCAGAGGCAAGTCCATAAGTGAGCCAAGGGCTTGCAGCTACCTCCGACATGGCTGTAATAACAGCAGGACAGAGAAGACTCAACGCTGTGGAAGGTTTTAGACAGCAGAGATCACAAAAAGAAAGTCAAAAAATACTTCAAAATACTGGATATGGATGAAACCATGAAGTTACTATGATGTAAAGACCCGTGCTGCCATGCTTGTAGTTTTTTTATGAGACCTGTAGTTCTTTTCTTAGCTCACAAAGTAAATTTGCTTAACTTTATTAAAATCACGGAGGGTTCAGTTTCTCATATCAACATAAATAATATACACATTCAGACATTCAAATGACAGTAGATAGTAAATGTTGTGGACTATCAAACAGCGTGTGATTTCGGACACTGGAGCTTTGCTTGTTTCTCATTCACTGGAGTTGCCCTAAGGAACAGTAAACAGCATTAACTAACTAACACCTTCTCCACTCCCTCCGAGTGCCTACAACCCAGCTGGCTAGTGGCCACTACATCGTGAAACAGATACCTGAGAACAACGTGAATGTGTTTGTGTGTGGTTTTATGTGTAGGCCTACAGTATGTGTGTGGATGGATGCTATTTTCACTTCCTTGATGGTCAACACCCTGTACTGTCTTCACAACAACAATGCCATTACAGCCCAAGGACAGGAGCCTGAAATGGCCATTCAGCTCTATTGTTACCATATCAGTTCCAGCTCTACATCAGGGAAAGTTATAGGAATATAAAATGTACACTGAGCTCATGTTTTATTTATTGATTAATTTATTCATTGTTTGAAAATGAGACATTCACCATCGTTAAAGAACTGTCAGCTTTATAGTGACTTTGTTTGCCAGGTGGTTCATGATGTCTCAATCCTGAGAACATTTTTACCTAATTCCCCTAAACACTAATGTGACTTATTTAAAATCTGGAGGATACCAACAGAGCTTGCATCTGGTACCTCACAGTACTGGTACCTCATCCAATTTGAAAAATTCAGTTAAAGCCTCAGTCTTACAAGCTGAAAATAAATCATAATGTTCCCACCTTTGAGGCCACAATCTTCTGGCTGTCGTAAGACTTTTGGTTCTCTCAAGAAGGTAGCTGTAGTTTGTAGTGGAATGAACTGATATCACATCCATATACTGCACACTGTACTACACTGTACAAGATCGCTCACCCTTAATTCAGACATTTAACAAGTCTGAGGATTTAGAAACACGTCACCAGTAGAGTCAGCTGGTAATTGTCACATGTATAAGTTTCATGTGCACACATGTTTGATCCATTGTTATTATAAAATACTAATATTGCTGCCTTAAAGATTTAATGCATAAGTGCTCTGTTTTCACACAATAATACATGGCCCAATTAAGAATCTGTTTTTAAAATTAAAATTAAATTGTGAACATTTTTGTAGCATGATTTTCGATTAAAAAGAAACTTGGCAATTCTAGTAGATAGATGGTGTGCAGGGCATGTAGGGTAATTTTGGAAGAGCGCTGACGGCATGACTAGTCATGGCAGTATTAGCTTACTGGCCATATCTGGCCTTTGGTCTGTCTCCTTTTTCTCACAGTTCTCATTTTTCTGTCGTCTTTACGGATTTCCCTTTTGCCCCAACCAAAGGTTTGGCTTCTGTTTTATGATGGCACAGTTATTGTGATGATGATGATTTATGTTCTAATACGCTTCTCTCTCATTTATTCCTTCTCCCTAGGTTCCCATAAATCAGTGCAGATATGGAGCCAAGCTTGGCTGCGTGCCACTCATGCCACAGCAAGCTCTCCTCAAGGGACAAGCAAGGGTTTAAAAACATGGAGGGCGTAAAAGACAAATCAAACGTACCTGAATATCATCAACGTCCAGTTCTTCCCCTTTTACAATAAATTCAGTGGCAATTATCAATGATCTAAGGCCTTTTATACTTTTTTCTTCACTCATAAAAAAAGGATAAGAAATCTGCAATTATTTATTACCTGCCTCCAACTATTTATTGGCAAAGCTGTCACTGAAGTTTTCACAGTGAGATTTGTAGGAATAAAATGAGCCCCGTTAACACCACACAGACCAGTATGACTGAGCTGTCTGAGCGCTTCTGTCAGAAGTCTGTTCCCTGAAGCCAGATGGCAAAAAGAGAGAAGGGGGAGAGTGAGACAGATGACAGAAATGGCAAAAAAAGAAAAAGAAAAAAGAATGAGGTAGGAAAAGGACAGGATGAAAAACTGGGTGGTTTGGGGTTCCCCTGGCATTCTGCATTAAGCTAGGAACACAAACACGCACACAAACCACACACACACACAAATATACCCACACATAAATGCTGAAGTATTCAGTCCAGCTGCTGGCTCTGATCCAAAATTAACATGGTACGGTCCATGGCCACGTGTGGCACCATGGAGTAAGACCAGGTCGTCCTGCCAACTTTCTTCTTCTGTGGTAAAGCTGGTGTGTGGCACCAGCGAACGAAGCCAGCAGCATCCCACTCTCCCTGCCAACTCCTTCCTTTTTCTCTTCTTCTGTGGTGGTGGAGCTGATGTGGTGTGGTGACAAGGGCAGCCTGCGATGCAGCGAGGGCCCCTCACTTGAATGAATTATCTCATCAGGGTCCTTTTATTAGGAACTCAGCAGGCTTATTATTTTTATTATTAACGGCCTGTGTTTTCATCCTAAGGATGCCAGGCTTCGGTGCACACAGCTGTTTCTCCTCAACTCATATGTTTTCTTAACTTAAGAGGTGCTTTAGCAAAATGCCGTTCAGATATTTTTCTTCAGCATCCCCCCGCTCTATGCCTATCTTTTGACTGGTCTGGCTTTCTCTTTTTTTTTTTCTTCCTTGGGCAGGATTAGGCCAAGTTTAACAACCATGTCTACAGACTGGAGTGACAGGCTAGTAAAATTATGTTGAGTACAGCGAGCCAGATAATCATTAAAGTATGAAATAATAAATCCAAGTTTGCCTGGTTTGTCTCAAGCAAGGCACATCAATGTGCTTCAACATTAAAAGTGACAGTAAGAAAGCATGCCATTTTCAACAGTATATTAGTACAAACCTTTGGTGTAAATACTTTGTAGTCTTTGGAGTCGTCCATTATGTATTAATGATTAAATATGCATCATGAAAAAGAAAGAAATGGTCCCATCAGCAGTAGGGTTAAGAGAATTATTGGTGTCTAAATGCTGAAATCCTACAGGGAAGATTTATGAGGTGTATTTTTGTCTGTCATTCATCAAACTCCCACTGTCTTTTAAGAGAGGGTCATGAAGAGAATGTGGAGACATCAGGCTGCTAGCTAATAACCTGGTAGTGGAAGTCTGATCAATAGCACAGCTCAGGTTTCGGACTACTTCACGGAGAGAAAGTGTAGCAGCAGCTTAACATATGGACACTTTGTTTATGTCAGAGACGGCAGTTCAGCTCAAAGGGCAACCATGCTTTTATTTTTTTTTATCTTTGTAAAGAGGTGTTCTTTTTTCTGAATTTAAATGGGATAGTCCACCAATTTAAGAATAAGGTTGGTGATTTTCAAGATTTTTTTCTATTTTCAACAAATCCTCTGAAAAGTTCAACTGTTTATTAGTCTAGTTCTACTTTCCTATTACAGGAAAGTAGAGCTGGAATTTAACAAATATTACTCAAACAGAAATATATTTCATGTTTGTCAGTGACTATTTGCAGCCATACATTAGGTGTACTTAGGTTTCCAGTTGATGTACATCATTGCTGATTTTGGTCTTTTCAAGCAATTACTTACCAAGGTCATCGTCATAAACCTCTGAGGCATGTTTATGATTATTAAGATAATAAACTGATACTGAAAACGGAATTAAAAGCAGATTGTATTTCTAAAGCTGGGATGAACTCACTACAAAGGGAGTACTGTTCGAAACACAAAAAGCACTGCTAATATTTTACAGATACAGTTTTTCAATAACTCAGACCATCCAGCATATGAACTGTAGGGTCCTGAGTTCATGAGCTCCCTAACAACATCTGAAGACTGTGATAAAGACAGAGACAACGGGAAACATTTCTCACAAATTCAAACCGTACAGCAGAGCTCAAGCCGTGTTCAGAAGCAGAAAACATGATTCACACATTGAGACATGCAGACACCCCTGCAGCCATCAGTTTTTATGAATCCCAACAGTCCTGTTATCACAACCCTCCTGCCTGAAACAGGCGCATATTCTCCACAGCTTTGTCACTGGGCCCAGTGAGTCAGGGCTAACACTGGCTTTTCAGCTGTGCCCATATCTCTCCCCAGACTGTTCAGGCTTGTGTGGTTGCTCTCATGGAGAAAGATTTCACCAATGTCTCAGTCAAGGCAGGACTGGATCAGCATTCACTTTTGCCAATGCAAATCATAAGGGTGTAAACACGGAATGAAAACTTTTTCAGGATAAGGGAGATGAGTAAGTAAGACATATTGGAGCAGTACAACTCAGTGACAGTTTGAGCAAATGATCTGTCGGGAATGTGTTTCTCTCCAATGAGAAATATGATTTGGGCAGTTGTACTATCAGCTAGAGAAGTTCAGCTGTGTAAACCAACTTTAAATGCTGGAACTCGTGCTGCTGAATTTAGATATCCTGTTGAGAATTACATGACCTTGCCTAAATCTGTGTGAGCTTTTGTTGGGCCACCATGTAGCACCATGTAACTTTTCATGTGTGCCGTTGTGTGCCAAGAATGTTGGGTTTTTTTTAACAAATGGGGTAGATTTAACCATTGAGTCATGCTTTACTTCTCCTTTACCACAGCTTCAGAATGGTAAGACTAGACTTGGTAAAACCATAAAGGGGGGATGGCCAGAATAGAGGGTCATTCACAATGGTAAAAAAAAAAAAAAAAAAAAAAAAGAAACACTCAGCATCGACCCATGGTCACCTCATGGTCCCAAGACAGTTGGCCTTTTTCCCTTCCTGGTGCTTCATCAATAAAGTGATTACCTTAATAGAAAGAACAGCCTTTTAAAAGCCTCTTTACTTGTCAGACAATTAAATTAGCCAATAGAGAATCTGTTCCTGATCAGATGTGTGAATTATTGATATGCCAATAGAATCTTTGGAGGAATGGGGTTATTAATAATTGATGCTTCATCTGGATTAGAATGTGTTGTGTCTGTTAACATGAGAAGAATTTAAAGTTTTTCATTCATCCATTCTTCCATGAATCCATCATGCTTTCAGGCCTATACTAGTCCAACAGCAGCAGCAGTAAGAACTGGTGGAAAGGCAAAGTGCTGCAACCATGAATATCACTGCTCGCCTGTCTTTGATTTCTTAACATTTTCCCTCAGTTGTGTGCAGAGATATTAAAACCAAGTCTTGTGTCCTTCACTACCCAGTCAGAGTAATAACAGGGTAATGCAGTAACTCCAACAGTCTTGTTCTAATTAGGTGTGGTTGTTCTGGCGTTCCTGCGCCTGTCGACTGCTCGCAGATAATGACCATAAACACGTTGGGCCTCTGTGCTCAGTGGATTCACAGCACAGTCTTTTCTCTTGTACCTTCTTCCTCAGAGAAAAGAGAGAAAACACAACAATTGTAAGGGAGTGTTGGAACAGAGAGTGTGGCAGTGGTCAAATATTGTTTTTTGATGAAAGAAGTCACTAAGAGTGATTGTCTTATCTTTCGCTCCAACTTTTTGGATCTTTTGTGGGGTAACTTCCTCTTCACTTCTACTTTATAAAGAATCAGAAACAACGATTGTTCCACAAAATCTCTGAGGAGAAAAACGTCACTTTTCTTATCTGCAGGTTTTGTAATAGTGATTTTCTGCAACTGGAGCTCAATACACCGAGTAGTGTCCTAGCACAATTTGTGGAATCTTACTGACTAGTGTGGTTTTGATTTTCATGTGGTCTGCAAAATGACAAAATGACGCACTGGGCTGAAGCTTTGAACTGACACGATGACAAACTACCCTCAGCCAAAGTTTGGTTTACAACCATAAAACATTACATATTTAAGTGCTTACAGGACAAATCGAGTCTCACAGAATAAAGACATCTCACTTATTTCTACAGAAGCCATCAGTGTGACAGCCGCAACAGCGACTCATGAATGTGATGTTCAGAAATGCCCAAAACAGAAGAAAAGGCAAATATGTCTGTATACACATGTATGACTGCTGAACAAAATAAAGTTAATTGATCCTATTAAAGGAAATGGAAGTATCATAGCAACAACAGAGGTACAAGAGCAGATGCATAGTATAGATAATTAGCCTTGAAAAAAACTAGAATACTATATACAGTGTGGGCATCTACTATATACAGCATGAAATATGAAAAAGTATGAAAACAGATCAACCCAGAAATAGTTTCTAGACATCTGTAAATCTGAGGAATGAGGAAGTATCTTTGTGCTCCCTCAAGTAAAGTGATGTCATTCATTAATTAGCAGTTACTTCTGCTCATTCATTTGCAACTACTCAGAATTCTGTGCACTTTATTGTGAAGTGTTAACATGGAGACTCCCTCTCTCTCTTCCCCTCAGTCTTCAGCTCTTTGTGGGTGGAGTTTTCACACACTTTGCAGTGACAAGACAATGTGCAACAAGGTGAGGCCACGGTGAAAATCCACTGCCTGGAGCCACCAAGCAGACCAGAGAGGAAATGAACACATCGTTCCTTTTTTCCCACCTTTACCTTTACTCTGATGCATCCCCACCTCTCTTCTTCTCCCCTCCCTCTTTCTCTCCCACTCAATCACCCCAGGCATCGAACTGATAATCCAAAAGGTCACCTAGTGGCCTCTCTCTCTCTCTCTCACCCCTCCCTTCTATTTCTCTTCTACAATGAGAAAAAGAAAAGAGAAAACAAGCCTGAGGGAGTTTCAATACAGATCACCAAGGGCAGGTAACTCTGGGAGTCAAACAAGTGTCTCGTCTTCTCATCACAGCTTTCTCCCATATTATTTCCTTGTTCTCTGAGATCCTCTTCTCCATTTGTGAAGGTGAAAAGGTGACACAGAATATTCAGCAGCTAAGACATGTAAGCCAAAAGGTAATTCAATGATAGATAATGATAAAGAAGAGTCTGGTCTACTAAAATGTTGTAAGATCAGAGCAAAGTACCAAAGAGGAAAATGCCACAAGGACATGGAAGATGAATTAGCTTGCAAGAGGGATAAACTGGTGGACAGAGACTCTGTTGTGCTAAACTATTCAGTTTTATTTGTCATTTCTTTTATTTATTTTTTTTAGCTTTAACCTTCAAAGTTAAACTTTTGATATGACATCAGATTAATCACATATTCCAAATATAATGTTCATATAGAGTAATCTATGTCCACTTCAGAGTCAATGTTCCTTTCGTTTATGTTTTTTTTAGTATTATGAGGATTTTTCTCTTTGTTGTGTTGACATTAGCAGCTCCCACGAAGCCAGGTAATGTAAAGTGATGTCTTGAAACTCCATACAGCACACTTACTAATCCAGTCTGTGATTCTGCATATCAAATTATACCAAAAACAAAAAACAAACATACAAATGTAAGTAAATTACACACTTGCTGTTGTTTTAATTTTACTTAACTTCCTGTAAGTAGAGAAATTATCTTGGCAGTATCATTGCACAAAACCAGTATTTGTTTTGGGGAAGAGAAACAAATCGTCTCACTCAGGAGGATCGGGAACACTTTTTTTGGAACCGATGCTATGATTATGTCTTGTAAACATAAAAAATGCAGCTTTTGCACGCACCTTTTAGCTCTACAAATCTCCACAAATATCCATCAGCTCGTTGTATAACTATCAAATTTCAAATCATTGATTTGCAGCAATCAATTCAATGGTTTTGTGTAAGCTTTGGGTGGCGGGGTCAATAGGTCAAAGGCCAAGGGTGGGTCACTCTCCCACATTTCATTTGGAATAAATCAATATTAACACAGTGAAAGCAGATGGATAAGCCAGCAATTTGTTCTGCTTGGATTTTATGCTAACAATCCATTTAAAGGAGTTGTTCCTACATATTCAGCAAATATGAAGCTGCTTCAAGTGTCTTCGAACATGAAATTGCAAACTCTCCTGAAAACGACAATTCTGTGCAAGAAAAGACCGTTTGTCTGCTTTCTCAATTTTAAGACTGTGGTTTGTTTGACTCAGACAGTCTTTTTATTATCCGTTTTCATATTTTACAGACAGACATACTGTAAAAGTACAGTTCATTAGACAAACTGAAGTGAAGGAATATGAAAATAAATTAAATGTTAGTTTTAACTATGATTGTTTCAAAAGTACTTGTGGGTGAAACAAGCTCAAAACAGTTTGTTAATGAAAGAGCATTAAACAAAAATATATTTTTACATTGAACCTCAATATGGTAGGAAGGAAAAACTGTATGCCATACACAAAAAAATCTTTAAAGTGAGTAAAGTTAATGGCATCTCGGATGTGACCACATAGAGTATATGAGTCTCTGTATTAGTATTATTTTGACCTACAGTTTTTAATTATTTCACTGTCTTGTGACCCGGGTACTGTTTGATCCAGTGGAGAGCAGAAACAGTTTCTCTTACAGCACCTCACTGGTTTTTTCGCTCATTCTAAAATCTGTTTCAGATTGCGAGGCAGCGGGGCTTCTGTAACTCAGGAAGCCATGAGAAAGTATTTGAAATTGTCTCTTTTCAGACAGAAAAGACACCCTGCCTTTATAGTCTTTCACTTTTTCTCCTTTTCTCTCAACTTTGCTTTCCCCCACTGTCTATTTTGATGTATTCCACCAGCTGTTTTTTTGTTTTCATTCAGGGAAGATGTGAAGTGCCTCAAAAGCTGGACTTATGAGAAGAGATACGTTATTTGATTCAGCCTGTCCCCACTGACTGACTTGCAGATGGTCTTGCTAAGAGCAGGTGAAATCAAAAGACCTTTTTTCTTTCCTCACCATCTTCATTTTCTTGCACCCAATGTTGTTTTTACTTTACAACTGAAAATGTGTTTCCTTTTCGTTCTTTCCTTCATTCTTTCATCCTGTCCTTCCCTCTCCCCCGATCTTATTACTCTTTCTCCCCCTACAACTCACTTCCTTTTGCTGACAGTGATTAAATCTTTTCCATGCCTTCCAATAGAAAGGCAGAAATTACACAGACATGCACATACAGGTCATGTAATGAACTCTAGTTTCCTTCAGCCTTCCAGCCATGGGAATCCAACACAACATAGGCAACAATGACATCATGCAGTACCCTCACGGGTCAAGTATAATCCCTTATCATTATAATAACAGACACAAAAACCAACACAAAAGTTTTTGTTTTAGCTCAGTGGTTAATAGATCATGAGTGTTTGCAGTGTATGGTACTGTTTTATTTCAAAGACTTATTTTAAGACTTCAGTTTTGTCTTAGCATTAAAAGGAGTTGTTGAGGCTCTGTTCACACAATGTTCACCATTAAAGATTTATTGTGTGCTTAATATTAAGTAAGGGAATCCCCTCCTTTGCTCAGTTGTGTTGCCACAACAGTAAAGTGAGACAACCAGTTGGTAATATTGTTTTTAACAATGGCTGTAACATTTTGTTTTGTTTTAGTTTGTTTTCCAAAGCACATCCCATGTGGTTGCACTTGGCAACACTTTACATTCTGTTATGATGCAGTGAGTTAGATGAGATCGAGTAAAGAAATGGTGCATTTGTCATGCTCAGTGCCACTGCCCCAGGGTAAGTTGATATAAGAGCAATTATAAAAATGACACAGCCTAATGAAATAGAATATTTGTGAGATACAAATTTTAAGGTATCACAAGGATGAGGAGCATGCAGGAGTGGCTGAAATGCTCACCTTGATTTTATATTTACTGGCGCAGCTGCATTAATGAACTTCCTTTGTGACAAGCAGGAACCACCTACGACCGAGATGCCACACATATTCTTTTAAATCCCAACAACTGGATCCAGTTACAGATCAGTGTTACCGGTGCCAGGGTATTGCTATGCTTTGTTTCAGTTCAGCATAGCCACCATGTGCTCTTTATTAGTTAGTTAGTTTGTTTGATGACTTGATGACAAGATCCCAATGAGGATGACTCCTGCTGAGCTTTCTTCTATCATCACCCACAGGTGATAATCATGACAACTATTGTGTGAATTGATGTGGCACATAGATTAGATTTGTGGTGCCCAGATGATTCATTTTAATGAATTTGAAGAACCCATTAATTTTCCTCTGGTGCCATCAGTGGGTCAGCGTTCTCTCTTATCCAGTGAAATATCTCAACATCTACTTTAATTACAGGCACAAAAGGTTTGTACAGACATTAATGTTCCCAAGAGGATGAATTCACCTGAGATCACCTGACCTTTCCTTTAAAATCAGTAGGAGGCTGGAGTTTGTGGTTTTGACTGAGATGTCTAAACAACTGTTGGATGGATTGCCTGTAAATTTAGTTCAAACATTCATGTTCCCCTCAGGATGAACTGAGAGCCACAACCATTTTACGTTATATAGAATGGTATGACTGTCACTACTTCAGCCCACAGTACTATTATGAAACCCTAAATCTCTCTGACTGCTATGAGCGCTGTGAATCTAAAGCTCAGAAGAGTTCATGGAAAAAATTGAAACAAAATAACAATATGATACTTAATTCGGCTCAATAAGGAAGTTTTCGCCACGTTTCCCTCCCACCCTGCACTCGAGGTCAACAAACAGAACAGGAGCTTGTGAATGAGTCAGCATTTTGCTCATGGAAACGTCAGCAGGGCAAATGACTGAGACGTGGTATGAATCAGTTATTCTGTGCGAGTTGTTCAGAATAATTGGGGTAAATATCATTTTGCAGAATTCAAAGATGCCAATAAATGCTTTAAACTATCTCTTCTTTTTTCTCTGTTCCTCCTAAAAAACATTACCTGAAGGAAAACCATTCAGAGAAGTATTATCATCATCCTGCAATGTCAGTTCTCAGTCAGCACCAACAACTCAAAAAATCAAAAAAAAAAAAAAAAAAAATTCATTGTCAACAAAACAATAGGCTGTGTTGTTGTGAAACTATTTCACACCATTCCTCAAGTCACATGGACAGAACCGAAATGCAATACTCTCGACACGCCTTGTCTTTGTCAGACAGAGCGAGTTAAAAAACTCCCTCTGCTCTCAAGCAGAGATCCTCAAGCCCAATGATTTCTGCTCTGTTGTGGGAACTTGTAACGCTCCATGTGAATGTATCTGTCTCACCTGTGGGCCTGTGCACAGGAAATGGAGGAGTTGAAAGTGTGTTTTTGTGTGTTGGTTGAGAGGTGTGGGTTCAGGGTTTCAAAAAGTAAAAGGTTGGGGAATTCTCTCAGGAGATCGTCCATCATATGAGAGAAGGAGACTGTCTGAGGTTTTGCTTTATTTGCATACATGAGGGATTTATAAATCACCAGAAGTGAGAACAAGTGTCAGATGTCCCAGCTTTCATTTGAACACCAGCTGTGTTTCAGATTTTTAGTTTAGTTTTCTTAAGACAGATAGGTGTTTGTAATTGTTTTAGGATGGTTGCACTTTTTAGTGTTAAGTGGTTTTCTGTAACAGATACAGTAGCAACTGGGACTGATTAAAGTAGCATCTTGTTGATCCATGGCTGACTTACATAGCGTGTAATACACAGAGCAGAAATGTAAGCCATTTTCACACAGCCTCTGTTGTGTTTGTACACATGGGAAAACATACAGCAGAGTCAAGTGAATACCTGCCCTGAGGATGTTCAATTCCTCATTTCTGCTGAGACATTCCTTTAAAAAGTCAATGCTGTGTACTACAGTTCCTGGGTTTGGTGAGAAAAGTGTCAGCAGACAAAACACTTTCTCACGGATCAACAGTGAACCCAGAGGCTGGCACAGAGGATGAGTCTGACAGTCTTAACTACTGAGTAAATAAACAAAAAATTTCAATGGGATTGAATGACAGCTACTAGGGTGATAGTATTCATGTAGTGTGTGCCTCTTTATGACCTTTATACTGATACAGTTAAATAAAATCAGTGATAGTAAATTTAAAGTGGAACAGTTATTGTCCTTAATAGTTAATCTGCTGTCTAATTTCTCTCAGAGGTGATTGAATATTTGGCACGTAAAATATCAGAAAACTGACAAATGCTCTTAAAAAATTAACTAACCCATTGTGACATTTTCAATTTTTTTGTTTTGTCAACCAATAGTCTAACATCCAAAGCTTTTCAATTTTCTGTCACAAGAAAACAAAGAAAAAGAGCTGTGTTTTGCTGTTGTTGAAAATGTGGCATGAAGGTGGTGACTGAATTCAATGGCTGTTTTTCAGGTCATATTCTGTGGTGTCTGCTCAGGCAGGGACAAAATACCATGAGCACCTTACAGCACAGTACAATACAGTACAACACAGAAACAAAGGAAGTATTTACTGCAGGGCTATTTTAATGGACTGCCTTGTATTGTGCAGGTATTTATGTTGATGTGTTCACTCTCTGTGGACTAAACAAGTAATAATAGAGTTGCATTCCTAAACAGTTACATCCTTGTTTCATCGTCTAAATATAACAAGTATTAAAGATTGGGGGTCTACTAACAAATGACGTACACAATGCACACATGAATTGCTACATGTGCAATTCTAATGCTATTTCTCATGCTGCACAAACATTAGTCATTTTACACAGTATATCAGTCCAGTGGGGCAGCTCCTGCAGGCTGGGGTTTCATCCCGCTGTGGAACCAACTCTGTCTGAGACTTACAGCCTGAAACATCTGTTGTAATTTCTGTCAAATTGAATTTTTATTACCTGGTCATTAAAGCCGCAGCAATGGCAAAACCAGATGGGTTCTTGCTGACCTTACAACTGCTTCTTTTTTATGGTGTTGGTGAAAATTGAACCAAAGGAAGCCGTGTGCTTTATAAAATTAAGGCAATCACTCCCGCATTCCTGAGACATGGGGGGCACTGAGGAGGGCGAAGAGGGGAGTGGAGCAGCAGTGAAGGGGGAGTGAGTGTGTGTA
>JBBMJY010000018.1:19977851-20036312 GCA_037833715.1 Toxotes lorentzi
TGTGCGTGTGTTTACACAGGTATGCAAGTTTACAGAAAATGTACCTTTTTTGGGTAAAGTCCTGAGCAGATTGATGGCGGATTGCATGTAATGTGTTTAAAATAGCATGGTTATATAATACAAAATCCGTAATGGTTGGCAAAAAAAAAACTGTATTGAGGACACAGATGCATCTCAAATGTTTAGCAAATCATTTTGTACATGACACATTTGAATGAAAGAGAAGAATCAGATTGCCAGAGTGCTCACTTGTTACTCAGAAACAGGTAATGACACTGGTTGTACTTTTATAGGGCGTACTGTGAGTGGTGTCAGATTGCTTTTTTAGGTAATAAACTTGGATTATCAACTGTCACTGTTTGGATCGTTTCATCACATAGAGATCTGCAATATATTACATCGGGCAAACAACCTTCTCTGGCCCTGCACATGTGTGTGTTCCTGAGGGGCCTCCTGGCTGTACGGTTAGAGGCCAGGGTCAGTTAAATAACACACACAACATACAACCAACATGGGTGAGAGCTGTCTCACTGGGAGGGAGGGCTTCTCCATCACTGGTTCCAGTGGGGAGTAATGGAGGGATGCTGAGTTTGTTTATTACAGACAGAGGGAGGAGAAAATAATTTTAGAAGAGTGAAGAGGGAATATGCCTCTTGTTCTCTCAACATATACTAAAGTCTGAACTCACACTTATTAAACAATACTGTAGAAAAAGTTAGAAAGCAAACATGCAACCAATTTTTCCCCATCTGAATTTTAATTCAGATGGTAACTGGCACAAATAGAGAGGAAAGTGTAAGAGGAAGATGGAGACAGGAACTAGAAAGAACAAGTGGACAGCATGCCTCATAGTCAAATGGGAAGATGTTTGCAGTCAGAGGTGTGTGATTTTGAAGTTGGAGGTGATGCTATTCAGTGGGTAAGCCTAGGCAATATGGAGTTTATTCTTTGAAGGCTGGATAGAGGGGGCATCTAAACGCAGATGTGGTGATTACAGGGCTCTTGCTTCCTTTCACATGGCGTTAAGCCCTGGAAAGTATAATATTACGTTCATCCCTCCTCATGTTTATATTCTCTCTCCCTCCCTTTTCCCAGTTCTCTCAGTATCCCTCAGCATGGGATAGTAATGCTTAAGTGACATTCCCATCAATTTTTCATAAAACAAAAGGTTTAACATCACATGAGAATCTCCATCAGCACAGTTGCGATTCATGACAGATTCTTATTGTTTGTTAAAATCCCAGCTGACATCTTCTTTGTTATTAAAACGTACTTCGGCAAACTCAGAGGCACCCTTTTCCCATCTCACGACAGAAGGAATGCGGATGACACACTGTGACAGAAAGTGTGTGTCAGCCAGCTGGCAGGAGGATAGACAGACCATCAGAGGAAGAGAGAGACAATAGCAGCTTTTATTTCTCCACCACACATTCCAGTGGAAGAAAGGAGCCTGCCTGCCCGCCTGCTGTTTGAACCAGAGGCAGACTGGTTCATCATGTCTGGGTCACGGTACTTCCCAGAGCCATTGTCATTTTGTACCTCAGTGCTGTAATGTCAAAATGAAGGATTTTCCTTGTGTGTCTGTAGATGTTTTTGTACAGTTTCTCTTGAATCAACAACATGAGACCACATTTCTCCTCTGTTAAATCATCATCGATTACTATGGGTCTGTTATCCCTGACAAGGTGTACAGTTCTGAGTGCATTTTTTTGTTTTATGGTATATTTTTGTTACTGACACTGCAAAAAATGTAAAGTGATTGTTTATTTATTGTTTACTTATTAAATTATAGTTGCAGTGTTTCCTATTTGTGACAGCCTGGGATCTGAAAATATAGTACATATTGATGTTGAAAAAAAGCTTTAATAGCTTTGCTAAATCAAGTTTGCCCACATCAGGAAGGCAAGCCACAGAGGAATCTACTTGCAGGAACCAATAATAATAATAATAATAATAATAATAATAATAATAATAATAATAATAATGTGTGTGTGATTATTGTAATAATAATCATACACAAAATGCAGCTCCATTTGTGATCTTAGTACAAATGAGTCACACGGCCTTGTCACACAAACCTTAGAGGAAAAGTCAGCAATTTTTTTTTTCCTGGTATGGTAACTTGCACTAATGACATCACAGGCAAAATGACCTTCCCTGACCTGCACACCCTGCACTATCACAACTCATTACTTCCTGCATTTACCCTGAACACAACAAAAATCTCTCATACAAAATGCAAATTTAAGACAGGGCTAAAGGGCTTCCTTCCCGACTCATCATAGACAGTACTCATCACACAAGGCAGAGAATCCAGTTTCTCCACAGAAAGTAGCCTCAGTAAGCCAGAATGCACTGCTGTTGCTACACGCCGTCCTGTGTATTGAGTGAGGCCCGTAAATCATTTTCTCAACCAGAAAATGTTCTCTCTTCCTTATTGCTGTCACTATCACTCTCGCAGCTGACGAGTGCCAAAACAAGCAGGTTCAGGCACATTCTTTTGGGGGATTTTGGAAGGAATTCTTGGTAAAGTAGAAAATTACTAACTGAAGTAATTCTTGATAAGTAGAGTTGAGGAAATAAAGTAGTGAGCACAAAATAATAACTGGAATACATCGGATGATAACATTTTCCTTTAACTTCAGAGGAAGCCTTCATCCATTTTTGGATGACAATTGTCTTTTTTTTCTGTCTTTATCTCATCAACTAGTTGCACTCATGCAATCAAGGTGTACTTTTCTCATATGCCTGTAGCTTTCTCGTGATTTCTTGATTACCAATTAAGAGCAAATTTGTTTCTCCATCTCTCTTGCTCCTGTTCTTGATTTTTGTCCTTACACAGTGTTGGAAAAACACCTTTTCATCCAGGACACGTGTTGTTATCCAGTGTTTCTGAAAGCCATCTCACCCTCGAGGATGTTCTTTTCTTTTATTTTGGAAAGGTCAGTGATGCCGACACTAGCCCAGATGTAAAGTAGCATGAATCTCCCCCAGGTGCCCTCACATATCCATGTCTGCTGGTGTTGAGATGGTGTCAGCGAGGGCATCCTGTTGTCCTCGCTCAGGAGAACCTGTTTCCTCCTGAGTCATGGCTCCCAGATCCAACACACTCTTCCTCATATTACAGAACACACAAAAAGACAATGGCACAAAGTTGGGCACACATAAAGCAGACACAAACACACTCATATTCGCATTGTATTAAACAAACAGAGAGGCAGAGGATGAAACACCCACCTGCATTGCACCTCCTCAGTTTCCAGGGAACTTATAGGGAAAATGTGAAGGTTGCACTCAGGCAGACAAAACTGTCACATATTGCTTTTCTCCGGTTCAGCAGGTGTTGTTAAGACCACACATCCACATGACCTGTTTTGGTAACCTTAAAAGATCTTTGACATTTCCCATATTCACTGCTGTGAGCAGGTGATACGCTCTAGGCCTTAGGCTGAGAGTCTAAGAATTAATCTAAAAATGGGTTTGATGGTTCAGATAATTTATGCTGGAAATGCAAAAAAAGAAAAAGAAAAAAAAAGAAAAACAACCAGAACATTTAAAAGATGTGAATGAGAAAAGATTTCCAGCAGAATAGTGGGATGACTTAAGCTTGCAAATATTATATCAGCACCATAGTACGAACAGTATGAAGCATTTCCCCTGGTTAAGAGAGTCTTACTTTTCTCATTTCTGAACGTACAAGTAATAAATAACTATTTAGTCAGGACTGATGGGTACAATTTTAGACAGATAAATACTTATACTTCATCTCCAGGAAACAACTTTTCATTTAACTAACTTTATCTTGGTGCTGTAAGTAGTTTGCAGATTAAGACTTGGCACAGTATATGAAAATATGAAATGTAATGCATTACTTTAGTATTTTAATTGTTACCTTTATTAGTACCTTTACTTAATTATAGGATATATACCTCTTCCCCAACTGTTTATATACAATAAAAGAGGAAGGTAAAACAGGGAATTGGCACCTGTAACAAAAGTCAGTGTCGAGGCAGTGATACTCCCCCACACACATCCACACTTGCACACAGTAAAAGACAAACACTCTTGATACAACTGTCAATAGCCTGGAGTTATTTACACAAACTAAGAAATCCTCATATCTGGAGAGCAGACAGAGAGTCCGCAGCTTCAGAGAGTCGGACTGAATAGTTCGAGGGTCGTTGTGTAAACAAACGCGGAGAAGAGCCCTCGACCAAACAAAGATTTGACGCGCAGATAGAGGTGAAGCACTCCTGCAGGAATAAATGAGAGGAGTGGCTGAGATAAGGCGGGGGGGCGCACGCACTCTCACAAACACACACACACTCACAAACACTCACAAATACACGCGTCCAGGTTGAGTGCAGCGCGCACACTGCCCGGGAGGAGGAGGAGGAGGAACCAGAAATCTTCGCTTCGTTTAGTTAACATCACTTCCCCACCGCCTGGAAAGCAAACACGCTTCCGAAGCTGCGGAGGAAGAGAAGTGAGATCGATGTGAGTGAGTGTCCGCAGAAAGCTGTCAGCTGTCAGCACCTGGAGCCTCTCGACCCGAAGCCTGTGCTTCCTCTTCTTCTTCTTCTCCTTCTCCTACTACTTTTCTTCTGCTTCTCCTCCTCCTCAGGAGCCGCGAGTCTCCGGTGTCGCTCACTTTAGTCACTCATTTGCGGGACACTTGTGAAAAGTCTGCGGAGTCTCTTCTGGGCATGGAGACGCCGCTGCTCTGACTGATAATCGGATTTTTTCCCCTGCATATTCTTCCCTCTGAATAATGGTAAGTGTGAAATCGTCTTCACTCCTTCGTCTCGACAACTGGTTTCTTTTCCTTCTTCTCCTTCCTACACTTTAATTTTGAACATGTCTTGTTCGTGATTTCGACGCTGTTTATTCTGCTCAAACCATTAAATGTACTTAAGTGCATCCTTCATAATGCGAAATATTTCTGTTAAACCACCGGTGCTCACATTTAGATCAGTACATTTAGATCAGAATGATGGCTAGTACTCAGCTGCTTCTGTATGGATTTTTAAATTTTCCTAGGAGACACGATGATATTAAGTTTATAATTATGATAAGTCTGTAATAAAATAAATTGGGAAAATGCAGTTTTATAAAATATTTTCCACTATTTTTCCCCCAATTTATTTCTCCACTTTATTTTAGTGTTATTCTAATATAATGTTTACAATATTTTAAAATGTTAATTTTCATTTTGTGTGAGAGTATTTGAGAAACTAAAGAGGCACAGATATAGATGTATATAGTTATTACGCTATGCTTTGAGGGAAGAAAACTCTCAAAGGCCTGATACAAACACCAAACGCTTGTTGAACACATTTTGAATTTGTGTGTAGGCAACGACTGGCCAATGTAAAAGTAAAATTTTACTTTTTATTTTCTTTTTTGTGCAATTTGACATATTCTGTCAGATGAAGAGGCTATCACATAATTTTCTACTTCACCGCTCAGCTCAACTCTGTTATTCATTCTTATTCATTGTAAGGGTCATTAATACAAACAGAAAACCCCCAAATCCTCCATCAACAAATCAGTTATTTGTGTCTCAGTGAGCCCTTTAAAAGATGTGGGAGGAAAAGTGTGTGAGGCACCTTGTCTTTTGATTGAGCTCCTTTGTTTTTCTTGGTGCTGGTTGAATCCGTGCAACACTTTTTGCTCGGCTTAAGTACAGAAGATTACACCCAAATCACTGACACCCCCTCAGCAGACATGGAGGGACCCTCATTAACTAAATTAGGGGAGCCTCGCTAAGCATTTTTCAAAGGCTGGTATTCATATCTTTCAAGGACCCCTTCATGGCTCCAGACTAGAAACTCACTGTGTTTTGCCAACTGTTTAAATCACCTTTAAACATTTCTATCAGCTGCACAGTCAGAGGAGCAAAGACAGGCCCACTGGTTTTTAAAAAATGTAAATAAATAGATGTAGAGAAAAGAATTCTGACATTACATTTTCTTATAATTCAGTTTTTGTCATTGTATTTGAAATTGTAATTTAACTTTGAAATACATTATGGAAAATCAATAAGAACATTTCTTTTATAATTTTATTCAAATTTCCGTCGTATTAAATATAACGCTTTCGTTTTGCATATTCAGAGAGCTTTATCCAATACTGTCATTGCCGTTGCAGGGCAAGCAAATTTTTAACTCCAGAGAAATGTGTTTCCCATATCCCAGCTCTCAGAAACGTCACACTCATTTCTGCCCAGTTTATAAAATAGACTGGACATATGTCTCTCCTTGTCACTGTCAATTATCTGTTCTCTGACAGGTTTTAAATCTTACTAAATCTCAATATATACCTGTATTTTAACCCTCATATATAACATCCAGGGGTCCGATGGAGGGGGTTGGGAGGTGTGTTCAGACCACATACCGAAGGTGTGTGCTCGGGTGTGTTTGATTTAACACTGTGGTTCGTCTCCTAATAACATTAGGCCCCATTTCTGGACTCCCTCTCCATGGTTAGTCCGGGGCCCTCTCTCAGTCTCTCTCCTCAGGCTTCATGGTTCTTATTACTTGCTCTAATAAATTGTGAATAAGCTGCAGCCCAAAAAGTCCCGGGCTGTGGAGAATTCCCCATCCTGTAGCGCAAGGCACCCCCTCTTAAGAAAACACAAATTAATTCCAAACCCCTCTGTAGCCAAACGTTTGTGGAATGATAAATATTTTCATAGGAAGCTCTGCTCTTCCTGACTTTATCTGCACCAATTTCATTATATTTCTTCACAGCCGCACAATTCTTGATGTCTTTCAGCTACTGTGCGTTTCTCTCCATCTCTCTTTCTCCTTCTCTCTCTTTCTCTCTGGGAGTCAAACAGCCCTGCTGATTTGAACTCAAGGTTACTGGAGGACTGTCATGTTTGACCCATATAGTCTGAAAAAAATTCCATCCACACAGTAAGTGTGAAATGGAGATATCATCCCAGTTCAGTCTCAGTGTGAAAGTCACAATCACGGGATTCCCTTGACTGACTGAAAGTGAGTGTTCTGTATTTGGTGCAGTAATGTTTTAGTCTTTCTCAACTAGATGTTGAGATACTGAACTTATACACACACAGTCTTTGTTTTTTTTTTCTGAGGCCTGTATAGTGTTTGTCAGCAGATTGAGGTGAGCATTATAAATGAGTTTGTCATTGTTTTGACAGTGAGAAACACTGTCGAAACAGATTACTTAAATAATGTTGAACTGTTGAAAGACCATAAAAGAATCTCGCTGAGTTTGTTAAAATAATAATGGCTACTTTAACTACTGCATATTTACCAGATTGTGTTTGTTTGTTTATGAATTTATTTACTTATAATTTTCCCTTTTTTTGATGTATTTGTTTGCTTGTTAATGTGAAACCAGTATCACCATCCACTTACTTTACTTTTTAATTGTTTTTGTTTTTAATACCGACTTAAGAGGTAATCATGGGATAAAGTACAGCAAGTTGCAGAGTGAAATGTAAGTTAAACTAGAGGCTAATAAAATCACACATTTCAGTTTTTTTTGGTCAGGTTAAAGGAGCAATATGTATATATTTTAGTTTAAAACATTCAAAAATTAACCTTAGTCATTGTGTTGCAGAGGTATCTACTGAGGTTAGCATGCTAACCAGCTAGCGCCAGCCTGTCTCGTCTCATAATATTACTTTGTACCTCAAGAGGTGACAGTGAGTCTCTGTAGCGTCCAGTCTGCCCTCAGATCAACCTGAGAGGATGAAGAAGTAGAGAAACTACGAATGTAAACCTGTGGTGCAGCCGTCCTCTGTCTGCAACATTAATCCACTCTTTCCTCAAGCTCAGCTATTGATGCTGCTGCTTGAGCTGCTCTGCCTCAGGTTCCCTCACCTCTTATGGGTCGTCCTCTATTCCAGTCCAGTCCAGTGAGTCCAGTCCTCAAACACACATGCTGTACGCTGTCATTCGCACCCAGAGAGGGGCCGGTAAAAAATTTATGGGTTTTTTTGACAGTCCAACCAGCCCAGCAGGATTTGTCCCGATATGCCCAGTGGCCAGTATGACCATGGTACAGGGGAAGTCTGGGAGTGTCTCCGGATGTGTGCAGCTGTCTGCCCAAAACAGCAATTCTGACCAAACCAATTACACCAATTACAGATAATTATCTGTAAAAGTTATTTACTTAAAGGTTTAGAAACAACAGGAGGTGATGGTGCTAAGCAAATCAAATAAAGACAGTTTGTTTTTCTCAGTGTGAAGGATTAAAGTCAGTGATTTAGAATTAACATAAAAAAGTTTCACCCCCTCTCCTCTAATCCTCATTTTATCTCAGTGTGACTTTTCTTCAGTATTTGTTTTTTGTTTCGTCTTCTACAGTTAAGTTTTAGAAGGAATGTATGTGTGACAGGCACTTGATCAGTGGAATAAATTGGATGTGTGTGTCAATCTGCAAATATTTGTCAGTGTGTTTGGTGAAACTCAAGATCAGAATTCAAAAGAGATGCTGGTGACACCTTGGCGAGTCCTTTACCTCTCACATAGTTTCAGGCTCATAACTTATCACTCTTCCCCCTAAATGTCTTCTCCTCTGCCGCCCTTCCCTCCCCTTTTTAATTCCCTTAAGCCCCAGAGAGCACCCGGGGAGGCCTCGTGGTGATGTGTGTGTGTGTGGGTCTGTGTGTGTGTATTGAACCCTGGGCTGTCAACAGACAACAGCTGTCTCTCAGGCTATCTCCGCTCTCCTTATCACATCTTGAGAATGGTGAAGCCACACACATCGCAGCGTAGCCCGCAGTGACCATATTTCATTTTTCCGTGCTTAATAACGGTTTGGGTGCTCTCCACTGAAAAGAGAATTTAATAATTCTCTGTGGCTCTGGGAGTATTTTTTTAGGTGTCAGAATTATTCTTCAGCATCACCTTTCTCCACTGAACTTTTTCCTGAACATAGTTGTTTCCCCTCCATTTTCCATTTTTGTCAGTTTATATTTGATTATATCTCATCTCATTTATCCTGCATTTTCATCTTTCCAAAAATAATATAAATCACTCTCTTGCTTTCTCTTTTCTCTCACTTTCTGTGTCTGTATCTCTCTCTCACACACACACACACACTCACGCACAGTAAATCTACCAGTAAAGAAGTAATTGGACCTCGGTCCGTCTGTAGCGCCTGCGAGCTTCAGCTACCAGCAAGCTCTGTCTGGCCAGCTGTTATCAACTAGGGCGGCAACTCACTGTCATCTGCTAAGGAGACTGATCGAGGGAAAACCTTTCTGTCCTAATGACTAATAAAGCAGTAAGTCTGAGAGTGTGTGTTCATTAGAGAAGGCAGGAGCGCTCATGCAGTCAGGCGTGTGTCACTTTTGAATGTGCACGTGTGTGTGCGACCACCCTCCCATCACTGGACCAGATGTTTTTTACCTGGGAGCCAGACCACCATCTGACTGGGGTCAGCCCAGTCCTTCAACCCCACACCCGCTCCTCCAGGCTGCTGGGAGGTCTGCCAGCTGTCCCTCATTCTGACCCTCGTCCCAGGGCACTGGTTCTGGGGGAGAATGAATCTGGGCTTTGGGGTAGGTGGTCCTTTTTGGATTTGGCAGTATTACTGGGGAAAATTATTAGGGATGTTATTAGAGTGTGAGGGCTGGGGTATTGGGCAGTGAAGTCGAGTGAGGAGGAACGAAAGAAAGGATTAAGAAGGAGGAAAAGGAATGCAAAATGTTTTGAGAGGTCATTTATAAAGGAATAAAGAGTATGTGCTGGAGAAACTGAGATAAAGACACTGGCATTGTTGAATAAAAGGTATTTGATTACTGAGGGACAGAGCGGGGGATGGGGGTTGGGGACAGCTTCTGGCATTAAAGCAGTCTTGTTGCAGGAGTTAGTCAAGTAGAAAGAAAAGGCCACCAAGTCTGCGAGGTAAAGTTACAGAGTGCGGAGTCGGCAACAGGTTCAGTGCTGCCAGAGATTAATTGGAGCCTCTCGTAGAATGACTTCTGTTTCTGTATCTGTCATTGTCTGACTTCGGTTTTCATTTAAAGAACTGCAATATTAGCCAAGATGCAGAGTCCCGTAAGAGTTGAATTAATCACTTGCGTAGACCAACCAACCGGTTGCTCAAGGTTCCTAATTTTTGTTTGGTGATGTAAATGTCATAGCTCAGTTAGTGTAAGCTGGGAACATTTGCATGCTGGCTGTGTGAAACCTCACAGAGAGATGGGTCACCCTGATTATAAACAGGTGACTCAAACATGGAAACATCTTACTCCTGTGTTTTTGGTTTTTACTGTCTCAGCAAGTGTCAGGCATGCACTGTGGAGTCAACAAAAAGATCTAAGGTCACTGATCTGTTATCAGTTTGCCCAACTTTGAAAGTAGCCCGCTGTTGCTCAGTACCTTGTTTTCAAAATAATAATATAACAAAATCACACAAATAAGATCTCAACTAAAATGTGGCTAGTTTCCTTTATAGTCCATACACACACACACACACTCATGCACACACACCCTTGGAATGCATTTTCCTCTTAATGAATTCCCTGGTTGCAGAGGTCGAGGTGGGTTATCAATCCTGAACATCTGTTAGCAGACCACCGTGCCCTTTAGCACCCGTCTCTGCACATCTAAAATACAAATTTCAGTTTGCCACAGCAAAATTCAATTTTCTACATTTCTCTCTTTTACACTACTTTACACCTTAAACTGTTCTTACTGATCTTCTTTTATTAAAGGCATGTTCGATGAACTGCCAGCTGAAGTGATGTTTAACACTTTACACAACATGATGGCAATTTCTGTGAAATTTTTGAAAGCTCTTTGTGGAGCTGAAAGAATTAGTCGAAAATCTTTGTTGATTCATAATTTAAGTAATTTTCGAACAAACAGCGAAACATGACCTGGTTTCAGCTTGTGGGGATTGTGAGGATTTACGGCTTTTCTTTATCTAATGAATATCTTTGAGTTTTGTACTGTTCATTGGACAAAACTAGAAATTTGAAGAGGCGACTCTGGATCTTAGGAAATTGTGATGGGCATTTTCACCACTTTCCATCTTCACTATCTTGATTACTCAAGAAAATAACTTGTAGAAGAATCAATAATGAAAGTAATCCTTAGTTTCAGCCCTGGCACTGCTTGTGTTGCATTTAGTATGTATTTGTTCATAAGTATATAAATGTGTTTTATGCAATTCAGATTGCAGATTTGAAAGTAGCCTATGTGCTGTCTGTAAACAGGATTATCAGGTTTATCTGGACAGAGGTTGCGTGGTCTGGAAGGGCTGGTTATCTGTTTTTATGACTATTTATTAGAGATTTCAAAGACACTCTAAGGTAAAACAACAGTGTTCAGTGATCTCAGTTGCTTGCAAAGTCATCTACTGTTCATTTGCTTAGGAGGTGTTGGCTTTGTATTTACTTCTGAATTAGATTTTTTTTTAAATAAATATCTAAGCTAATTCTAGCTAATAAAGCTATTTACTGAGATAAAAGTTGTTAATGCTTTTTACTGCAGTCAGTAAAGTGAGCTGAACTCTCAGCTGTGTGTCAAAGGTGGTTAAAAAGGGCAGTAGCTGGCAGATGGCACCAATTCCCAGCACGAAAGCCTGATAGTGTCACTCAAACCTAAATACTGGGCCCTTGTTCTGTGTCTTTTATCAGCAACTGGGAGAGAAAGGGTTTGTGTGTAGCGATGAATCAAGACCCAACTTCCCCCCAGGCACTTAGACCCACCATCCAAATGGAGGACTCCAGGTGGGGTCCCATATGGCACGATTACAGACCAGCAAGTCACCTTGTCAAACCGTTGATTGAGAACCACAATGTTTCAATAAAAGTGTGAAACCAGACTCTGGCATGTCGTATCAAGACTCAAACAGGCACTGACAAAGCACACATATTGACACTGTAAACAACTGTCTTACAGACACACACACACGCATGCAAGCACGCACACACGCACACAACAGACACCTAACATAATATTCAAATAATTTTTTGACAAATGTAAATAAGATAAAACAGAACACACCCTTCATTTATTTAGCAACCAGTGACTAATCATGCAGTGAACACTTTTGTATCATATTTATTCTGTGTAAATTGTACACATGCACTAATTCTAACTCCACAACTTGACCCCATACAGTATTATATTTCTTTTGTCGTAGTATCTGGCGCTTCTACAGAATCTGTTCTTCCCCCATTTGGGGTGACAGTTTCTATTATCACTCAGCATGTGGATGTTACAGAGTTTAAGGGGTCAGTATGCTTAAAACAAAGTGCTTGTTGGACAGTTGAATAGCTCAAGAAATGCCCCTCCACACACACACACACACACACACACACACGTCCGATGTCAGAAATAGCGGTGGTGTTTGTTGTAACTTTCCAAAACCGACAGTCAGGCGTTTAATGGAGGTTTGGCCAGGTTAGTGGAGATGAAAATGTAAGCAGGATTTTAACTTCTCTCTCAAAGCTTGGTTTTTTCACTCACAAAACTATTACACAACTCCATCAATTAAAAACCACTGCAACACTATGAATGCTTATGACAAAAGGCACTAAAGTGTGTGTCAATAATTTGGACAATTATTGTGTCTCACTTCTCTTTACATTAGCCGGCTTTTCAGCCAGTCTTTGATTGAGGCCGTTTGGAACAAGCTATAAACACTATGGCCTTCAGATGTGGTTGGATGGTGTTGAATGAGCTAGTATGTGTTGAGCTTACCTGGTTTTGAGTATGACACCCTCCTGATAAGTGAAGCTAGTTGGCAAATTTTTACGTCTGTTGTCTTTTCCTCATTCAAAAGTTTAGTTGAACAACAGGTAAATGTGCATAAGCTCAGTGTATTCCTTTAACTGTATCAAATTACATTTCAACTTAAAGCACAATACACCATCCTGTGATGTAATCCATCAGCACAAAGGCTAGAATTTGATATCCGTGAAAGAAGCAGTGGTCTAGCAGAACCCTGGGACCCAGGTGAAGCTGGTGGGACTGGCCTTGTGGCCCTGTGGCCTCCTGTGGCCCTGCTGGGTTTGTTTTAGCTTCAGTTTCAGCCCTCAGCCCTCCACATCTCTGCTGAGCTCTGCTCATCTTCCCTCCGGTGTCCTGCAGTTCCCATGGCCTTGTGCACCCTCCTCCCAGGCCTCACCCTGAACCAGGAAGTGCCTTTGCTATCACACACAGTTTTTGTGTTTGTGTGTACGTGCATGCATGTGCATTAAGGACTGTTGCAGGGATGCAGCTGAAGTCAAGAGGACTCTGAACAGGCGTTGCTTTCATTTTTTAAACCCTGGGAAGTACTAGGAAATGCAAATACACTTTCCTTATTTTTCCTCTGTGGGATCAGTGTGAACTTCACAGTCTGTCTGTGATAAAGGTTAGGTCAGGGTCTGTGATGGCTACAAGGCCTTCACTCAGGTATAATGGTCCTTTCTGAAGTGGAAAACCTTTCAGGAAAGCAAAAGATGAACACATGGTTTAGAGTGAAAGTCAATATTTAAAATGAAGTTGAAGCTAAAGAAGGAATAATTTGGTGCTTAATTTCGGGAGACGGTAAAGCACCTCTTTAATGTAAGTTCTACAGTTTGTTTTATTGATGTTTATTTAACCGTCAATAACACAAATGTGCAGGTGGATTTTAGGCTGCGGAGTCTTTGTGCGTCCTTCATAGTAGAAATACACGTATTTACTCAAAAAACACTGCAGGCCATCTTAGGTGTTTTAAAGGACACAAGGGCAGCTGCATCAGCAGAGCTGATACAACATGAGATTTGTTTTCTCCGCTATTCTAGGTCTGTCAAACACGCAGTTGTTAATGACATGACATGAGAACAATACAAAGCATACTGTAATTCAGCTCAGATTTATAATGCAACTGACAGTGACGCTTCTGTTGATGAACAGTCAGACTGTCACAGTTTCTGTCATTGAAGTCTCTATTTCTCAGCCAACTTTTACTTTTTTTCCTCCCTCACCTTCATCTCTCTGCTGCTTTTAAAAACCCTGCTGCCCCTATAATTCATGACTGTCATCTGTCTCTGTCGTTGTGTTGTCAGCGAGGTCGGAGGTCAGGCAGTTAGCTACAGCTTTGCCAGATTGGAATGGCCCAGAGGCAAAGAGAGAGAGAAAGCGACAGAAGGAGAGACAAAGAGAGAGATGAAATAATTGAAATAGCTCAGCATGTTGTGCATTGTCATATAGCACAAATAAATAAGATTAGCTGTAATGTAGCTGAAACAAAGACAGGTTTTTTTTGTTTTGTTTTCTGTCACACTGCATGGCCACTGGAATACACCTGTGCGTGATTCTTGAACATCTCACTCCAGAACCATTCATATGCTGATATAACAGTACAAATCGAGAACTTCACTCTTCTGAGAGGGTTTTCCATGAGATTTTGGGACTTGGCTGCAGGGATTTGCGCCCATTCAGCCAAAAGAGCATTTGTGAGGTTGATACTGATGTTGGGTGATGAGGCCTGCCTCGCCGTCGGCATCCCAGTTCACCCCAAAGATGTTGGATGGGGTTTAGGTCAGTGTTCTGTGCACATGCATACTGTACTTTCCTGCCAAACTGGGAAAAATGTTTCTTTTTGAACATGGCTTTGTGGTTAGGTTCATTTCCATGTTGAAAAAGAAAAGGGTTTTCCCCCAGCTGGTGCCACATAGTTTGGAGTAGTCCGTTGTTGTCTGTTGTCTAAAATTTCATTGTAGGCTGTTGCATAAAGACTTACATTTATTAAATGGAACTAACTTTTGATCTCACAGTCAAGAGGACATTTTACCTCAAAGTTTCCCAGTGCAGCCTCAGTCACCCACGGTACAGCTTGCATCAGATTGACCACTACCTTGTATGAGTGGGATTTAAGCGCTGCAGGCGGACACAATGACCTCGTTCAGCTTCCTGCTTAGACTAATTCGTGTGGCATTGACCTTTTGACCTCCAGCCTGCTCAGCCGGAACTTTTTCTCTCCTACTCCTTTCTATCACTTCTGTGAATGGGAAAGGAAATATTACAGTTTAAATCTTCAATCACAGTAAATTTAATCTTATATTACAACAGTACAATATACACTATTAAGATATATTTAATTTTTTATAAATTAAACCAATATTTCCATTACTGATTTGCAATGCAGAGATTTTAATGACCTCATATATTCAGATAAATACAGCACAACCTCAGTGGAAATTGTATTGCAGATTCTATCTATCTCATCCTGTTATCTCTTCTTCTTCTGTTGTACAAATCTCTAACGTCTCATGATATCATCATGTCACCCAAAATTCATGAGAAATTCTGCTGAACCGAGAATTATGAACACCCGACACACAGCTATCGTTTTGAGTTTGGGCCATAGCCTAGATCTGGATGTTTTTTTTTCCTGGTTTATTTCTTGTAAGAGGCTACACACGGTACACATGAAAGGAATTTATCACTGCAGTGGTGCAGTGGAGCAATTTAAAGCATTTTTCCTTGAAACAGTGTTACCTGTCAGGTCATCCTTTGACTGTTCTGCTTCTCTGATGACCACTCTTTTCTCATCAATAGCACAATTATCTTGTTCTGTCTTGTTTTGTTTATCCTCCTCTCAGTCTATCTTTAAATTGATTCACCTCTTGATCTGTGTGGATAGAGAAAATATATCTCCTCGTCGGCCTGCTTCAACAGGGCTCAAGGCTTGTTACCATGTTTCAGTTACCTGCATACCTGTGTCCTGATGGTGCGTGTTTGCTATTGTTTCTACAGGAGAGTTGACGGCTCGAGAGGAACCTGACTAACAGCAGTGCGACGGGATAAAGAGGATAAAGCTCTCTCCACAGAGGCAGGTTAGAGAACAATACTAGAAAGAAAAGACTAAAGTGCTGCAGATGAAAAGTGGTTATTTGCTAGCCGGAATTACTGCACTTGTCTAGTCTGCTTGTGAAATCAACATTCAGATTGTACACCCTTAAAATAAACCCTTACATTAATGAAATTGGTCACCAGGACTGAGAATCAATATGTTTTTGAGTGAAGAGATGATTTTATGCTAGTTGTGCAGTTGAAATATTTGTAGCCTTTTCAAGTATTCAAACTTAAATTGAATTGTATTTTTTTTTTTTTTAAATGCATTCACTTTTTGAATTGACCACCGCGTCTTTTTGTGAAATTTTACCACATTTTTGTTGGAGTCGGAGAGTTTCCCCCTCATTGTTCATTTCCTGACTGGCTTCACTGTTAATTTTCTGACTGTGTCCTTTCTTCCTTCATTCACAGGGCTTCTTATTGTCTATTTCAAACTCATCAGATCTACTGCAGGTGAGGTTTCATGACTGCCACTGAAATTAAAACTTGAATTGCATTACCGTTGATTAAAATTATATGAGAGTTGCAGCATCCTTTTGGTTCATTGTGATTTAGCTTTAAACAGTGTTGTGTTCAATATAAACTCATTCAAGTGTGTTTACGGGAGAACTGTACGGGATACTCTTTTTTTTATTTTTTTTCCTTTAATTAAGTCCAACTGAGTTTTTTTTTTGTCACTGTTTAATGCTAGAAGTCATAAAAAACTCTGATCCAGTTTATGTGGCCGGGATTTGATAAAATTTTTTAGTCTGCGAAAGAGAAAGATAAGTTTTCATATTTCTGACAGCTGAGTGTGTTTTTCCTCACAGTCACCTCTAACCTTGACAAAAACAGATGTTCTGTTCTAACACATAAGGAGAAGAAGAATTTGTCACCAAAAGTTTCCTCATTATTTTTGCCTTCTGCAGGACCAGCTGTTGGGGGAAAAGTGTCATGGCTGCATATGGACAGACTCAGTACAGCCCCGCCCTCCAGCCTGCAGGACCATACGCACCTTACACTCACCACACACAGGGCTACAGCATGCCATCATACAGTAAGTACTAATGTGCATTATTTTGAAAATCATCTGAAAAACAACAAAACATTTGCAACGTGATGTCAAGGCATATGGGTACACCTATTTGTCCGTTGTGGACTACATGGTGGTACAACATGTCAGGCCCTGTGGAAGAGGACCTGCTCCCTATGTAGATATGAAGTGCACATTCTAAGCTATTGAAACACTAATGAAAAGATAATTGTGAATATCAAATTCCATTTAATCACTGGTAAATGAATATCACTTATTCGTGTCCTTTGTGTGGATGTCTCTAACACAACGCATCCTTAATGCAACATAAATCTTCTGCTTTCTTTCTAGACATTAAAACAGAGGACGGCCTGAGTCACTCTCCAGGACAGACGGGACTGCTGGGATACTCAAACTTCGGCAGCACTCCTCCCAGTCAAAGTCTCTACAGCTACTCACACACACATGGTTAGTCCGAAGTGACACTGTATATACTCAATGTAAGGACACACCATCACGGGAAGACGAGGCCTTTACACTATTTTTGACTTTGTCCTTATTGGAGGGTGCATCCTTCCTCATGCTGCCATCCTCAGCTCTTTTACTGCTTTTTCCCTCTCTTCTCCTTCTTTCTTTTCCTTTCTCCTCTCCTCTCTTCATCTTTCTCTACTTTCCTCTCCTCACTGCCACACCTGTTCTCCATTAGCTGCGGTCTGGACTCCTGGCGTCAAAAGTCTCCCCACCCCTCCTCTTTTCTTGGGGTCAGGCCCCCTTTATCCACTCAGACCAACAACACAGCATGCAAGCGCTTGTGTCTTTTAGAGAAAAAAAAAGAGAGTGAAAAAACAGATAGAACGGGAGAGAAATAAAAGAGAATGGAAGACAGGAAATAAAACAATAACGGGCGAAAACAAAAGATGGGTACAGGCCAAAAAACGAACGCTCAAATGAAGACGTGGTATGCTTGGGAGTGTGTGCAGCTCTCTGCCCACGCATGGCTGTGTGTGTGTGTGTTTGTGTTTGTGTGTGGGTCTATCTGCGCTGTACACATTCCTCAGTCGTCCGGCGCCCAAAGCATGACTCGCTCAGTGCGACTTTATGGCCTTGAAAGCAGCATGAAATTGACCTTGTGTGTGAGAGGGGAGAGGTTAAGGTGCATTTCACAGAGGGGTTAGTAGGTTTAACGTTGCAGACAACGGATGGCCCCGGTTCCATTGTGTGGATGACACAAAGGACAGACAACACAGTATAGAACAGTAATCAGTAAAGAAAAATGCCCATAATTTCACAGAGCACAGCTTGACTTATTCAGATTACCTGTTTTGTCCAACCAAGACCTGTTTCAGCTCTGTTGTTGACCTTTGTGTGATAAATGACCTGCTCACAGATTGTCTTTAGCATCAGATGTGAATGGGCCTCCTTGATCTTTCTCCAGCCACCACTGACTCCTGATCTATGACTTTAGAGTCCTTCCCAGACGATTCTAGTTTTCCATATTACTCCCTCTTTAAGAGAATATTCAGATGTCAGACATTATACGGGAATGTAAATATTCATGTGAACACACTTTTGATGAAACCTCTTACAAACTGCAGAGCTTTCAGTGGCTGTGTTCTGTCAGAGCACGACTGTTAAACCAACAAACATTTTCTAACAGAGCGTACTTTGAGTTTGAAGGACACTGTTCCCAAACAAAATAAATTTGTTTGAATATTTTTATGCATAAATCATTAACTGCAAACTTCAAACGGTAATAAACTGCCACAACAACCAAATGTTTGTAGGATTTCAGAATGTTTCCATGTCCATCAATTATACTGTACACAACATTCAAGCACATACACGCACCGAAACACACACACACACACCCCACACACAGACACATATACCCCACATACTGTACACTGTGTGTACAACTGAAACCAAATGGGGACTATGGGAGCCTTCTTGTGTTTACTCGAGAGACCTCCTGTATTTTTCCTTTAGTCGCTTTGAAGACTGTTGTGTTGTCCGGGGAGGTTTCAGTGTGGTTCTTCCATTGAGTCATTATTCTCCTGTTTGTCATGCACTGTGGAGTGGATGAGAAGAAATGGACTGATGAAATGATGGGTGGTAGACTGGAGGAAATGAATCTTTAAAAGTATTTCAGAACAGTTCAGGCTGTGTTCACAGAAGTGAATACTAAGTCAACTTTCAAACCATTGCCTGCAATTATGTAAACTTCATTATGTTAACTGTATCATCCTGGAGCAAAAACTACAGTTACAGTTGAAAACCAAGCAATTATTTACAAATGTTATTTGACCTGTTTTCTGTTTGGATACAGGTACTCTAATAACAGTGCACACAATCATCTGTATAAGCAAATGTCTTGTCAGTAAAAGGCCCTTGATCTACATTTTGCATATCTGCAAACACACATTTCCTACCTGAAATAAACATTGTATTTGTTGAATGATATTCTTCCTGCCAAGAATTGGAAACCAGTAAGGCGCTGCCCCTATGCTTTTGTGATTGATAAATTGTTGCTGTCTACTACTACAGGGAGTTCTCAAAGTGTAATAATCCTACAAGAAGCCTTTGGGAATTTTCACACTCTTTACGAGAAGCTGCACACAATGAACTCTTGCCCAGTTGGCATCAAAGGTTCATCAATTCTTTCTTGGCTCTTGCCCTTCCACAAATGTTTGTAAGGAAAATTTTAAATACTTTGTATGTGAGATAACCAGCCAACAGACAAACAGGAATGGAGGGAAAATTAAAATGTCGTCCAGTGCTGTAGGTGGAGGTGATGAGATTACAGGAGAAATAATTCATCAGACAAACAAACAGCATGGACTAACTTGACAGGAAGATGCAGGGTGAGACGGTGTCACTGTGGGGAGAAATTGCTCAGAGGAAGACATTCCTGCCTCAGCTTGATAAGACTGAGTAGAAGCAGCAGCAGCAGCAGACTTTCCCACCTGTATTGTCATGTCAAACATAAATCTCACCCTCAGCTCCTGCAGCACTGAACTGTCACTGAGGAAGGAGTCAACATTTACTGCTCGTTACTTCCACCACACAGTTTCAGATCAGATCAGATGTTGTGAAATTATATCTGAAGCTGATTCACACAAGATGTAACACAGGCAAATCTCCTACCAGTATACAGTTTTGTTTTGTTTTGTTTTCTATTTTATTATTATTATTTTTTATCCTGAGTAACTGATTAGTTTGTCTTCACATAATTTCTCAGGTGGTGGCATTTCATCTGGAATTTTTCAAGGAACCCATGCAATCTCCAGTTCAACGCCATTCAACCCTACTCAACAAGTGAGTGATTCAACCACTTTTCACTTTTCACTCCTCTTTTTTTCTTTTTTTTTCTTGCCAAGACAGCAATTTTGGCAAATAACAATCGTAATGTAGCTCCTGTCGTTTCTCTGATAACAGTAATAATGTCATTGTTTCCATATCAACAGGAGTTTTCAGCGTACTCAAGCTACAGTCAGAGTCAATACTCTCCGTATTACAACTACAACAGTCCCTATCTAACCAGCAGCAACATCAGCCCTGCTGCCATCCCAGCTCCGCTAACCTATCAGCACCCAGAACACCCTGTCATGCTGCCCAATCACAGCCCAGAGTCACATGCAGGTAAGGAGCAGTGAACCATGAACCACCTTTTTGTTTGGCTGTTTGGTTTGTTATTTCTTTGTTTTCTTTGGCAAATCGTTTGCCATTACAAGAGATGAGGTAAGGTTTCTGGTAGAATATCTTAGTTTTGTTTGAGTGATTTATGATGAACTTTATTTGTTCCACGTGCCATTGTTTTATCATTTTTGGTGTATAGTATATTAAAGGGACATTCCAGTAATTTCCATGAAGTTGGGGGACTTTCAAGTGACAGACTAACATGGTTTTGATTTCATAAATCTTGAATCTGGTAAGAAAAAACATATAAAGACTGATCAGCAACTTTGCTGTATGTGAATCAGGCGAGTACCATCCACCACCCAGCCCCCCCACCCCAGGTAAAGAGGAAGGAATCGCAGCACGGAGGGGGTCAGATGGGAAGTTGAGAGGGAGGAAAAGAGTCAGTGACCCTGCTCCACCTCTGGACTCTGATATAGAGGTAAACACTCATTCACACAGTGTTGAAAATTCAGTATTTCTCTACAATATTTATCTTTCTCTCTCTCCCTCAGACACACACACACACACATAAACTTTCATGAGGTTAACATTACATATCTGTTATTTCACTGCAGCGAGTGTTTATCTGGGACCTGGATGAAACCATCATCATTTTCCATTCGCTCCTCACGGGAACCTTCTCCTCACGATTTGGCAAGGTACAGTGATACAACCCCTCCTTTTGTCATTTACTGTAAGAAGTACGTGCTGTAGCTCATCACACTTTGACAACACTTAATTATAAAGTAGGTGGGTACAGTCTGGCACAAAGTCCTCCCAACAACAAACCAGTATAATCTTGCCTATGTCAAATGACCTTTTGTTTCAGAGATCGAGTGCTTATTTGACTAACAGTCAAAGGTTTGGCTGCCTGAGCTGAGTCCACAACCTTTGGGTCTCATCCTTCAGCATTTTCACACGCTGGCTGTTTTGCCTTTCTGCCCTCTTGTTTCTTTTCTTAATGCACCGGGGTTGTTTAGCTACCCTGGCATCCTACAGCGTGATTGACAGCCAGCAGGACCTTTACATAACAGACCGGCAGCTGACAAGGGGCGGACAGTGGTGGGTTTTCTTGTTTTTGGCCAAGGATCTGTGTTTTGAATTCTCACGGTCCCCCCGCGGGTTGACACAAGGCTGATGGGAGTTTAGGAGCATCATTTCTGATAGGTTCAGCCCCCGGCAGGCCATGCATGCCGTTGTTTCTTTTTCTTTCTTTTCTGCCACAGAGAGAAAGGGGGGTTGTGGGGGTGGGGGTTGAGAGAAAAAGGGAGGAAGAGCCAGCGAGAGAGTGATAGAGAGCAAGAGAGTAGATGTGCTGAAATGTGACTCATGTGCCAAAAATTCCTGATTCCTCCCACCACCCAAACACCCCGCTGCTGGATCCAGGGAAGCTCAGTTGGACAGACTCTGACATCAAAACTCAGACATGCAACAGAAGAATTGAATGAGTGACAGCAGAAAAACAGATTAACAGTCCAAAGCGTCAATACAGCTAGCAGGCCAACAACATTTTTTTCGTCTTTTTTTTCTCCCTCCCAGATCCGCAGGTAACTCATCCAACCCTGACAACCGTAATACATGCTTTTCCTGGCGTTAATTATCTCCACTTTGTGTCCCGCTTTGTGTTTAGTTTTAACAGCCATTGGGGTCAGCCTATTAAATGCTTATCATAAACAAATGTTTGGACCTATACGTAAAGGCAAGTCTGGGCCCAGCGTGCAGGAAAGATTAATGGATGTGTTGAAAGACAGTTGTTTTCAGCAGTTTTGTGAGCCAGAGGGGAACAGACATCCACATGAGGAGCTGATTCCCTCCCCTGTAACAGGTCTTCCATTATCTCATCGATCATACAGCACCCCACTCTGTCCTGTGCTGTGTGAATTTTCTTCCCTAGCCCTGTCTTTCGTATTAAACATCCCCTGCGTAGCAGTTAAGGTGGGAACTGAATGTTTTGGGGGCTTTTGGGTTGTTTTTTTTTCTCTTTCTTCTTACATTCCTGTCTCAGATTAACAGACAGAGGCCTTTGTTTGTCCCTCTGTATAGAAGCAGCCTTCGTCTATGGAGGAAGGTGATTACAGATAATTATTTCAATTATTTGACAAGCAGAACAAACCTCTCTTAAGCCTTTAAGCCCTCCCTCTTCATCCTCAGCATTCATCTCCTCCTTCTCTGGCCAGTGTTTCTCAATCCCGCACTTCAGTCAGTTTCTTCTTGTCATCCTACTCCTCCCGTTGAACTTTTGCTGCCCTTCGCCCTCAATTACCTTTTTCTCTGTACACCCTTTTTTTTGGAGAGGTGTATTTTATAATTGTCATCATTTACCCTACTTGTGTCTTCAAGCCCATCTCTAAAACCCTGAGCCAGGAGACAGCTCTGCTTGTCACTTCAAATTCACTAATCTAATATTCACCTTTGGCTGACACCCATCTGCTCCTCCTGTCTCGCTGCCAGAGACAAGACAACACTGCCATCAAAACAATACGCCACACATGCATACACACACCTGCTTTTGTAGTCTTGAACAACAGCAGCCTGACAAGTTCGTGCCATTATGCCCGGCACATTATGATTCATGTGTTTATCCAGGTGATGATTTATCATTTTCTTATTAAGAAACAAAACTGAGGCTGGTGTAATGCAACACTTGCATATTTGTTGAATGTTTTTTTTTTTTTTCTATTCGAGAAGATAAGAGAAGACTGGCTGGGTTGTGTAAAGTGTTAATAGAAAGAGAAAAAGGCTGTAAGAAGGTGAAGAAGTCGCATGTTTGATTTTTTTTTTATCCGCCATCCCAGGAAGACATTGATTCCCATTCATTTCTGTTTATTTATTAGCAGACTAATGATACTTGCTAGAGCTGGGTAATCTGCCAAGCTAGTGCCATGGCCCTGGGGATGGCAGTGTCTGTCTGTCTGTCTGTCTGTCTGTCTGTCTGTCCGTCCGTCTGTCAGTCGGTCTACCACTTTGAACCAGACTGAAAAAGCCTACATCCAAAACTGATCAATTAATCTGCTGATCAGTTTTCTAAATTAATTGTGTTGTCTCTAAGATAGACAATGTACATGACTAAGAAAAGCAACAAAGACTCACATTTAAAAGGCTTAATTCAAATGTTTGGTATTTTAATTTGAACAAGGACTCAAACTATTAATTGTTGGCCAAACAGTTGGCCGTTTGTTTTCTGTTGATTGACAGATAGATTAATCATGTCATTATTTTAGCCTTAAGACTAACTTGGTGATCCCTTCACTTTTCCAGTTGCGCCATCATCAGGTCACCATTTTAATTTGTCCAATACTTAGGTTTATGATACTGGCAAATACTGAGCATACTTACAAGATAAACTACTGTACAACATTTAGCTTGGTAAACATGGCTGCTAAACTTTAACATGTTAGCTTGTTAGCATTTAGCTCAAAGCACTGTTTTTTAGACAGTGCTCACAGAGTCACTAGCATGGCTGTAGGCTGTGACCTTGTTGGTAAATTAGATGCATTATCTTTGCATAAAGCTGCTTAAGACATGAGATAATTAAATGCATGGACTGTTCATGAGTTTAATAAAAAGGTGTCCCTGCACTAAGGGTTTTTCCCAACGTTTCCTTTAGGAGTCAACAGTGAATTAAATACATTTAATGTAATGAGTTTGCACTGAATTTCCTGGAGTGACTCAGGAAATGGACTAGTGAAGAGCAAAGCGGAAAAGTAGTGGGCTGGATTAAAGAGAGCCTAAACAAATGAGTTTTAAGTGATAGTCAAGATAAGAATCAGCAGAGCGTTTGATTGACAGATAAATATTCACACTTGCCTCTCCCTGAAACCTGTTTATGTCAATCCAGTTGATGGGTTTGCAGAGGATGTGAAAGAAAGGCAGTTCAGAGAGACAAACAGGCTGCTGCACTGACAAGGCAAGAATAATGACAAGAGTAATGATATTCAGTAATCCAATTTAACTGATTATTCTCTAAATACCAAACCTCTTAGGCCATCAATCTCAGCCCAAGCTCATGATTTCATTATTTATTAACTAACTATCAAGGGTGCAGTCTCTGAAGTGATAGAGAGCTGTTGTTTCCTACATCATTTTTATTAACTAGGTCAAACTAGTTTTCAGTCATTCAGTGTGCCTGAGGGGAAATTTGTTTCCACACTATGTATACACTGAACATGCCTCAAGACATAAATATATGTACAGTATACAGCATATACATTTAGGTCCATATGACGAACACAGAAGAGTACACAGCTACCTTTAAGGCTGGGAGAGGATGTTCAGTCTTTGTTTTGAACACTGTGATTTGTGTGTGAAGTTTTTAATTTTAGGGTGTGTGTATGTGTGTCTGTGTGTGCATCAGGACTCCTCAAAGGCGGTGTCTCTCGGTTTGTGGATGGAGGAGATGATCTTCAACCTGGCAGACTCGAGACTCTTCTTCAATGATCTGGAGGTTAGTTTTTGAATTTGTGTGATAATTTGTAGAATCTGAGAAAGCTGCACAACTACATTACAATATAGTTCTGCTGACTACCTTTCCCTTAAACTGGTATCCTGGAAACCATGCCTTCCTTCTCCCAAAAAAATTACTACAACTTATTCACATTCTCCTTACAGCGCACTTCATCTCTCCCATTTTTTTTTTTAGCAATAATCACAAGACTTTTTCCAGTAATTTGGAAAATAGCAGCAGTGAGAGCATATCCACTGGTGTAAACTGGCATACAGCTGACCAGAAAACCTTCCCTGCAACAGCCGAGCAAGAAGTTAGACATTTGGTAGCCGTTTTCTTACCTGGCATAAAGCACAGTGGCTGTCATTGTAGAAATTCCCTCACACAACATCTATCCTGTATTAACTCCTACTACAGCATTTTCCAAACAATTTCCCTTCATGCAGTGATGGTACAGTAAGAATACTAAAAGGAGGGGTTGTTAACAGTTGGCATAAGTGCTCTCACTATTAGACCTAACCCGCTGCCTAAAAATCCACCAAAGTTGGGTATTGTGCCGACCTCTAAAAAGGAGGAAAGGATTTTACTACCTGCTAGTGACTGAACAGTACATATGTTTTTCATCCTGCATTCCCCGGCCTTGTCCCGACAAAGAAAATAGATTAGAAAGGGCCAGAGAGAGAGAGGACAAGAACACTTTGTGCTGTAATTATAGGTGTGTGTCTGAGTATCCGAGAGGAAAATTAGTCAAATGGGAGGAGGAACAGTCAAGAGGAGGGAAAGGAGCCAACAAAGCCATTTGCGAACCCGCTTTTTATCCCCTCTTTTGTTGTCAAGGCTCCGAAAATCTCTAAAGCAGTAGGCAACGGTTGGCTGACAACTGCTGTTAAGTCTTGAGGTACAATTATCTTGTCCCTCTTATATAAGTAACTACATCAGTGGCTACGAGTGTTATCGCTGCTGTCATGACTGTAATTGTAATTGGCAGGCATGACTGCCCAGTCAGAATTTTTTCAGTTGAAATTTTCCTGATTAAAAAGTGATTAGGTGAAATCTCTGTTACCACTGAGTGGAGCTGCTTTGAGTTTGAATTTGAGCATTTTTGTGCTCTTCTAAAAGGGTCATTTGCATTGTTTGGTCATTAGTAGTATCTCTGCATGGGCAGCTGGCACCTGAGTGGGAGGAGAGCTGTAGCTCTTGGGAACTGAACTATGTAACGGTGGAGGGAAGATGAGGTAGCGTCTCCGTCTGGCTCAAGACGACTGAAAAGTGATAGGAGAGCCTGTCTGTCCTGGGTCACTGCGTGACAACAAGGAGTTATACTAGGATTCTGTTTTTGCACATATGTGTGCAAGGCTGTGTGTGTATCACTGCATGTGTATTATGTTTATGTGAAAGTTAGAAGGTTTGGGATTTACAGGCCTATAGCTGGAGAAAGGCACAGAGAAATAAGAGATCTTATTGTCAGTTCTGTGTTGTGTTTTTTTTTTCTTGACCTATGATGATTGATTTATGCTCCTTATTATTTCTTTTTTGTCCAACATATCCAAATTTAATAACTGTTTTCAAGTTTCTGTTTTAGCTGCATATTGCTTAAGGTGTTTTGGCTGTAGCCACATGTTTAAGCTGCAATGTGGTTTTAATCCCTGTGGTTTGGTTGGTTACAATAATGTCCAATAGAGAGGAACAACATGCACACCACTGTGCTTGTCAAAGACAATGGGCCATTCTTAAGAGGATTTTTTTTTCCCAAAATGTTGTATCCACTATAAAAAATGTAGATTTACTGTACTTTAATTTACTACTTGGTTACACTATATTTGCTGTTCTGTATCTCTGGCGCCTCCCTGTCCCATGTCCCAACACCTTATTTCCTCCCTCTTTTATTTTAGCACTTTCTTTTTTTTTAAGTTTTGTAGTTGCTATCTCTCCCAGAGGCTCCCCTAAAGAGGAGAGACTTGCCTGTACAGAGCTCCTCTCTGAAATGGATCTCTTGATATATCCGCTCTCCTTTTAATTTCCCAGGAATGTGACCAGGTTCATATTGATGACGTGGCATCAGACGACAACGGACAGGACCTGAGGTAAAGCTTCTACCGTGTTACTGTACTTAAAGCTCTGCAGAGAGACTCTGACAGCTCTACTGTGGCTTGTGAACCAGACTTGCCCTCTGGGTTTTAGTGCACAGCAGAAAAAAGCAGGGAGATGAGATGAGGAGTGTGTGCATCTGCGTGTGTGTTCATGCATGCAAGCATGTGCATGTCTTATATTTTCTCAGCGTTCACAGCAATATAATATGTCACAGGATTATCCAACGCTTTCATTTCTCATCAAAATATCTCTTTATCATTCCCTCTGTCTCCCGCAGTCCAGGCATTTTATGGCACAAACTTGTTGAAGCACTTTAGGAGGGATTTGAGAAACAGCCAGACTGTACCAAAGTACTTTTATGAAGTATTTATTTTACTGAACTTGGCCTTTTTCATTCTCAAAGATTTTTTTTCTTATATTCATCCTTCCCATGCTGAATGTATATACTTCATGATTTCTTACTGACAAAGCTTCTTTCAAGGCTACATTCAATTTTAAAGCATTTCTTGTCCCTGAAATTTTTGCGGTTGCACTGGCACGCCTACCTAAATTTGATGAATGGTTTAAGCACTGCCTTCTTGTTCATAGCCTGAATAGTTTGAATCAATTCCTAGACCTAGATTATGTAGAAAATATAGTTGTACTGATTCTTGGAGCATCGCCTTTGAAACACTGATTATTGTGTTACTATAAGATGCTCAGGAAAAATACAGTTTGTGTCTTTATGATCTACATCCTTGCTGTTTCCTGTATTGTGGTCCTGCAGCACTTACAACTTTGGATCGGACGGTTTCCAGAGCCCAGCGGGGGCCGGCTCTCTCTGCCTGGGGTCTGGGGTCCACGGAGGGGTTGACTGGATGAGGAAACTGGCTTTCCGATACCGCAGAGTCAAGGAGATCTACAACACATACAAGAACAATGTTGGCGGTAAGCTGTCCTTTTATTTGTAACACTGTTGCATGCAGGAATTAGATATAAAGTGAATCTATTTATCTTATATTTAAAGACATTTACACTATCGCAACTTCTCTGAGTTCTAACTTATGGTATATGTGTAACAAAAAAGACCAAATAATGTCAAGAAATTAGTAACATTTATGTGTAAATACTTACCTTCTGCAGAACCTCAAAAGCCTGAGCTGATGCAGGCCTTCTTTAGAAAAGTTGAGGATCAAAATGCCATGAGAATACAAAACCTGCTCTTTCCAAAGAGACTTGTGGTTAAAAAAAAAAAAAAAATTGCTGATGTTTAATCTATTAAATTAACTGAATCATGATGTGGTGAAAAAGCTGAAAAGAACCAGGTTTGTTTGTCAACTAGGAGGATTAGACAGAAACTGTCCCTAGTGCACTGGCTGATTACTTCTTGTCTGCTTTAACTCTGCTGGAAACCATGTGTTTGAGGTTTTGGCTAGAGGGTGTTGCGTTAGAATTGTCTATCCAGGGACTGCAGACAGTCCTGCTGTCAGAATAAGGCTTTGTAACGTCTCACTAAATAAGAACCTTTATGCATTGGAGCTATAAGGATTCGGATCATCCCTGTTTTGTTACTGACCATTGTGCTTGTTCCTCTCACTGGTGGGCAGGTTTGCTTGGCAGCCCCAAACGAGAGGAGTGGTTACAGCTGAGGAGAGAGATGGAGGTCCTGACTGACCTGTGGCTGACTCAAGCACTCAAAGCCCTGGCTCTCATCAACTCAAGGTGAGCTCATGCTGCAACAGCTTGATTTACACCAGCCAGTCAATTTGCATTAGCTGCTGTAGTTGTATTGTATGATGTGTTATTATGATTTTAGCAATATCGATATCCTTTAAGAGCTGAATGAATCTCAGTCTCTGCCGTTGGGTATGTTATTTAATATGTCATAACCAGTATTCACATCTTTTGCTTAAGTACCAATTACTACTACTACTACTACTACTACTAAACTATTTATGTGAAGGTACAGTTGGTTAATAGCATTATCCAGTAATGTACATATTAATCAAAAAAAGTATAAATTTTTCTGTACAATAGTATAATACTGGATAATTATTATTATTGATGCATTAATCTGTAAGCAGAAATATAATATTGTGGCTGTTTAATGTGGAATATACTGTCATTTAATCTATAACATTACATCATATTCTAGAAGCCAATCAAATGTTTTGTTTGCAGAATAAACCTGAAAACAAATAGCTGTACTCAATTACAGTGGAGTAAAAAGAATAATTATTCCCTCTGAAATGTAGTGAAATAAAAGTACAGAGTAGCACAAAATGAAAAGAGTCCACCACTGCTCATAGCTTAACCATTATATAAATGTGTCTGTCCTGTGATGTTCCAGGCCTAACTGTGTGAATGTGTTGGTGACTACCACCCAACTCATCCCAGCTCTCTCCAAGGTGTTACTGTACGGTCTAGGCTCAGCCTTTCCCATAGAGAACATATACAGTGCCACCAAGACAGGTAAGACATATCTTAGAAAGAGCAGACAGACAAAATAATAATCACAAATAATCAAAAGTACAGTCAACCTTAATCTCCTTCTGTCTTTAAGTTCTCCTTTTAAACCTTTGATTTTCCCTCCTCTCAAAGGCAAAGAGAGCTGCTTTGAGCGTGTCTCTCAGAGATTTGGTCGGAGAGCGGTGTATGTGGTGATAGGAGATGGAGCCGAAGAAGAGACCGTGGCCAAGAAGGTATAACTCAATCTGTTTTTTTATGACTGTGACGGCTGAAAAATGGGCCACAACTAATCAGTTAGCCTTAAAAGACACTGGATTTCTGCAGCTTCTGTGTCGTTTTGTTTTTTTTATCTTTACTTTGAAATGGCAGAATTTTTCCTGGATTTGACAGTTTAGCAAATACATCAAAGGCCAACATGTACTTTGTCACATACTACACTTGCCCTCCAAACCACATTTCACATCTGCACTGCATCTGTAGGAGCACTGCAAGTTGTTAAAGTATGTCGCCCTTAAGTTTGCACGTTTTACATAAAACCTGCATTTCATTTTAGTTTTATTTTTGTTTTCTCAGAAGAACATGCCGTTCTGGAGGGTGTCCTGTCGGGCCGACCTGGAAGCTCTGAGCCATGCACTGGAGCTGGACTACCTCTAGAGGGCGCCAGCTATCACATTCTTCTCTTTCAACTAAACCATAAAATGCAGAGTGCAGCTTGCAGGTGAGGATGCCCCAGAGACTGATTCAGAGTCAGTAGTGCTATTTTAAGTAAGCACCCAGATGGACAATTTCACACCACAGGCAAAGGGACTGTGAGGATTTTGAACTGAGGCTGCAGTATATCTGTGACACATAAACATGAAGCCAAAAGAGCTGGACCAAAATAAAAAAGACCAAACTAGAATAGGGGACCAAAACTTCATAACTAACCACAGGGAACTGTGGTTAATACTGCAAATACTTGTTTTTAAAACAAACAAACAAAGAATTGTTTTTTTTAATTCACTTAATCTCAACTTTATGAATGGTAGCCCACTTAGATACACAAACAAGTGTTGCACTGAATGCTAAATCTTATACTCTGTTTAATGAACACAGTGAGAATGTCTGCACGAACGAGAAGCTCAGATTGGTGTTAGACTGTTTGTTCTGCTGTGTCTTTTTTTATTTGTTGTGAGACTTAACTCTTTTTTTTTCGATGGCCAATACTATTTGAAAGACAAATGTTTTAAACCGGTTGTGATGTTACGTGGGATAGATTTGGTTTTCACTATTATTTTATAATTGTTTTATTCATATGTCGGATAGATAAATGTCAAAAAACATTCTCCTCATAGTTAGAGGCTATTGAAAATAGTCTGTATCTTACCATTAAAATGTGAGCTATTTATTGTTGGTTCAATTCTACAAAACAATGAGGTTTATATAGTTTGGGAGTTTGGCATAAAAAAAAAAAAAAATCCCTTCAAAGACCAAAAATCTGCTCTTGTAAAAATGTTTTCATAAGAAGTTGTCTTGAAGATGCTGTATTATAGGCTAGTGCTCAAATCCTTACTGTTGATCCTGGGTTGTATATGTTTTCATGTTTTAATTCCTCTTCTTTTATGTCCTTGTTTACTTTCCTAATAATCTGTTTGTAATATAGATGAACTGGTATGGTTGTGCATGTGCCTATTACACTGCCTGTCAGCTTAGCTATGTTTGTATATAATGCTTTATTGTCGATTTGTTTTGACAGAGTGAAAATAGATTAATAAAAATAAATTAATTGCATTTTGGGGAAAGTTGATCTGAGCTTCATTTCATTTCGCTCAACCCAGAGGCGTATGAAGCATGAGCTTTCACATGACAAATAAATAAATGAATAATGATCCTGGTGTGAATTACATGAAATTATCAAGAGGTTTGAGAAGCATTTGGAGCATTTGGCTGTGATGTGTTTTCTTTTTTTTTAGTAAAGGTTGCCCTCTTCTGGAAAGAAGAAGAACTGCAATGACATAATTCCCATTTGAAGATACTGTCAGTCAGAAACGAATGAAACATACAGTAGATTTAAACACATTATTTGATTTATTTAAAAAAAAAAACAATATTCCATTAAAACATCATGCATCACAGATTTTTTTAATGTCAAGTAAAGATGCAGATTTTTAAGTAGCAAGGTTGATTTTCATGGTTCAAACCTATAAATATCAAAATAAATAAGTATAATTTACATTCACATTTAAACCATACACAGTAACAGAAACACATGTGGGCAGCTGTTTGATGGGACGACAGTAATCTGAATCTTTCCTCTGCAACTGATGCTGCCTCCTGGTTGCCATGTTCTGGCTTCAGCAGGGAGACTTAGTTGTTACGACCCAAATAAAAAAGCACAAACGCTGATACTGCAAATGTAAGCATTGTGCCCTAATGTGACAACTGAGCCGAACAACTGGCAAAAAAAAAAAAAAAAAAGGATCTAAGCTCTGTTGACAAAGACCATCTTAAAGCCTCTGATTGTGTTCATGTTTGTCAGTGACAGGCTAGTCTGCAGCATCTTTGTTCCCACCATGCTGGGGATGAAAGTGATATGCTGCTCCACTCTTCCTCCTGGACGCAGTGGGGGCATCCTGCAGGAAGACACAAAAAGGATATTAAAAAAGTTACAAAATGTGGAAGTAGTACTACTACTACTACTACTTTTAGACAATGATAGCTAAGCTGAAATATTTGTCCTGTGAATGGCTAGACTTTGTGCACACATTGTAATGAAAGGTTATTTTTTTTATCTATAGCTCTTCACTCGCAAATAATTATTGGCCCCGATCTGCACGCAGCAGCCATTCCTGCCTGAACACTAACACAGACATAACCAGAACAATACAAGTGTAACAAGTCCACATTCCTTCAACAAAGACACCCTGTACCGTACTGTACTGCACAGTGACACTCCTCTATTTGAGCATTCCTTCAGCTGTTCATTTTGCAGCCATTTGCAATGTGCATATATCACTGAGGTGTCTATGACATTAAACATTCACATCAATGCAATACACACAACACATCAATGAAAAATGAAGACGAAGTAATGAAGTATTAATCATTCTCACCTGAAGAAAAGCTTGCCCTGGATCAGCCCAGCCCCGACTACAGTCAGTATTCCATTTACCGGGTGAGAAAATGGGTTGGTGAAGGTCACTGTAGCCGTCTGCTCCTTGTTGGGAACAATGGAGTCTTCATCTGCAATCTGAAAGAGAAATGTGTTTTAGTGAACCCTGAATATTCCCTTAAATTACCCCTCAAATAACTTTAAAGTGAGCAAACATCATATTCCTACTAATCTAAATCAAAGCTGTATGATTTGATTTTCATTTCCAATGACTGAAATTTAAATACATGTCTTATTCTCTTAGTCCCTCAGCCGAAGTGAATTTACCATCTAAATTATTGATGATAAATACTCAGAATCTCCTTAAAGTACCTGTATGGTGAGCTGTGGGCTGGCGATATTGAACTCCTCTGAAGCCAGGACCCGCTCGTGACTGGCCATGTCCTCCAGGACCACTGCAAGGTTGATCAGGTTGTCTCCCACTACATTGTTATACTGGGCTGGGAGGATCTGCTGGTGCAACACCTTGACTGGAAAGAAAGAAGGACAAAGAGAGAAGACGGTGTGTGAAACTCATCATCAAATTCATGGTTTTCCATAATGAAAACCGCACCTGTCCTTCAGAAGTGAAAATTGGAGTTTGTAGATGAGTGAAAAGTACATTTACCTTCCATGGGTGCCAGTTGTATGATGCCGCTGGTTTCCCAGAGGGTGTCTGAGGGGCTGTGGTTGTATTCTTTGACCTGGGCATTGAGATGCACCTTCATCCTCTTGGCAACACTCTGCTTGTTCATGGCTTTCACCATGAAGCGGATGGGCTCTCCAGCAACGGGAGTTTTATCCAAGGTCAGGAAGACTAACACTCCCTTGGATGAGCTTGCGGCTGAATAAACATGAAGATATCAAGAGTGAGATCATGTGTGTTCAAACAACTGATAATTCTGATTAATGTATAAAAATAAATAAATAAATTACCTCTTCTTAATGTTGAATCTTCTGATATTGTGGAGCTTCTTGATTTAAGTGTTGACGTTGGACCTATTTTGTAAAGATAAACAGAAACTGTGAGAATTATGCTTATAACTTCTCTAAATTGGCTAGTGAGCAAATAAAATCTTTTGATTCATACTTTTGATGTATTTGTAGTCTCCTGTGATGTTCTGGAGTCTGGGGAAGCCAACAGCTTTGGTACAGATGAGGGATCCAACTTTCTCTGTGTCTTTGCTGAGGCTGAGTACCCGACCCTGGCTCACTATGAATGTGTGGACGTCGGCGTTCACCTCAGCATAGACAAAGGGGATGTCATAAAGCAGGTTGATGCACTGATCCCTGATGGCTTTGACTGGAGCTGGGCCGCAGCAGAACACGCCTAAGATGAAGGAAAAAAAAAAAAAAAAGGTTATGGCAAAGTTTGAAAAAAAGATCAGAAATTACTAAATAATGGGAAAAAAATGCATGTAACAGGACCAACAATACTTCTAACACACCTCCACTTCTCTCCTGAGGGGTTGGGTCCAGAACCTGCCAGCCATCCATTCCAGATCCCAGATCCTGACGAGTCATCCAGCACTCCACCCAGACATGGAAGTTCCTGTTAAGATAAGATAAGATAAGATACACCTTTATTAGGTGTATGAAATTACGTAGGGCCAAAAGAAGGGCCAAAATAAGATATCACTAAGCATGAATTGGCTTTCTTGCTTCACAGAAGAAAATAAATGTCATCAGTGCCTTCAAATTAGTTTTAAAAATGATTTTAAAAGCATTTTATATATTAACCTTGTTTTTTAAAATCACCACTGACCATATGCTGTCTTTGCTGTGGTTCAGCTTCTGTCCTCTTTCGCTGTAGTACTCTTCGATCACTAGGTTGCCGTTGGTGTCATGAGCAGAGTTGAAGTTTGTGACAATGCGACAGGGAATGCCAAGAACTCTCATGACTGAAAGACGCAATCAAAACACAAGCACAGACATGTTGGTGAAAATATCAGAACATTGCACAATGGAAAAAAAATGATCAGGTATGAGAACATGACTCAGAAGACTTCTGTCATGAAAGTATATTTTAGTATATTTTTTTTATATAATCACCTGTGCACATGACAGCTGCGAAAACCCAGCACTGTCCATATTTGACTGGGCTGTAACCAGACTGGGCCCACTGTCTCAAGATGTCCCCACTCCCCGTCCACATGGAGGGATTAACTCCTTGTTTGAAGTCACCTGACCAGTTCCCTTTCAGGACTCCACGGTCATCTTCACAGTTGATCTGAACATTAAAGAGAGGATAAATGTCATTTTCTATCTTTGCACCTCAGTTCCCACAGACCATAAAGCAGGTCTGGGCACCTCACATCCTACGAGATGTTTCTGATTCACTGTGGTGGTTTAATGACGACTTTGATCGCCTGCCTTGCTCCTGTAATTACAGTGTTTCTGCATGGAACATTTAGTTTTCAGAACTTCGGAGGAGGTGTGTTCAACTGAACAATGCGCAGGACACATTGTCCCAGTTCAAGCAACAACTTGTTTTTATAAGCAGCGAAGCTCATGTTGTCACACAAAGTAAATAAAAACTTTGTTGAAACACTGGTAGAGAGTGATTTATTTCCTCCTTGAAGTTTATATGTTCAGCTGCGTTTTACTCACCATGGCAGACACGACCCGGCTGATGTAGACGGGGTTGTTTCGGTTCAGATAGTCCATTCCTCTGTTTTGTTGGTGTTGAGGGCTGACTTGGAGCAGATTCAGGCATGTCTCCAGAACACCAGGCTCATACTTTACAGGCAGAGAGAACGAAATGAGGGGACTGAATTAACTTTTAATTACATCTGCAGCATATTCAAAGAAATACATGCTTAACATTCAAGAGAGTTAATGTGTTGAGTCAAAATCTCTTCTGTAAATAACCTCATGAGCCTTTTTTTTCCCACTGAACACATGCAAACAAACAAACAAATAAAAAGAGTGTTCAACGGATATCGTTTTCATACCTGATCAAAGGACCATGGTCTTGACACAAGGTTCATAGCTGTCCCCATAAACAGTAATCCAGAGTCGTTCTGGACATATTCCTCTCTCTGGTCCTCAAAGGGAATATACACTGCATCCTCTGCAAGAAATAAACTTGTCATTTAGCACAGTCTAGTGTATTTACACAGTACATCACAAGTGATTCAAGGTAATGACTGAAGGCAGTCCATCATCATGAATTTATTCAGCCACACAAACCATATCTAGAAGTACACTTGTGGCTTGGTTAGCTCACTGCTGCTGTGAAACTGAGTCTGCAAAACGTTGCGTTAACTTTGGATAAGCATCAGAACATTTCACCTGTTTGACTCATTCATTCCTTATGCTTTTACTCACCACGACACCAGGGATTGCAGAGCAGGATGAATTTGCCAAAGGCAAACCTCTGCTGGCCGTCCTGAGAGAACACACACAGCTGAAACTTGTAGCATCCCACTGAGGCAGAGGCAGGGGAAGAGATGAAGATGGAGGGATTCTGGAGGTTCAAGTCCTCTGGGTTCATGTAGGCTTTCCAATGTGAGGAGGAGTCTTTCATGGAGAAAGTGACTGGCATCATCACATACGGGTGGCCTGAGGAGAGACAAGAGAAATACAGTTAGCAAAGGAATTTAAACAGTTCAGACTGGTTGCATACACTGATAGGTACCCAAATCATTCATCCACAAAAGGTGAGACTAAATATAAATCTAGACTACCTAGCATAACTTTGACCCTCAGAAAGTCAGTCTTGGGGTTAAAGGGTCGGCCCATCAGCTGCAGACTGATTCTGAACGGGGCTCCTCTTCGCACCACCAGGACTCTGGAGCTGCTGAAGCCCTCTGTCCTGTGTCTCTCTTGGTTTTCAGATTTTTCCAGGTTGACATAGTGTATGAAGAAGTCTGCAAATTAAGAAAAACAATTATAGAATTTGCCACAGTAAAACACATTCACCAGCCATATGGCACTACTTAAAATTTCACTCTGTAAGCGATGGATAGAAAGATCAAGAACAAACAAATAATTATAAATGATATAGAAACAAAATGGAAGGAGAAAAAGAGCATTTCTGAAGACAAATCTCACCTTCCATTTGTTAGTGTCTCTTTCACAGCAGTGGTACTGTGTATATGTCCCTGTCGTGACCCTCTACAGCTATATAAACCATTGCCACACCCCCTGAAAGCATTTCCTAGGCGGTAGCGAGTGACTGTTACTATTGCCCTCAGGTCATGCGTAACAAAACATGCACCCATCCTTGCAGACATTTATGCAGGTGTACACTTTCATGCGTAAGGAAGGGCTTGAGTAATCAGACTCACCCAGTCCCACAAAAGAGCAGAGAACTACAGCTGATTAAATTAGTTTTTTTATCCATTTCTGTGTTGTAAAGTAATGTAAGAGGCAGGAATAATATGTTCAAGTGGACATAAAATACTTTGTACCTGTGTGTATGGTTCAGGAAGTGGTCATAAACAGATTCATAATGAACAGTCAAATCATAAACCTTATTAATGCAGCAACTATCATTAATTTACAAATCCTGTGACAAATGAGGGGAGGAAGTGCCTCAGACATGGAAGGTACTGTGGCACTTCAGCAAGTACCATGGTTTACTTAGTTTACTAAGTGAGATTTCAATAACAAAAGGTTGCACCTTGTCTAAAGCTCCCAGCTAAAACTAGATTTTATTAAATAATCTTCTAATCCACAATGGATCTCCTTCAAAGTCTGCAAGGCAAGATGTTATAGCTCCTTTTCATAAGCTATAGGTATCTTAGTTGGTAAGACAGTGATAACTGATGCATCAGTTAAAACATACAGGCAAACATAATAATATACAATGAATTAGAGTTTTTAAAATGCTCATACTTTCTCTCCCTCTCTCTCTAAGCACACACCCGTTAACCACCTTTCTGCAGCCTTGAAAGTGTTGTACTATGACACAGTTACTTTTACCCCAGAGCTAATTGGTGTTTCCGTTACTGTTTAGACTGGCCTCCAAAAGAAAATAGCTTTGTTTTGCAAATCATGTTCAAGTGGTAGCACACTCACCTGTTTATAATGTGTGTCACAACAAGGGGTGTTGCTCTATCTGCCTACCTTTGTGGTGTCTCCACATGACTGACATGACTTGAGTCAAATGTCATACTTCATAGCACCTTTCAGAGACAAAATTAAAAGTACTGTAAAAGTAATGTAAGACTAATCTTTGATTAAACCATGCATGCAAAGTTTCAATCAGCTGGCATAATGGACAGCTTTGGTCACTTTGGTCTAGACTGAAATATCTCAACAGCTATTGGATGAACCGTCATGAAATTTTGTACAGACATTCTTCCTGCTCCCCCTCTGGCACTATCATCAGGTCAAAATTTTCAGTGCCTGAGTACAGCTTCACAGAGCTACTAGCATGGCTGTAGACTTAAGAGTCTACAGCCTAGGAGAGGCAGCTGTTTGCTGATCTGCTGAGGCGCCAATCCAAGTCACCCACACTTAAGGTATATTCAGCATTAAAACTGATACTAGTTCCTCGTAGGACTATAAAACAATAAAACAATGTGATGAGGTAATAAATCTTAACAGCAGTTTTGGAGCTTTGCACTTTTAGTCCATCTCACGTTCTCTTTTACGTTTAAGGCAGCAGTTAGGCACAATGACAAATTGCTGTAAAAGTACTCACAAATTACCACAAAGTGAAAGTCATGCCTTCAAAGTTTCACTTAAGTAAAACTACCAAAGTAAAAGCACTCATGCAGAATGGCACCTTTCAAAGTAAATAAATAAATAATTAATAAATAAAAATTAATATTTCCATTTGAAATGCCTCAGAAAAGAAAGTGGCATAAAATGGAAAGAGTGAAAGACAAGTATTAAACAACTGTTATCAGAAGGCAAAAATCATTTCTAGACAAGGTAATGAGTTGCAGCTCCATTCATTTGGGCCGAGGTTGAATTTGCAAAAGTGATGATTAAGAACAGAAGAAAACCTTGGAAACAGGTTTAACTAAGACTCATTCATTCAGCCTTCTTTAAATGTTATGTAATAATGGCACACCTCCACCTTTTAAACTAACAAAAGCATCAAGAAATTAACAAAACCAAAAACATGTACATCCGGTATTTCTTGTGAAGATGCTGCAGGGAGGAGCTCAATGTCTTAGTGAAGAGTGCAACAGAGCGAGGGAGAGCCTCAGTTCATTACAGAGAACAATGAAAACATGAGTTGAATAAGCCATACCTCAGGTAGTTCTCATTGTAACTTCTTTGCAGACACTAAGTGCTACAATTTAACAGCTGCCATATTTTAGTCTTTATAAATTGTACTTTATATAGATGAACGCAACTATTTTTATCATCAAACCAAACATTTGACAACTGTATTGCTGATACTGACATTTTGTGCGTGTGTGTGTGTAATTGCAGCTTCACAACAGATTATATTAAACACAATTTGCCTTTTGTTCTGTCCCAGGGGTATTTAGTGATTGCTGAAATTAAAATCAGACGATTATACAATCACCCAAATATCAGCAGGAAAATCACACCGCACACAGAGGTTGATATTTAAAGCTGATTTTATCCAGTAACAATATGCTGGTCTATTGCTTTAGCTAGAAATCTGGAATCAAACAAGCATGAACCAAGGAAAGGAATAGGTCCATGAATCAATCATTAACAACTATAGTACAAACCATAATCAAACAATAATTTAAAGAAGGCAACATTCAATAATATTGGAATAATAGTAATTATAAAAACAATAAAAACATAATTATTGTATTGTAGTAAGCTAGTCCATACTAAAACACTAAAGCTTTATTTTTGAGCAGCTGTCCTTGGCTTATTATAAACAAGGAAGTCTGTTATGTCATGCCACACGTTGCTGTCATGGTAGAGGTAGTTCATGGAGGACTGCAGTGAGGGCTGGAGGGTGTGTGGGTAATACTCAAACAGCCACAAGACGATGCCCCACACCAGGGTGGCGAAGAGTGGGAAAGGGTCGTGTTTAGGCTGGGGGATAACACCTTTCTCTACAGCCAGCCGAGACAGTGCGAACAAGATCCGGGAGAGCAAATACATGTTGATCTGAAGTAAAAAGCAACACAATTACGAGATGAATTACAGTCCTTAGTTTATGATGATGGACTTGTTAATGCACAAATAGGAGAGTTTTGGACTACAGGCCTGTCATACCTGGCTATTGATGCTGTTGTTATCTCCAAACACTAACCATCCTCCAATACAGGCAGCCAGAAAGGAGTGCGACTGTAAACTCTTCCCCTGGACCTTCTGCTGCAGGGTTTGAAGTCCTTTATATGTGAACACAAAGCACGCCAGGTTGCGGGAATGGGTGTAAGTGGCCTTCAAAATGGCTTTGAGCTTGTCCTTCAAACTACCAGAGGGAAGAAAAACAACATGGTCAGATTTCAGAGGCATAGGGAGTAATGTAATAGCAAGGTTAGTGTAACTTAAAAATACAGCAGATTACAGCTCAAATTCTTACCTGCCACTTCTGAATAGAAATGTCATCACCAGGGCATGTGGAGCTCTGATTTTCGTGCCATATCTGAGAAATAAACACACACTGTAACGTCAGTGCTGTCTGGGAACACACCTGCCTCCAAAACACGGTCCAAGTGGCCCATTACTCAAACTCCATAATTAGCATAATCAACAAACTCCACTCAAATATACAAGAAAACAAACTGCTGCAAATACAAGCTTCAGGTTGCCCCACGTTCCCACGGCGGCTGTAATAAGGACGTAGTAACAGTCACATAGTAGTAGTAACAGCTCTAGTACTAGCTCTAGTACTACAGGTGTTTAGCCAGAGGAGGGTTAGCTACCAGCTGTGTGGTCCATAAGTAAACTATCGTTGTTTATCTCGCTAGTCTGTTGAGCGCGTTCACTCACACGACGCCATTTCTGAATCCTTTCAAAACTGCCAGTGCCGCTTTGTATTTCTCCTGTTGCAGCAGATTATTGATGGTGTACAGAAGAGTTTTCATCAGATCAGGACCTGCCATGACTTTCAACCTCTGCACAGCCGACCGGACACCAAATCCTGTTGCACACGTATTCTACACAGTGATGTGTCACAGCGAAAGTTCGCCCTCTTGCTGCGCTGAATTAAAGGTTCCTACCATGTAAAATCAGCTCAGTGAACTCTTCTGGTGTTTCTGTGTGTGTATGTGCCAAGAATTAAAGTTGTGTGTTTTGTGGAGGAATGTAATTTGAAATCACAGAAGAAGAAGTAGATAAATACAAACATTTCAATATTCAATTCTGCATGCATTGACATTTCACTTCAATTTATCATTATAGGAGAGCAGGAGAGTCAGAGGATTCAATAACAAGGATATCTACAGCTTTAAGGTAACCCAGCATGTACATCAGCCCAGTTGTAGTTGCCAGACTAAAGGAGATGAATGGAAGAAGTGTTCACTCCACAGGATCAAAATGAAATATTTTGTTCAGGAAATTAACAACAGGATACGTTGAGTACAGTTTTATCTATTCTAAAGAATTTATAAAGAAGAATGGTTATTTATATTAGGGGCACCAAAATACTATGGTGCACTGCACTGTGTATGTGCTACAGCACATACTGTACCGACCTCTGTTAATTGTATTAGTCATTTTGCTATTGCATATTATATAAGGTAATTATATAATGCATCATACTAAGAGTGCAGACACCTTTCAGAGTAAGAAATAAGCAAGACCAATCTTTGGCTCCCATGTATTAAAAGGATGCAAACCCCTTTTAAGTGAAATATTTCCCAATATTACTGAAGGACTAAGGACAGAGGGTGTCATATGCTGTACAGGCTGTTAAGCACCTTGAGGACAATTTGTAATATTCTATTTTATATGTTGTTAATATATATATTTTATATTTTTTCATATTGCAAGAGCACAATATGAAAAACAGCTGCTTCTTTATGTGTCTTCAAGAAAGAAATATACAAACAAAATTAATAAATTGTGTGTATAATATTGTGAACAAATGGGAATAATGAGGCAATGATAACAATTATTACCCTTAACAAGTGACCTGCAGGAACTCAGTGTTAAAATCATTTTATTACTTTTTTTCCTCCTCAATCAATCCAGTTCATTGTAACATGAAACCCATTCTCCAAATAAATAGTATTGAACCACTGACTTCCACTTATCAAAAAAAGTGAGAGATTCAAAAAACAAAACAAAACAAAAATAAACACAGTGATTACACTATCAACATGATTTACAATGAAATCAACACTATTTTTGCATATTTCTATACATTTAACTGCCCAATGATCTGGAGAACAGCAGTGATTAAACAGTGAAGTGGTTAATTCCACCAGTTTGGAGTCTCAAGGTGCTATATCATTAGTAATCTGTTAACATATTCAACAGTCAACATTTTAAAAACAAATCCTGCTTTATCAGGGTTTTAGTTTTTACAATAATAATTTCTTCACAAGTTTGCACACCAGTAGCTACACACTGAGAATTGAAGGTGTATGTGTGTGTATTGAATTACTGCCAGTAAGGGAACACATGTGAGATAATGTGAAACACCTGACACAAGTATAAAGCAGTAACAGGTATTGACTGAGGGTCAATAAACATGTCAGTTCAGTGAGGGAGAGCTTAAGAGAACCAGCATTTTTTCCCCCTGTAAAGTACCATCGTTCTGAAATGGTACACGACCACCACATAGTTCACATGTGGGCAAATTCATAAGAAAACATTCTTCCTTTTATATTTTGCTGGGAGCACAAGGGAACTTGCTGAAATTTAAACTTTAATTAGAAATTTCCAGTGACCTGGGATACATTGTGAAATTCCATCATGTAATGATGCACCATGCCACCTATGCACACACAACAGAGCTTGAGGTTGAAATATCACGTTACAATTTATTCATTTGGCTCTGCTCATATTCAGCAACTAGACCTCGTATAAATACACAGTAAGAACACAAGTAAATACTGTGTATAACTGTAAATTCATTTTTGTGAAAGGCCAGTTAAGGAAAAATTTCAAATCCACAGTGATAAAGGTGAAACATTTCTAAGAAAGATTAAGACTTGGTTTCCTTAAAACTGCGTTAAAATACAAATCAGCATTCATTTTCAGTGATAAAATATTACTGAAATTTTGTTCACACTCTATTTGTAAAACTGAGATAGCAGAGCCACCGCTTTGTTTACCATTTCTTTCCTTACAGTGGGTAAAATAAAGGGCAATTATCAAGTCAATGATGACAACTTGTGCAAAATGTGTAATCATTTTGGAGGTGTTAAGAACTGGTTACACTTGGTGACTCAGACTTTCAAGTCAAATGGTTTACAAAAGAAATGATTAAATAAAGTCCTTTGGTAGTTTGGTTCCATAGTCATTTTGACATTAGTGGGGGAATTTGGGGAAAAGACATGGATTACACTATTACTACTGAAATCTGAATACCTAACACCCTATAAAACTAGGGCCAATATCCATCACATTAATTCAAATCTTAAATCTCAGTTCAAACCTGCAACTCAAGGGGGTCCACTGTTTGGGTGAATATGTATTAAGATATTAACCACATTTTTCTGCTTTGTAAGTGTATGTACATAAACTGCATTAGTCACTTCACAGATTTAACAGTAAGGATTCAATATCTTCATTAATGATCTAGGATAACACTTAATTCCAGAGAACTGGTGACCATTCAGTGGGAATATGTCATTATTCAACAAATTTCTTTCTTTTACACAATACATCCTAACGCGCCCACGTCATCAGTAACAGCTCATAGTTGTCAAGAGATTTCAGAAATACTTCACAGAGTCTCGCTTACTCATAAAGGAAGTGTCTATCCATGGTCAAATTGGCTGATATTACATACAGCACAGACCATTTTGGGAAGGCAAAGTTTGTCAAACCAACTCACAACTAAAGCAGTTTCACCATATACAGTATACTTGCAAATATGCAAATGTCCTCTCCTTTATATTGGGAATTTACTGGTAAATCAATAGTAAATGCTGAAACTTACCAAAGTGCTATAAAAATGATCAAACAAATCGCTGTTTGGCTCTATTACTGGCAAAAATGTTTTCTACAAAACTATTGCACATAAAAATACAGCCTCTCTTTAGAACAATCTGCCTTACTGCTTACATAACTATGTTCAAGGTTTCAACTCATTATAAAGTAATCAACCTGTCAAAATAAGAGAAATTATTATTACAATTAGCATGATTGTATTTATCAAAGTTATTAAAGGAACTGTGTATGTGCTATGGGAGTCTGTCCAGTCAATCAGCTGTTGGAAAAAAAAAAAGAAAATCATCCATCCATTCATCTATCCTTTCAACAAAAGAGCAATAAAAGTTGCACCTGAAAGACCCAAACCATATGTATGTATGCCTTGTAAGTTGCTTTTAGATATGACCCTTTTTTTATTTTAAGTCTAAACACACAAATACGGTTATTTCCTCTGAAATTGCCCATCCTGCAAAGACTGGAAAGCCGGCTCTTAGGAAGTTACTACGGCAAAGATTCACAGATTACAGATTTACGTGTAGAAACTGCACTTGCGCAATGCACAGCAAGTGCAGACATGACAGAGTGAGAAAGGCGTCTTTTCTGCCTCCACGGCTCGTTAGCGGGATGAGCAGGACTAAGTGAAATCATCTGAATTAGGTGGCAACTGATCATATGTATGAGGAATGAAACAGTGTGAGGAGGATTCACAGGCTTCTTGCGGAGCAAATTAATTGATTAAATGAATCTATTAAATTAATCTATTTAACTAAAGAGCTTAGAAACAGTAGTTGCATATGATAATATGACAGAAAATAAAATTTAATATGTCCATATACCAGTTTATAAGCAGCTCCTGGCTGCAAGGAGAATCTGTTGGAAAGTGCTCTTGTCTGAAAGGGATATGGTTCCTCCAAGCCCACTGCTCCACCATCCCATCAGCTCCTGCTCTTGTTGCATTACTCCTGCCCAAAACCTTCTGTTTCTTCTATGGCAAACATGAGCTTCTCCTTCAGCTGCTCATAGCTCTTGTAAGGAGGGAGGTCTAGACGATTAAAGCTACAGGAAGAAATGGCACAGAAACAAGATGACTCCTCACATAAATACACTGGATTCCATGTGTAACCTCTTAGATAAGAGTGCTGTATTAATCCCAGTGGGAAACTGCATCATTACAGCAGCCACATATATATATATATACACACACACACACACACACACACACACACACACACACACACACACACAGTTACTTTCTAATTATTACCATTGTACCTGGGTTGAAACATGCAATAAGTGGTGATTTAAAAATGTTTACTTTCCCTCTTTTCCAGCGTTAACACAATTTCTTATCTGGTTACTTAACCTGCTGGTGCCTAAGAAATATGCACTTATTCACTGCTGCATTAATTTTGCATGATGCTGCATAAGAGTATCTGTTAAACACAGTCTAATTCAGGATGCAGCAACAATGCATTCTCACTTAGCATTAAATAACTTAATGCCAAATTAAAGACTAACAATAAAAGAAGGCTTTCAAAAGGTTGACGCAGAAATGACTAAGAGGGTTTGGTCATGAGAGTTAAATCCTGCATTGATTTAGATGGGGCATTTCGCCAAATACTAGAAGTCTATGAAAGCAGAAGCAGAATAGCTGGTCTTACCATGTGTGGCTTCGTGGAAGCCAGTTGTCTTTTCCCACTTTCTCAATGCAGAACTTTTGGGGGCCGTTGCTTCCTATGTTTATCGATAACAGGCATAAAGAAAATTAAATCAAGAAAACGATTATGATGTGACATTCTGTACAACGTGTGTGTGTGTGTGTGTGTATGTGTGTGTCTATTTTGCATACCCATCAGGTCAGCGAAGCCACCCACGGGAAGACGGCAGGTTCCTGTGACAAACTGCAGCAGTCTCATCCTCTTCTCGTTGTCCATCTCCTTCACAAACTGCCAACAGATCATTCTGTGTTAATAACACTTCACAAATCCAGTCTGACACACTTTTAATGATATATAATATTTCTAAATTCTTTGTTTTATTAAACGTTTTGACAATCTTTGGACCTCTTGAAGACTATAAAGCAACAGTAAAAGATCATCTAGTCACAAAGTTTAGTTATGAGGTCAAGGAAAATGAAATCCTTAGTGCACTAACTGCACTACTATTGTTCAGTATCAATCTACTACAGCAAAGTGCGAAGGGATAAATCAGAAATGGTGTTTGGCTTTTGCAGTTTGACTGAACAGCACGGTCAGGGTATGTGATATAGTATGTACCAACCTGCCAGAACCAGAGGATCTGCTTGCTACTTCGGGCATAATGTCTGTAGATTGTGTTTCTTTGCCAGTCCACCAGGTCTATCTCCTGCATACCACACAGCATCACCTACAGGCAAGAAGGAAGCAAATCAAAATTGGATGTTTGGATGTTTTTCCCCTACGATGGAGAGAAGAGCTACTTCATTACCTCTAATTCCTTAGCATCAAAGTACTGAAGGTATTGCTGGGGCAGAACTTCATTGAAGCCCTCAAAAAATGCCTGAGTCTGCTCCTCCACACCTCTGGACAGCCTCCACTCAGCCACCAACCTGAAGACATTCACACAAAGTGAGGATGAATTGTGGAATTGAGTGTGACCTTTTAACTACTGGAAGCCTGAAATAGTGAAGGCCTTGGACGCCACTCAGTCAGTCAGTAACTGTGTTAGATATTAAAGAGAATGTAAATAAGGTGGATGAATATAGGGAGTAGGTGTGAAGCAGAGGATGAAGCAGTACCTGATGTATTCCTCCTTGTTTTCCTCTGTTACTTGGATGTTCCCTCCATCTGGTTTCAGCTCATGGGTAGTGACCTCCCCCAGGATCTCCTTGTCGACTGAGAAGTACATCTCCAGACCACATTCCTCTATGTTATTGTCCCTGCAGGACAGGTTATCAGAATTAACACAGTTAAAATAAACCTGATTAGGCCGGGTGTGTATTTCCATGTTTTTCTGTCCAAATACTAAAGCTCAACAATGGAATATATCCTAATATCCTGATGTGTACCTTCAATATAAAGTAAATTAGGGGACATCACGGCAGAAGACCAACATGCCATTTCAGCCTATCCTTAACACAAGCCCTCCCCATCGTGCCTATTTCCATCAGCCACCCGACCACCAAGTCACACATTAAGGTTTGTATCCCCAGACCTACTTGATCCATATGAGTGAGTTGTAAAACTCTGGATCTATGGACTCCAGGTCTTTGAGAGCGAGAGGTTTGTTCAGGATACGCTTGTAGAAGGGCAGGGAGAAACCTGTGTCAATGAATTTGCCATGGAACAAGGCCTAGAGAGGAAATGCAGGGGTGTCACGTTACACGGTCCATCTTGTGCGCCAAATTAATAATGCCATCACCTTGTGTTCAAATATTGATGTCACAGTTAGAGGTGTGGTGACAAATAGTGCAGCTACCATGGCAATGAAGCGTCCTATGAACTTGAAGTACTTGAGGTGATCAGGGTTGATGTAAGACGCGGGGTTGATTTGCAGACAGTAGTTGTCCTTTCCAGCATACTCAAATAAACAGTACATGGGGTTCAGGACCTCATGAGACAGCAAGAAGAACCATTCCCTGGAAATCAAACCACATTGATTGAAAGAGGTAAGGATGGTGTCAAAAAAATTACAAATGAGAACAAAACACACCTAGTGAGTCATACAATGATATGCAGTTTTACAAAATAAAAAGTTCAGTTGCACTTACCTGGCCACACCTCCATAATCCAAGCCCTCCTCTCCAGGGAAAATGATCCACAGTCTTCGCCTAAGGTCTTGAGGGTGGAAGCTCATGATCTTTAAACGCAGATAAAGAATTAAAACAGTGACGCACCTCGAGCAATGACAAGACAGTGAGAAGACAGTGTATTCAGATGATCACCTGTTGGAATGAATCCTCAAACAAGGTTTTCCGAGAGACTGTAATCTTAATGTGCTGAGCCATCGACATTTGCTAGGAGGGATGAAAAAAAAAAAAAAACACCAAATATATAAATTTCAGACAACCTGAATGCTTCAACTCCAGCAGACTGGCTATGGACATTATCTTTTATCTTTGCATATGTCAGATAATATTTGAAGATTAAGAACCAACAATCTTATCAAGAGAAATAAAGAATTTCAGCACTTCTGCCGGGATGTTCAAACAGCACATACCTGACACCAGAACCGGAAGTATTGCACTTTGGCTTTGAAGTCCCTGACATAGGTTATCTGTGGCCCATTCTCACTGTGGACAAGATCAGAAGAAAGACTGAAAACCACTTTCAGATGAACAGCTACATTTGTGCAAAAGTATATGCATGTGCTGTATATGAATCTCTTTGTAAACATCCACAATTTGAGAGATGCAGTGATGGTGCCCTTCTGTTACAGTATGCTGTTTAAAGATTCGCTGATAAGGATTTTTCAGGCCAATGCTGATCACTAACTGCTATCTTTATGATCAGCTGCCATTATGCAGATCGCTGATCTGATTTTAATGTATTTAAAAATGCACTGAACAATATTTTTTTTAATTAATTAACTGATTCATTTACTTACAGTGAAGATTTTCCAGTGCGAGGGTCAATGTAGGTAGTGGTTCGCCTGTTGTGGTCTACAAAGTATGGAATACCATCCACAGTAAACCTCATCTCCCAACCCTCTGGCAGCGGTTTATCGTTCAGCAGCCTGAACAATATAAATACAAGTGAATATTAACATAAACCCACTGTAAAAAATTTAAGAAAAAAAAACAAAATTGACATTGACATTAAGGAAAAGTGGGGAATTACTGAATTACAAATGAAAGTGTACACTAAAACAAGACATTAGCTGTTCACATTAAACAGTGTTTAGTCATATGTTCTCTCATTCTTGCACCCGCAACGTCCTCATTGGTAGTGGTTTATTAATGATTCAGCGTAGGCACAGTTTAGAGCAATTATCAAGTACAAAATCAATCACAAGATGTTTGAATCCAATCAATATCTTTGAAAAAGCTTGTTGCTATCTTAAACTTTCTACTATCTGTATCTTCATAACTTCCAGATTACTTGCATGTGTTTGTCCTGTGACTGTCCAGCTACTGGAAACTGTTAACTGGTTTTCAGGTCTGCTGAAACCTGTTGCAGATTTGAACTAATTTCCTGGTTGAGAGATCTGATAAAAACAAATCTATTTATTTGTTAGCCTAAAAGAAGGACCAAATATCTGCCACTCAGAACTTTGTACCGGTTAAGACAGATTCTCCTCTCTGAGGTACTGTGTAAAATACAGGCACTGAGCAAGTGGGTGACACAATAGTGCCTCTCACAGGCAATAAAGCAAAAGTACAGTTAAGTAAATGCATTTCACTGACAATATCACATTTAACTTAAATGGAAGAATGACATTATAGGTGACACAATCACACACAAACATACACTCACCCCTGCCTCCTGGGGTCCTCCCACTGTGTTGTCCGAGTTGGATGATGAACAAAATACACTCTGCCATTGGTGTCTGTTCTCTTTTCTGACATTAAAAAAAAAAAAAATTAAATCTTTTTCCAGTATTAATTGACTGCCATGCATATCTATTAAACACTCTAATGCTCAGTGATATTTACCCCAGCCCTGTGGCAGAGGTCCCAGAGGATCAAACTCTTTATTGCCTGTAGCTGCAAACTGGTCTTGGAGCTGAGGAGGAGAGAGAATATGACACGTTAATTACCAAAACATATAAGCCATAACTATCCATTATTATGATCATATAAACTGTGTGACCTTATGTTTGTGACAAATCTTTCATGTGTCACGTGTTTCTTGAACAATGAATATAACAAATCTATTAACCAAGACTGTGACTGCTCTCACCCCATAAATGAACCTCTGGTTAAACTGCTGCATGGCTCCCTGCAGCTGGCTGCGCTGGTGCTGCCACTCCTCATAGTTACGCACTGACTCCTGTGTGGGACGTTGCCACGTAGTAGTTCGGGTTATGTGGTCGACATAGTACACCCTACCCATTGGGTCCACCCGGCGCTCCCACCTACAGAAAAGGTAGAATAAAAAGAAGGCAGTGCTTAGTTGACAAAGTAGGTCAAATGGCAGATGCTCCTACCTGACAACACTTTTAAAAGCAGAAAAACAGGTTATTTCAATCTGTTTAACGACTGTAACATCACTGATGTTAAATCTAAAAATATAAAAGTGGTTGTAAAGTATGTCTGTACTACGGCTATTTTTTATGGTATTAACAATAATAGTAGTATTGATGGTATAAAATATGAATAAAGTCTTTTGGTACCCTGTAGGCAGAGACTCAGGCCTGTCCCAGGTTGTCCTTTTCTCAATGTGATCCACATAGTATACCCGTCCATTTTGGTCCACCCTTTGCTCCCACCTGCAGAGTGAATACCAATGAGTGAGCAAAGACAAGCCACAGGAAACAGGTTTTGGAAGGAGACAACCAGCAGAACAAAAAGATTCTGTTCCTGAAAACCTAAAATTCTTTCAAATACCTAAAAATTTGCTGAATAACACAAGAACAACAAACATAAATATTTCTGAAATTCTTATTAACAGGGGCAACAGTGAAGGCTTGCAAAACCACGTGCACTGCCTTGCTCTTTTACCCTGGTGGCAAGGGACCGTTCATGGGTGCGATCCTTGGAGCTGCTGTGGTCACAGCTGCTGAGGCAGATGCCCCTGGTTTGGGGCCACAGGCTGTCTGCGAGGAACTTGTGGCAGCTGCACCTGATTCCTCCTGCTGATCTGAACACCCACTGGCAGACACCTGAGAGGAGCCATCGGAAGCTGGGCCTTCACTCAGCTCACTGGGGGAAGAACTGCTAGAAGAGGCTGGGGAGAGGAGCAAGGATAAGGGCAGAGGAAAGAACCTGTGAATTAATTTGTAGATGCTCTGACGGCAGTCATTACACACAAACAGTACACATACTGTTTCCGCTTATGAAAGAAGATCCATGGTATGTGGGAATGTGAAATGACTGGTGTGCCAAATTGCATGCGAGCTAATGTGTTGTTAACTCTCTGATGTCACTTTCGTATCTCATGCTTTTCATACTTGGTGAAGCTGCAGGTCTACGAGGCGTTGGAGGAGGAGGTCGTGTTGGTCTAGGAGGACGTGAGGCAGTGGAGCCCCCTGGAGACCGGGAAGGAGAAGCCGTACCATTGACAGCGTGACCATTAGGTACAATGACCCACTCCTCTGAGTCACTGGAGGGAGACGTGTCTCTGCTTGACCTACAGATCAAAATGTGAATATTAACACTTATGTCATTCTACAGGTGAACTATGTTTATTGAGCATTTACCCAAAAGTAATCATATGAGATTTCTGACTGATATGTGTTTGTATTACCAAACCTTTATCCCTTGATGTGCACAAAAAATATATATCAGCATATAATTAAAAGTTTACTAAACCTGTTGCCTGCGTCTCCATTTTGTTTCGCATTTCCATTTGGAACAGCAGCTAGAATGACAGAGATAAAGAAGGCAAGTGACATAATTTATGCAGAATAATTCAGGATGTTACGACTACAGCCTGTTGGCAAGAAGAGAGTTTACTTTAACACCTGGGCATTTATTCAATGTTCAAGAACCAGAGTTCAATGGATACAAGATTTTTGATGCAGATACTGACACTAATATTTGAGAGTTAAAAAACAACCTGAAAACAATATACATAGCTGATAATTTGTTTTTTTTTTCACATAAACACACCCATTTACAGATGCTGGTAAGGACAAAGATCCTTTAAACATATGTACTAAGAGCAAGACTGTTTGTAAAGTACCAGCTGACAATCACACCCTATGTCTGTGACAATCTAAAATCAGTCAATGATAGTAAAGGGCCCTATAAAAAACCCTGATCACAGGCCAAAAAAAACTGTGCAGCTGTTGAGTGAAGACTAATGACTATTAAACTGATTACAAATAAGGAGGTTTCTCTCAGTAGACTTATAAACTTCAAGCAGTTAATATTTTCAGATTGTTACTGTGGTCAACTTTGTATTTTACATTGGGTTTGTGTGTGTGTGCGCTTCCTTACCATATTCCCTCTCTGCCGGGGCCAGTGTTTCCGGATCCACCTGCATGCCATCCAGGCAGACTGACAGGTCACCTACAATATCCTGGGGGTCTCTGTCTGAGCACAGCTGCAGTGTCTGCACTACCTCACACACTGGGATGGAGACAGAATGATCATGTTGAACACATGAATAGGTGATTGTAATTTATATGACTAAACAACACAATCCCAGGTAAAGCCATCACACAATAACCCTCCATCCATCAAAACAGAATGAAAACACATGCATTTGGTTAGGAGTTTTTGTTAGAACCCCTCACTGGTTCTTCATAATCATATAATATTCACAGTATTTTGTTGCAGCCCTACTGGAGTATGGGGCTTTAACGACAGCACTGTCAGTCAGCTCAAAGTATTCTAGTCACATGTAGTCTAACAAGCAATATGGCCTTGTGAGGCCACTTCAGAATCTTATTCAGTGTTAGCAAATGTAAAGCAAGCAGCTGTAACACAGATGTCACATGGGTTGTGCATGCTGACCAGGTCTGAGGGGAGCCATTGTACTGGGTTAAAGACACTTAGAGCACATAGAAGGTCATAAGCTTAGGTGAGGCCTCTATCCTTGTGAAAAGAAAACAGAGTAAGTAGTGTGCATGCTGGTTGTTAAGCTTATCAAAGCCCAATAAAGCATTCCCATGACAAACACAAGCACATATGCTCTCCTACATTAACATGTGTCTAAAATGTGGACAACATCTGCCAAATATTATGCTGATGATAGACACAGACACACAAAACCAACACTGAAAGTGAGATTCTCAGGGATACAACTTATTACGCTGAAATAAACAAGCCATGCAGTGGGAGCTATTAAAGCCATACCACACTTCTTGGACAACAATTTTTCCCATTCAAGAAAAAAGCAACAAATAACAGAATATCCAAAAAGCTAAACAAGATTATAGTTGTACAATGTCAGCAAATGTAAAGGTTTGGAAATTTGGAATCAAATATTTCTGACTGACTTTTACCAAAAAAAAAGAAAAAAGAAAAACATTTAAAAGAAAATCACAAAGAATAGGCCATGGGAGAAAGAAAGTAGTGTGCACTCACATTTCAGGTCATTAAACTTAAGGGTTTCAAGGATCTCCAGAGTGGCCATTCCCAACAGGATGTCTGCCTTCAGGGTCTGGTGGCTCCAAACACGGAAGATCAGCTTGCTCACCGGAGTCACAATTCTGTACAAAAGGGAGAAGATGGCATGATACTATTCCACAGCAGAGAAAAAGATTAAGGATGCTCTACACTAATGCTGAAACAATTCATAGTCAAAATAATCAGCTGCGAGGAAATGATGGAGGTCCAGTGTAAAAGGCTATAGCTTCTTAACCTCTCGTGTCACATCTCTTGTTTTCTTTAGTTATTTAATTCACAATCAAAAGTCATTCAAAGTGTTCCAAACATTTTTGATGAGACCAGAGAACAATTTTAAGACATCACTTAAAAAGCTCTGGGATAGTGAGAACTGATGCCATCTTTTTGCTAATAATCAACTATTGGTTAAACTGCTGCTTCTCATATCACAAACACAAGAGTCGTACTTACACTGTGAGAGCCTGCTTCCATTTGGGACTGTGCGTGTTGTTGCACTTCTCAGTCCTCTTTGACTGGCCATCCACAGCTACCTCAACATACGGACTGGGACCAAACCAGTTCTTTTTGTTTTCCTTCAGCCTGGCTGAAAGTACTAGAATGAAGAAAACACCAGCAGGTAAAATACACTCAACTGACAGTTCATTATGTACAACTGACTAACATTCCTACAATTAATCCCACCTTCATGGAGGTTAGAATGTTTAAATTAAAAAATAAAATACTATTTTAGAGAACCTTATTGCATTTTAAACAGATGATTCTGTAATTTAGCCTACCCTCACTCATATAAATGGGGTGGACAAAATAATAGAATCACCTGTCTATATAACAAGATACAATTCAACAGAACCTCTCTGAAATAATTTCAACACAAACAGAACATTGCAAACTACATGAAGTCAGAATTTATTTCAGAACTATCGTATTAGGCGACACTAGTTTTAGCTAGGTGTTCCGCATACACTAACAACTATCTGAGAAGAATTTATCAGAGGTTGCTTTTTCAAAAGATGCTACAACGTGCTATTTTCTGTGCCAGTCAGTGATTAAGCCTTTTCTGATACAGGGAATTACGCACCATTAACTTGCAACTTCCCATAACCACAGACACACAGTAATCAACACAACAGCTCAATTTGTCACAATTCTTTACTAATTCTGATGTTGGTATACAATCTTTCAAATCTTGCAATAACAAAATTTTACCTGTGACTTGCAATTGGGCCTTCATGGTTCATCCATAACACTGCAACCTTGTTTAGTTGCACCAAAAGGACCTGCAACAACTGCAACCAGTGACATCAAATGTAAACATGAGAAACTCAATGCAGCTAACCTACTTAAAGAGTGATTAGGCAATTACGTCGCTAAAGTAAGTAGAAACTATAGCCTGGTTTGACATACAATGGCAAGAAAGGATCAAGGAGGCTTACTATGGACTATGTATGACAGTTCCAGGTAACTGGAGACATGACAGTGATACAGTGTTTGTAGTGATGCTGACTCAAAGACACAACCTAGATCTCCACAGTAATATCACGGGGTAATATTATGCTGTATAGAATGAATTTATACTACATTAACTGTGCACATGTTTTAACACCATTTCTACAGTAGATAGTCACTGAAAGGCGATGTCATTTAATTATGGCTTGACTCTGTCTAACTCTTAAATTTTGTACAGTGTTACCATAAACGTAGATAAGAAACATTTCCGTTCTCACATACACTGCACCTAAGTGCACGTTAGTCAGTGATTTAATCTAGCCTATTTCAAGAAACACAGAGCACCTTCCATAACAGAAAATCCCAACCTTAACATGGCTAATTTAAAACTCACAAAATCTACCTTGCTAATCTTTGAAAATGTCCTTTGACAGAAAAAAATAGTTTAGCTGGTGAGTGGGTGGGTGGGTACGTCAATGCAGTTTAAGAGAAAGATGTCGAGTACATCAGACAACAACATAAAGTTGTCAAAGAGGCGACGTTCATTCCATGATACCAGGAACATGAAGGCAGTCAAAGTGTAGCCTAATAGCTTTATCTGTCAGGTTAGCACGAGGGTTAGCCAGCAAGAGACTTGTTGTCAAAGCAACTTCAAACACCACTATTTTATATATTAACGGTTTCGAAGGTAGCATTGTTAATGTGTATTGCTGGCTATCATGTAAATGGTTTTTGTGAACCGCTAATGGAAACTGAGAAGTTCAACCACCTGGAGCAACTTTGCTCGCCGACGTCCTGAACACCGAGGCTTTAGCGTCAATGTTTAACGTTAGTAATGCTAACATCCGGCTCTTAGAGCAGCTTCGATCATTCAGTCGAGGAAATCTAAGATCTGTCATTCAGTGAACGACTAAATGTACATACCTGATATAAGCAGACGAAAAGGGTCACACAGACTAATTTCGGCAATGCCTAGATTGTTGACAGGTAGCTGCCTGCCATCAGCGCGGACCCGTGTTCCGCTAGCCAGAACAAGACCAGCTTTTCCGGTGCGAGTTTTTCGAAATAAAACGGGTAACACTGACTTTTTTCGTTACCGATATTTCTCCCTGGAATGTACTGAAGTAAAAGAACAGTATAGCACAAAATGGTAATGTGTAAGTAAAGCATAAGTACATCTGCTTTACCTAAGTACAGTAAATGTACGTGTTATTAAATTGTACGGTCCATGAAATAGATCAATAAATCTCATTTTTTAATTATTCATACTTTTATTTTGAAGGCTGAAACGGTATGACGTTGAACTGACATTAGCATCACCATGAAACAAACTTTCAGAATTAAATGATAAAATAAAGGGCATTTACAACCCTTAAAAGCGTGCCGTGTTCTATGGCTGATTCCTACACTGTTTGTTGTATGAATGACACAATCATAATATTACGCTGATGATGACAAATGGCGCAATTTTTGGGCACGCCCTCGTGTGACGTCCTGAGTTTGGTCTTGTGACGAGGGTTACATCGTTCAGCTGTTAGCATCAGTCCCGTTTTGATTTGTAAATATCATGATATTGAGCTAGCTAAAAGAGAAGCCATTTGCGAAATAATCTGAACGACCACCAAGGATGTTGTCTCGTCTGCTGAAGGAACACCAGGCAAAGCAAAATGAGCGGAAGGAGCTGCAGGGTGAGTGACTTCTAGTTGCCAGACTAGCTGTGATGCTAAGCGATGCTAAAAACAAGTTTCTGTGTCATTTACGCCTAGTTTTCCATATAGTTTTGACGATTTGTCTGTGTTTATTTTTATTTCCTGCACAGAGAGACGCAGGCGTGAAGCTATTGCTGCAGCCACCTGTCTAACAGAGGCCCTGGTAGACCACCTCAATGTTGGGTATGAAATTGATGCTAATTGCTCTACTGAATTGTTACTTTTCACAGCCGTATGGTAGCTGAGGATTTGTTGAGATAGGATATGTTGACCCATTCTCAATAAGGGTGTCACAGAGAAAGGTATATTCTACATAACTCTGTATATTTTATATTTCATTAACCATTTTACCATTACAGTATATGCCTTGAAAACAGAAAACAAATGTTGCTGCTAAATATCAAGTTTTATAGAGCCTACAGTGTTTACACCAAATCCTCATTTTGTTTTTATCCAGTGATAAATGAGTATTGTACTCCAGTTTCTGATACAAGTATATATGTGATAAAGAATTCTACTGCATTATGAGCATGTTCTTTGACATGAACGCCAATGTACAGTATGCCAGTGCTTGACAAACTTAACTTGTATAGATCTTCAAGGTGCAGTAGTTCTCTAACAGATTACAGTCAAGCTGACCCATCTTGGGTGCCCACCACCAACACCTCTTTCTGAACCAATAAAATTAAGCAATCCATTCCTGGCAGGATAATATTGTTCCAGGGTGTGACACAACCACAAATAGTACATTACAAGATTGTTAACATTGTGAAAGTTGTGATGAAACCAAGACAATCAGCTTAAAGAACAAGAATGGGATGCAAAGACCATTGTTGCGCTGTGCCTTTATGAAAAAGATTATGACTAAAATCCTTTCGTAACTTGGTAAGATTTAGTCTAGTTTGAATATTACACTATGTTTTCAGTATAAATGGACCAATGGCTTAGACTTTAGACTATTAAGTACAAATTTGCTCTCACATGCCAGAGTGGATATATAGTATGTAATTATATACTTTCATGTGGTGACAATACTTGTCCCCTTTGTTGTTTCTTGTTTTTCTTTAGTGTTGCTCAGGCATATGTAAACCAACGGAAGCTCGACCATGAGGTGAAGACTCTCCAAGTGCAGGCGAGCCAGTTCTCCAAACAAACTGCTCAGTGGATCAGTATGGTGGAGGGTTTCAATCAAGCCCTAAAGGTAGGATACACTTTATTAGGAAGAGAGGACTTAAGTTGATAGCTAGTTATCTGTTGCTATCTGGTATCTGCCATGTATTGTGAAAATAATACATGGCAGAAATCCTTAGCAGTACTAAGTGTGACCCTCTCACGTTATGCTGAGTTATATGATCCAGTGTTAATTTAAAAAAAAAAATGCATATTGCAGATTTAACCACATCTGCTGTCTTACCCCACGGTGCACCCTCTTCAAATATAAGTGCTACCACAAATAGTTTTCTTGTTGCAATCAGTGAGTACAGTGATTCTTCAGAACATCCAATTTGTCAGCTTTACTAAAAGCAGATTACTTTCATGGAAGGGCCTTAACACAGCTCCTAGATCTGAGCGGATTTGACAAGTGGTAAAAGCAATTCATCAGTGAGTTGCCACTTCCTCTGCAGTTACCCAGCTTATATCATCTTCACAGGGCGAGAGGAAGCTTGGAAGTGTTTAATAATAAGGTAAACTGGTAAATGTACTTGATGGCAACAACTGACTCTATCTTTGGGCTCTGTTTTGAATAGGAAATTGGTGATGTGGAAAACTGGGCCCGCAGTATTGAGATGGACATGAGAACCATCGCCACAGCTCTAGAGTATGTACACAAAGGTCAGCTTCAGTCTGCTTCCTCCTAAACTTCAAGAGAAGATGTGTGAAAGGTTTACAGCTGAAACTAAATTCACTGGAATGAAGCAGAAATCCAGCTGTCTCTTATTAGCAAAGATGAAAGCAGCAATGACTGTGCTTGTTTGCATGCCCTTCTGAGTGGGCTGATGCTGATGTTTACTTTGTCTCGAGAAAGACTGTTGCATTTGACAGTTGATGGCATCGCTGCTTAAGTTCTTGTGTGAGATACAATATTAACTTGGACAACCACACAATGATGCTGGAGTTGTTCAAAAATAAAGTTTGTTTATAAAATTAAATGATCTAGGATCTGTTTAGTAATGACTTCAACTGATAAATTGCGTTAATTAAATAACTGGAGAAAAGCAATGTCAGTATGGAATAGTCAAAGAAGGCTTCTTTTCAGCACCTGATAACTAAATTATGTATGTCTATGTGTATGTATTGTGTCTGTGTACAGTGATGATTGTACTGGTTTTGTCAGACAACTTAACTTTTTTGTTAACATTTGGTGATGGAACATTATTTTTAATAAAATTAAAAAATGAACTGTTTTTTCTTCTAATGAAACAAGGCTTAACAAATTTAAATTTAATCTAGCACTAAACCATATATA
>JBBMJY010000018.1:20038021-20103701 GCA_037833715.1 Toxotes lorentzi
TGGTCATCACACCAGGATGTTTAGTATATGTCGCTTAGGGACTTAATGAGTTAAGGTCAGACATAAAGCTTTATAAGCAATCAAAGTGCTTGTTACACTGGTCTCACCGTGGGTTCTTATGGGTTAATCTACATTGATCTCTGGTGATGGTCACAATTTCCTGTTGCAAATGTTTCACAGTGCAATGTAATCAAACAAAAAATTAGCAAAGAGTAATTGAAGTTTTAAGTTTGGTTTGTTATATCTGATCAAATTGTATTCATTTATACATATGAGGTTTTTTATACAATATATATTTAGTGTTGTGAAACAAAATTTAATTTTCTTAACCTGAGCTATAATTTTACAGGATTAATTATGTTTTAATTGAACACAATGGGTACAGTATGTGATTTAAGTCTGCAGGCAATTTTTATACCATGGATAATATAGCCCGTAGAAGTATGTATGTTTTCTCACTAATAAGCCTGAAAACTAATTGGTTTTCAGCAATGAGCAGCTTAAGCAGCTCCGTCACGGGCTTTCAATTTATGCTTCAAAACAATGTACCCCCTCCCCTCCTCTGATCTCGCTCCCTCACAAATGCCTTTCTTTCTTCTATAAGAGTATTATCCAAAGATTTTCCATGTGCCCAAAGGACTTCTGTATTACAAGCACCTCTTTTACCAAGGCCCTCAGTGAACAAATTGATTGTATGCCATAGTCATTTAAAGGTTAAACAAATTGGCACAAAATCAATAAAATATTACATTACTATGAAATCGACTAGACGTTTGATCACGAGAATTCCTGGATGTAGTCTTTGTATACTTTATATTCCACTCCATGGAAATCAGATTTCAAACTTTACCATGTCATTACCTAGTTGCATTTGCTCAACATTTTTCAGCAAGCACTGAGTCCTTCAGGTGACCAAAACCCCACTTCTATTCCTGGAAGCAGCATGGATACACAGTTTGTCTACGAACTATTAGGGTAAGAAACACCAATGCTATACTCGTGCAGAGCCCAGTTTTATTTAAATTTCAATATACAAGCTTTCTTTCTATTGTTATAAATTCTCCTGTCTCTTCTCTCTCAGGGAAAATGCTTGGCTGTACATCATTGCTACCATTGTGGTGTTGTGGATTGTTGTGTGGCTGTACAGAGACAGCCTGGAAATTGAGGACATCACTGACAAGTATGTCTTTGTGACCGGCTGCGATTCTGGGTTTGGAAACTTGCTGTGTAAGAAGCTCGATCGAAAAGGTTTCCGTGTGCTGGCTGGCTGCCTCACGGAAAAGGGAGCTGATGACCTCAAGAGGGTGGCGGGTCCTTATTTAAAGACCATCCTGCTGGATGTGACCAATCAGGATAGCATCCAGAAAGCCATGGAATTTACCAAGAAGGAGGTTGGCGACAAGGGTGAGAGATGATTTATATTATTTAAATATAAGTTGACTGTCAATTAAAGGCATGTCTCGGACACAAAATATCTTCTTCCCCTGTTTATCTTTCATTTCCTTTGCAGGACTTTGGGGTATTGTGAACAATGCTGGACGCTCATTACCCATGGGTCCTTCAGAGTGGATGAGAGTGGAGGATTTCCACAGCACACTGAAAGTCAATATGAATGGAGTGATCAGCATGACGATGACTTTCCTGCCCCTCATCAAAAAGGCTCGCGGCCGGATTGTGAATGTAGCATCGGTGCTGGGTAGAGTGGCTGCAAACGGTGGTGGATACTGCATCTCCAAGTTTGCAGTAGAGTCTTTCTCTGACTGCCTCAGGTAAGACTTACGAACTGATCAGCATTGGAAAAGACCTTACTGTGACACTCTGTATACTCTGTTAAACACAAAGAAAGTATTATGTGTCCAGTTATCCAGTTTGTTTTTTCCTATCTTTTACGAAAGCCTGCAGTATCTTCAGATTGTTAGGACAAACAGTCATACAAGTCACAATCTTTACTATCCCTTGAGGGGAAGTTGGTGTGCAGACAGAGAACATTTTCAGTAATACAAAAGACAAACCACAACACATTAAGAGCAATAAAACACAGTCCATCCAACAAACTGCATTGAAACACAAAACTCATTTGCTACAGCATTTGCCAGACAGACAAATGTTGGCTGATGAGATCAGACAGGGAGAAATATTGGCCTTCCTCATTGCTTTTCAAAGATTTAATTTAGCTAAGCTTCTTATAGACCAATACTCTTACTGTCTTTTTTCACATTCGAGTTGCCAGGATGAGTAATGAAGAAGAATTTCAACTTCAGTTTATTTATTAACTGCTTATTAACATCTGTAACTGCAACTTAATGGCTTATTAACAAAGTGCAAAATCCACAAGTATTTATCTAAGGATTACCAACATTTGTGACAGTATTTTTGCCAAATACAATTCAACACGATCTGGTAACTCAAACATTGCTCCTATCAAAGACTTTTAACTGAGCTTTACAGAACTGGTAAATGATTCATTAACCATTAATAAATCCATTAGTTAGAACTAATAAAAACCTCTATAAACAGTTACTTGTTAGAAAGTGGTACTCACACTTATTTAAAGATCTGTTTTTGATATAAAACATGTACATATATTTTCTGGATTCAGGAGAGATATAAACTACTTTGGGATCAAAGTGTGCATCATTGAGCCGGGATTTTTCAAGACTGCGGTGACGAGCCTCGACCCCATCGAAAGGGAGCTGCATCGCTTGTGGAACCAACTGAGCCCTGAAGTACAAGCCAGCTATGGAGACAAGTACCTCGATAAGTGTAAGCACAGTTGACCGGTGGCCATTATTTCAGTGGACTGAAGGACTTTATGATGCAAAGTAGAAGTTAGCATTAACAGGTTTATGTGAGATGTGTCACAAAATGCACCGCATCTGTTTCATGACTGTAATTTTTGACTGATTTTATTAAAATACATGTTTCCAACAAGCAAACAAAAAATATTCTCAAGCTGAAAATACTGACTTTTTAAATGGCAAATTCTAGACATTTAAAATTTTAGTATTCTACACTAGTATAGCATTGGTTTTGAAGTCGCAATGAAATGTGATAATTTGCTATTTTTCCCAAAAATGTTGCATATTGAAAAATGAGTGGAGGTTCACTGTGACTTGTGAAAAAGTCATATCCTGAATCTTGCTCAATATACTGTACATACATGAGGAAAAAAACATTTTTTTTAGTTTTACGCCCAAAACATCTGTTCATCTGTTTGTTCATATGATTTTCCTTTTCAGACATCAAGATCCAGCGTTTGATCATGAATGCTGTCTGCGACTCAGACCTCACCAAGGTGACCAGCTGCATGGAGCATGCTCTGACGGCTGCCTACCCACGCACCAGATACAGCGCCGGCTGGGATGCCAAGCTTATCTGGATCCCCCTCTCTTACATGCCTTCCTGTGTGGTTGATATTGGGCTGAAGCTGGTGCTGCCTCGTCCTTCAAAGAGTGTGTAACTCCCGGTGACTTTGAAGAAATTACTTCAAAGTTATAAGCCTTTTTGCGTCATTTCGATGCAGTACATAGGCTGACATAAAAATTTATATTTTGCCTTTCAAAATACTCATATTCTTTATCTACACTGGCCATGCAATGATCTGCTGCTGCATTTATTATTATATTTAATGTGCATGGTCTGCCATGTAAAATTATTTTTTCCTATGTAATGTCTGCTTGACACTGTTAGACAATATGAAAGAAAATAATGAAACTGTACAGTAAAATGTACTGTATAAATATTGTTTGTTAACACTATGCTGTGCCTTTTGACATTGTTATTTATGCTCCTTGGTATGGACGCTGTTAATCTTCAGAGGCTAAATAAACATTAAGTAACTGGCAAAGAAGAGTGTTTTTTTTTTCAGAATGTAATGATCACCTTATTGCAGACACAAATAGAAGAAATAGTTTAAAGCTTTGCCTTGAAAAAATATCTACATTCTGTGTTACTTGTAATTCACGTTATTTGTCTTCATACAATTTCTTCTCACTTAGTTATCAGTTCAGTCAGTTATCAGTTAAACAACTGACAGGACGTACTAAACAAGTTCAGCTGGTGGTGACCATAATAATAAACTGAGAAGCTTGCTGGCTGAACATATGTTGTTACACAACAGGTCAAAGGCTTTCTCAGACCTAAATATCCCCGACGAGTCAGTACCAGGTCTGAGATTTTGTTATGAAGTAAAGTTTTCTCTGATCAGGCCTGCTTTTTCACAATTCCAAAATTCTGGTAATAAAATGCTGAATTACTTCTCATGGAGACCTGTGCTTTCCAAAAATAAATTTCCAGCTTCTGGTTTGCTGCCATAGCTGCCAGCCAAGTGACAGCTACCACATGAGGAACTCATTACACAGACCCCTGCTGCTTTCAGGTGCTCCTCGAAAAATTGTAGTTTATCTATTGATTTACGGACAGCTTCTGGCCACATTTATGAGAGTTAAGTCAAGTTGTGCAGCTCCCTGACGTGGAGTGAAGACAATAAAAGTGCTAAATATCAGGCAAATAACTGATATTTTGAACAATACCAGCTCTATATTAAACTTGTCATCATTGGGGGGGAAATAAGCTATTGTCAACACCCTAATTTTCCGATGACACGTGAAAGCAACAAAACTTCAGCTCAGTTTAAAGTCAGTGACCTCGCACGCGCCGCCGCTTAACTGCTCGAGCAAATTAACTGTCACCGTTATCTGCTGTTTTCTTCGCCGTCAGTCCGACTGTCAGAGCGGGTTTGTGGCTGTCGTTTGTCGCAGCCATGCACTGTCTGAGGGCGCTGCGTCTGCCAAACTCCGCACAGCTAATCGTCAGAAATACAGATGCGTCGAAGAAGGTTTTCATCATTCAGCCCGCGTGTTGTCTGAGCTCTGAACCAACAGCCGTGTGCCAGCGACGACCGCCCCCACACCTGGATCATTCCCATCTCAAAATGTGAGTGTGTGAGTCCGTGTGATAAAGAGCTGAGAGTCAACACCTTCGCGCCGGTGAGGTCTCACACAGGCTGCCTCCACACTGTTAAAATCAGTTTCACCTCGGCCTGTTTCTTTGATATTTAACAAAATCCAAGAAATTGTATTGTACATGGACATGACAAGCACTTAATAAGGTACAATGTACACTCACCGACCGCTTTAGTAGGTACACCTGTTAACGCAAATATTAAATATATATGGCAGCAACTCGGTGCATTTAGGCACGTAGACATGATCAAGACCACCTGCTGAAGTTGAAGTTCTGAAGTCAAAAGGGGGTCCAACCCGGAACTAGCAAGGTGTGCCTAATAAAGTGGCCAGTGAGTGTATACAGAGGATAGAATATATAACGTAAACATCTCAAAAAATGTATCTGGCTCTTCATTCACTCTTCATTTCACCAGGAATGTTCATTCGAAGCCTCCCAGCTCTGGAGTGGAAGGCATGCTTTTCTACACCATCACAGAGGGAAAAGAGCAAGTCCCAATCTCACACTTCACCTCAGTAAGCTGCTGAAAACATGCTGTTTATCTACTCTTTATATACAATACATCCACCTGTAGTTTCCACTGTGGATTTCAGGCCCTGAAGAGAACTGGCCTTCATCCGTCTGACCCTCGTCTAAAGGACTGCATGGAGAAACTTCGACAGGCTGTGAAGGAATCTGCTGGTGAGGTGATGATGGACAGAGACCTTTTCCACAGGTGAGACAGCTAAATTATTTCTACAGCACAAACTAATTTGACATGTCACTGCAGGAAAAGCACAGGTGTTAATAATAAATTGAATCATGGTTGGATTCCATTTGCCTGCTCCAGTTTCAGGGTCCTGGCATTGCTGGCTCACTGTCATGTCTTACAGGTAAAAATGAATAGAGCAGAACCTTTTTTAACGTTATTAGTAGCACCTGTGTTTTTCCTAGCACACAATAACGTTTGATTCTTCTCTTATCTGTAGTGTTATCTGTCCATCCACATTGTTTTGGTGTAGTTGGATAAAGTTTTATTGGCTGTAGCTCACCTCAGTGCAGTGGAGCACGGTGGTGGTATTAATGATAATTCCCCACGTGTAGTTGTGAAGTGTTTCAGTGAGAACTTCTCCCTGCTGCTGAACTATACCCACAATGCACAAGGAAGCAGCAGCTCCATGTTGTGTCTGAGTCACTTTGACATTATATGTGGAAATATGCATTATTTTGCTGTTAAACACTTGTTGCTTTGATCACCACAAATCAAATGCCCCTGCGTTCCATTGTATTAAGGTGATTTACGGCCATTATATCAGGACTTGAGGTGAATTGTCCATGAGTACTGCAGGGACATTATAGCTCCCTTTGTTGTCTGTTCTGGGGGTTTTATGTCTTTTTACAGAGGGACAGTATACTGTGTCTTCAGTACAAGAGGTGGGATGTTTCTTTAGCCAGAAGTCAGACTAATATGCTGTGCCTCAGCTACTGATGTGCTGTTGAACAACAATTCTGAGGCAGGAATGCACAGGGAAATTTTAATGAGCAACGGTGCCCACGCATTGTGTATTCAGTCACACAGTTGACAGGAAATATAACCGTAGATTTTTATAGCCATTCGCTCTCTTTATTGCCTGTTGTTGCCTCTCTATGTTGCCTCTCAAAACTGGCATGTATCACAACACTGACTGTGTCATGGTGTTTTGTTTCCATTCACCACCCAGTGCAGGCACGAGACCAAACTATTTTTAGTCTGACCTTCCAAAAACAATCCATTTTAATGAGGGATTTGCTGTATGTGACTTGCTGCGTGATTGTCTCTCTGCCTGTCTTTGTGTTTTATTACCTTGTCTTCCACACAAACTTCACTTCACTGATGAAGTCATTTATGTGTAAATTATAAACAAAATTAAGAATGTGGAGGAATTTAGGACCACAAGAAACTGACAACATACTGTGAACACATCTATAATGTAATGCAGTTTAATAGGATATTTTGTAGTTTGCAGTGTTTATTGAGACTGTCTGAAATGTATTGATTTAACTCTGTTGTCTTTTTTTAGGCTGTGGTTTGTGGTGGGAATTTATTAAATTGCATAATACTATAAAAGAGCTGTGCCATTTTAACCCCCACCCACCCATAATGTGCATGAGAGGGAAAAATTATAGACTGTATCATAAAATTCAATCCAACACAGAAATTGCTCAAGATAATTATGTTTTTCATACAATATTAAATGAATTTACCTGACTGATGTCATAGAAATATGATATTTCAAATTCTTGGATCACAGCTGAATTTTTTTTCTTTCAGTGTAGTCTGTGTCAGAACATGTCTCCGCTATTTACTGTCATGTCAATGAAAGGCCTGTTGCTCAGACTGATAGCTGGCAGCTGCTCCCCAGTCACACTAAGAACTGCACACACACACACACCGCATGTACTGTATTACTGCCATACCAAAGAAAATAATGAGTTTTCACTAAGTGCTCATGAGTGACTCTGCATTATGTTATTTTTCTTTCAGATGTGTTGGTGGAAACATCGTCCTGCTGATCCAGGCCTTCAGGAAGAAATTTATCATCCCTGGGTTTAATGTGTTTGCACAAAAAATAAATGAAATCTACAATAGAGTGGAAAAGCAAAGTGATGGGAAAGTGGGTATTTGCTCTTTGTTTGTTCCTTAGAAATAGAAATTTTAGTTTAGAATTTTCAGGTCTTGTTTGTCAGTGTAGAAACATGTAAGAATCCTGACTGTGTCCAATTTCTCTGGCTCTTCCTTACTCATCCACCTACTCCTACAAAATCCTTTTCTACAAACATCTTCACTGCTGCAGTGCTTTTAGTGACACTTATTCCTAGTTTTTAAATTGTGTGATCTGACTGTTTCTGTGTTCCACTTGTGTGTCGTGGCTTTAGGTTGCAGACTACATCCCCCAGTTGGCCAAGTTTAACCCAGAACTGTGGGGCGTGTCTTTGTGTACAGTGGATGGCCAGAGGTGAGAAAAACAGATTTGTACTTGACAGAATAATCTAACCATAAGGTCCATCCGCAGGAGCCATAGTGATCAGCTCTCTTATCAAGGTGAGTGACAGAAAAAAAAAAAAGGTCCATTCAGTAGCAGGTCTGGAGCTTTCAATCTTATTATACCATCCTCCTTTGCAGAGGGAGTTTTCCTAATCGTCATTGAACTGTTTATGTTTAAATTTTTCTGAACACTTTAAATGCTTCTTGTCCACGTACAAGTTGAGGTTGATTGGATTTGAGTGATGCTGAGACAGCATCTGATATGGCTAAAAATTCACAGTTGCAGAATGGATCTTGTGACGAGATTGCGAAACTACTGTTTCAAAGATCAAGAATGAACTTTCACTCTCAGGAGATATTTCCTGTTTATAAATGAATTAACTTTTTTCTCCTGACCTCACCTTATTTTACAGATGCTTTTCTTCTTAAATGTTTATTCTTGGCCCTTTTATTCCTCCAGGCACTCGGTAGGTGACACCAAGCAGCCATTCTGCCTGCAGTCCTGTGTGAAGCCCCTGCAGTACGCCATCGCCGTCCATGAGGCGGGAACAGAGATGGTTCACCGTTATGTCGGCATGGAGCCCAGTGGACTGAAGTTCAACATGCTCTCACTAGATGATGAAGGTGTGTAAGGCCTCATCTCTGTGCTTTTGGGTTGTAAAAGCAGTGTCATTTCACCACACTGCAGTCACGTCTTGTTAGTTTCCTTTACTGACTGTAACACTCACTAGATGGATTATATCTTCCTCCAGCTGAGATTTCCACCACATTATCTTTTCTTTTTAAAAGGTTTTTTTTTGTTATCCTTTGCTCCAGATAAGCCCCACAATCCAATGGTGAACGCTGGAGCCATAGTGATCAGCTCTCTTATCAAGGTAAACAGATGGACATGGTGTGTGTGAGAGTTGAGTCTGCACATGCAGTAAGTCACCCTCCTTTTGGTAAAGGTCAGGGACACAGAAAATTGTTACTTGTACTTTGGAGTTCCACAAGTGGCACAGTGTGTGTACTTTTTAAGAAGTTAATTCTATTATTTTTATTTTCAAACTTAAAAATAGAAAAGAAAGTGACAGGATTCACGCTGGTTATGGAATGAGTGGGATGCTTTTAAATTTTGCTTTCCACACATGAAAAGTCTGGAAATTCCTTTTGTAAAAATGTGCTTTGTAGATTGTTGCAAACACATTCATTTCATCAGTGACAGATATTTATTGTCTACAGTTTTTTTTTTCAGTTTTACAGACAGTTTATTAGAATATTGCCAACAGTTGAAATTGTTTTCTGTGAAAAACAATATTCTTGTTTTTGTGACTTATTTTAAATAATGAACTCCATTTAGCCCTGTAATGTGCAGTATGTTCTAGTTTGGAGCCTGCAGGTTGCTGAGTGAATCTGTTGATGTGATGATGATCTGTATGGCAAAGCCTGGGGCAAATGTCATAAAGCAGCAGCAGCAAGTTATTAATATAACTGTTGAAATATCCTAATGTATGGAATGTTTTGAGACATTTTACCTTATTGACTGAATATGACATTTGTGTTACAGATTCAAATCAGAAAAAATGTGATCAGAAGAATCTTTTCAGTTTTTTGTAATTTAGTAATTTTTTGTAATCATGTTTTGTGAAATTCTTCCTGAACTCTACCTAAGCTCTGTATTTTATGATCCCTGTCTGTCTTTCCTCTTGCTGTACCAGCTGATAATAGGATGTTAAGTTATGCAATCAGTGATATATTCTTGAATTGTTTCACCCTGTGTAATTAGTCATAGTGAAGTCATATTTAGTGTTCATGAATATGGGAATTGAATGAATTTGGCAATTACAATCAGCATGTTTTTGTACAAGCAAATGACTCTCACTGTGTTTTCAGCCTCGTTCCAATAAGGCAGAGAAGTTTGACTATGTAAGTGATGTATCTCAGATTGTCTTCTTTGTTAAGACCATGAATATCAAACTGTGCCATGATTATCTCAGCGGGTGCAGAGATGCTGCAATACACACAAAATGGTGTCCTTATTTGCCTAGGTTATGGAGTTTGTGAAAAAGATGGCTGGGCAAGAATATGTTGGATTCAGCAATGCCACGTGAGTGCACGATCAAATAAATTAGATTTGTTTTATCATTATATTTCTTCATTTAACGCTCCTAAGTTCCAAGACCGTGTTAGTCAGATTGCCTGTCCACTGCCCACTTGCATTATTGATGTTTTAGTATTGACCCCTTCTGCCTGTCTGTCTCAGGTTCCAGTCAGAAAAAGAAACAGGCGACAGAAATTTTGCCATTGGATACTACATGAAAGAGAAGAAGGTCAGTTACAGAACATTTTCTTACAGTGCTGAAATATGTGGGATTATGAATCCTTTATTTTCTGCTGCGTCTGTTTTCAAAGAAATCTTAATGTTTACATACCAACTGAGTGTTGTGCATTCGCATGTATGTTTTTATGACATGTTCCTTTGCAGAGTTGGCAGATAGAAATAAAGCTGCAACAAACCGTTTTCATTGTTTGATCAGTATATAAAACTCCAGAAGTCTTGAAAAATGCCCACGGCAATTTCCTAAAGCCACAGTGACTTTTGATGTCTTGTTTTGTCTGACCAACAAAGGCCAAAATATTTAGTTTGCAATGTTATAAAACAGAGAAAAGCAGTAAATCATCTCACTGGAGAAGTTGAAACCAGGGAATGTTTAGCTTTTTTCTAGAATTAAAAGATTTAAATGATCAGTTGATTATCAAAATAATCAGTTGTTAGTCAGTTGACCAATTGATTGTTTCAGTTGTTTCAACTCAACATAATAAATAATATATGATATGCAATGACAAAAATAAGCTAATATTTTGAAAAACTAGGTATTATTGTTCGGTAAACACATATTTTCAAATTCAAAGTGAAGCAGTTTCTCTTTTGAGGGATCAAATTAAAAGAGAGCCTTATGAATTGGCCGAGATATTCTTGGTTTTCTGGCTGAGCATAGTATATCTGTACAATGTTTACCAGCATGTTAGTCAGTCAAAAAGTGATGATGGTCATATTTCATTCACCAGTGTTTTCCTCCGGAGGCGGATATGATTGATGCCTTAGACTTCTACTTTCAGGTAAACTTCTCTGTCATGTATAGAACATTTTGTGACGTATCATTAAACAACCTTTTTTTTCTTCTTGATCCTGATATCAATTTAGCTGAAATGAAAATCCAGTAGTTTCAACCATAAACCCCAAACCCTCTTCTGTTCTCAGCTTTGCTCCATTGAGGTGACCTGTGAATCAGGGAGTATCATGGCTGCCACTCTGGCCAACGGGGGAATATGTCCAATCACAGGCGAGCGTGTCCTGAGTGCCGAGGCGGTACGGAACACTTTGAGTCTCATGCACTCATGTGGCATGTATGACTTTTCTGGGCAGATGGCTTTTCATGTGAGTAACACTAGAGGATGTCTGTACCACCACACCACCCCTCTAACACAAAGGCAATGCCATTTTCATAGTTCACTGCGCTTGTTCATTTGTCGGCCTGAATCAAATCCTACATACAGCCTCTCACTCTTATCTCCCAGGTGGGCTTGCCTGCCAAATCTGGTGTGTCTGGTGCAATACTGCTGGTGATCCCCAACGTCATGGGAGTGATGTGTTGGTCTCCTCCACTGGACAGAGTTGGAAACAGCGTCCGAGGAATACATTTCTGTCAGGCAAGAGCAAGACACACACACACTGCCTTTTGAGACTGTTTCTGGTAAAGAAACAAATCATTCTGATGGAACTGTCAGCCTCTGCCTTTTTCACTTTACTTGCCACTAGATGGAGCTCAAATGGGACTTTATACCAAAGCCAAAAATGTGATAGTTCAATTTCAAACCATTAAAATCACCAAGATGTTAAACATTCAAGCTGTTCTGCAGAGAAAAGAATATGAAAGAAGCAGAAATTCACTCCTAGATCTCAAAGAACATTTTGCAACCTGTAGCTGATTATATAAATTAGTCCTTTGCAATGTTGCAGCTCCAGAATTTACGTCCAAATTACTTCACAGGTTGGAAATTTTTTTTCTGGATCTTTATTTGTTTTGTTCTGATAAAGAACTGACAATGTTCAGATAATACATTTTCTTTTCTTAAAACACAAGAATAATGTACAGTACAAGTCCTTGAGTGTTTTCCTCTTTAACTTAATAAAAACTGTATCTTATTCTCAGGAGCTTGTGTCGCTCTTCAATTTCCACAATTACGACAACCTGAGGCACTTTGTTAAGAAGCAGGACCCTCGCAGGCAGGATGGGGATGACAAGGTGAGCTGCTTTTTCAGTTTCTTGATTGGTATTTTAAATATGTTTAGTACTTCTCTGTTTATGTTACTTTCCTGTGTTTGCAGAACAAGTCTGTTTTCAACTTGATGTTCGCCGCCTACAGTGGAGATGTGTCAGCCCTGAGAAGGTACATTTTCTGGAGACCTGATTATTTTTTTTTGTCTTATATAATAAATGGTCTATAGAAAGAGAGAGAGATACATTTAATGTATCAAAAAGTAGCTCTGAGCTGTCTTTCTATTTATTCCTTCAGGTTTGCTCTCTCATCCATGGACATGGATGTAAAAGACTATGATTCTCGAACAGCACTACATATCGCTGCAGCAGAAGGTGAGCTCCTCATGTTATGTTCATCTGTGGTTCTGGATGAGTGACAGTAGACTACAAAACCTGTGATGCTGTTGTCCTCTCTCAGTGATATTCCTCCACTCTTTCCTCAAGCTCATTTATTGATGCTGCAGCTCCAGCTGCTCTCCCTCACCCTTCTGTTCCTCCACCTCTCGTGGCATGTCCTCTATTCCTGTCACAACACAGAACAGTGGTCTAATCAACCAGAATAAGTGAAAACACTGGTGTGTGTGACCGGCCTTTAACCAGTGTGTTATTAAAGTTGACATTTGTAATTTTTCCTAAACATTTATTGGTCTTGTGTGGTGGAGTATGGTAAAACATTAAACCTGGCACATTTACTGTGGTTGGAGACACCCTAAACTTGCCTTGCTGGGTCACACCTGTCCCGTCCTGTTCTGCTTGATGGAACAGGTGCTGCACTCACTACATAGCTGGATACCCAGAATGGTGAAGTGAGACATAACAAGTCACTTGCTGTGGTTCTAAGAAGACAAACACATGGAAAATTACAGATTTGAGCTCCAGAATACTTAAAGGGTTTGTTGACATAGCAACCCATGAGCACCTTTTTCATCCACAGTCTTTTTATTAAATTCAGTTCCAGTGATGATTATATTTTACTTGCATTGTAACAAGCAAGATATATATCATATAAATCATTCAGTCATTCAGTAGTTGTGTAGAATACTCTCTTTAACTTTATTTTTTATCACAATGTGTCATCTGGCTAAAAGTTTACAGATTTAAACTGTAATTAGTTTCCCCTTCATTTGTTTTCATGATTAACTATAGAGGTTCGGTACCTCTGGCTCACATTATACAAGACCACTAATGAATCAGCTCACAAATCCTCACAGAGCGCCATATGGTCGATTTTTTTTTGTCTTCTGTTGTGGTTTAAGTTTATTCACATTACAGATTTAATGCTCCACTGCAGTGTCTTCAACAGTAACATTTTTCAAAAGCAGCCTTGCAAGCAAGTCATTTGTTTACAAGATAAAAATGGGAGTAATAAGTGTTTTCTTCCAAATGAAAAAGGCAGAACTTTGCACTCCTAAATCTGATTCTGAGATGGATTGTGACTGGAGGAAATAATCATCTTTTTTTCTTGCAGTTTGTATTTTTAGCAGCTTTATATTTCTGTCAAAAGAATTTCCCTCCCCCACAATTCGTCATGCTGTTAGAGAAACTTTAAATCTTGAATAACGTGCTACTTTTGCTGTCCATTTGCTTTTCCACACCAAAGTGTTTTTTTAGTTATTAGAAAAAAACCTTAAAAACTATAAAGTGTTATGTTTTCTGTTTATTCTCAGGTCACATAGATGTTGTGAAGTTTCTTACTGAAACTTGCAAAGTTGATCCATTTGTAGAAGACAGGTGAGATCTGCATATCCAACTTTGTATCCTTTACCATTTGATCATAATCACATATTTTAACCTCTAGTTCTGTTTTCTCTGTCATCCTTTGCAAGTATCATTTGATGTATGATCACATTCCTGACAATAACCCATATTTAGACACATATATATTTGCTATCTATGTATGTTTGAGTGAAAGTAAAAAGTCTTCACCCTGAACTGAAATATGAGAGCAAGACATAAAGAGCAACAACTACATTGAGAAGATGCTTAAAGTAACTCAGCCTTTGAGCTTAAATTGTCTTTATCATCTGAATTGTGAATCCATAATTTAAAACTTAAGTGTGAGCCGCTGGAAATTATCTTCCATAATCTAATTTCTCTCTTCATCATGACCTTTATCCCTTGCTGTGCAGGTGGGGGAACCTACCAGTCGATGACGCCACGCAGTTCGGATATGATGAGGTGGTGAAGGTGCTGAAAGAATACCAGCAGGTCTGCAGGCAGCAGGAAATGCATACTGAAGCTGAGCATTCCCCAAAGCTAGACACTATCGAGGGCATGGTGTGATGTCTTAATAGAGAAAACTGTGACATGTCGAGGCTTTTGTGCAATCTGAGAATCCTTTTGTAACACAGAGAAAGAGTGCCAAACAGAACCAAAGTGATCTATCCTGAACTATCCTATCCTGATATGTTCTATCCTTTGGTCTGGCTATAAATTAATTCTGCAAACTTGTTGATGCAGCAGCAAAGGAATTTATTTATTTCGTGAAAAAGAAAATTGTAAAACCATGCAAATTAAATATAGATAGGACAGTAGATATAGTAAAAATCAATAGAGCAATAACAAGTAAAATGTTATAGAGTGCTATAATGTTATAATATTTATATTTTAACTGCATGAAATTAATGATGAAATTCCCAAAGGTAATTTATTAAGTGGAATATTTTTGACATTGAGGACGTCCATTAAACATATTTTATTGATCTGCCACCCATAGTTTCATTTCTGATTACATGAAGTTAGTCAAAGCTTCATGCAGTCAGCAGTTTGCTATTAAATATTAACAGCATCAACTAAATTACCTGAAAGCACGACTGCATGATGAAGAGGCAGCAGGAGGTTGCCAGTACTGAACTGTTTTAAATGCTGTTATTGCAAGAGTGTCTTTTGCATAATTACCATAGCTTTTATGAAACAAATTGTAAAAAAAAAAAAAAAAAAAAGTTGAGACATTCAGCTGTGGCTACAGAGCATAAAATGATGTATTCTGTAGTCATGGCCAGCACATTTTAACCGACTTCCTGTCTTTTTTAATTATACATGTAAAGTTAATTAGGTTTGACAGACTCTCCCTTTATTGGCCCTGTTGATGTACCTAATTTAGGCAAGTGCAGTGCTTGCGGCCACAAGACACATGTACTTTGTACAGTTTTTTCTTGCATCCACCAGATGGCGCTGTGCCCCTATCAACTAAATATCTTTAATACCAACTAGTGAACCAACAGCATCAGTTGTACTGAACATACCTAGATGCCTGCAGGAAAGGAACATTATTGAGCAGAGAAGAGCTTATATAAGACCCACCTTCCTCCATCGTAGCTACAGGCACGAAGTCCTGCTTCAGATGGACAGGCCTGCCTCCACCAGCTATTAAGAAAGTGTACATTCGGCTGAATAATTTCTTCACTTTGTCTTTCTAATTTAAATACAGTTTGTCTGCTACATGGATATGACTCCATGGGAAAGGCCTGTAGTCTACTGTGTTATGTGCTGATACATGGAACAAATGTTGATGATGATGACATCCGACTCTTTGAATGATGAAAGGAATGATCTACCACCCATGATTTATTGATTATGTGACAGTTTACTGTGTAGACTGGTGCTCTCTGTTTTCTCAAAAGCATTCAAGAAAAATTACAGTTCACTCTCAATCACAATCTTGTGAAAGCAAGGAGATCATGCAGCTCTCTGCCTTAAGGAAGGCAGTGGGTGAGGTATCAGATCATGCTTTCTAAATGGGAGCAAATTTTTTGCTGCTCGCCATTATAATGAGTTATGTATCCAGATTCACAAAATAAACTAGGCCTCCTCATCACCATGGCAGTCAGGCAGGTGTAAATGGAATTTTGGATGTTTAATGAAGCCAGGACAAAAAAATGGAAAAATGACCTTAATGAGCTGGAAAGGGAATGAAAGTGAGGCCCGCAGGTTTTCCAAATCTACAAGCTAAGGAGTAAAAAGAAAAAAGGCAAAATTCTGAGAGAGTAGGTATGAATTATGCAAATTTCTTGTTGCTTTGATTATTTTTTAGTATGTAAGTTGTTGGTAAGTTTTTGAAGACTGGTACTTGATGTTTTTAGCCATGCTACCAGTGCAGCTCTAGAGGTGGTCTGTCTGTTGGTCCATCATTTTAATCCAGATATGATATTTCAACTACCATGTGGATTACCATGAAATTTGAACACTGGACATTCATGGTTCCCAGAGGATTAATCCAAATGACTTTGCCGGTCTCCTGACTTCACCTCTATTTGTGTCTTTGACTGAAATGTCTTAACAGTTACATCAGTGATACCCTGAATCTGAATCATCTGGCACCATCATCAGGTCAAAGGTGGTGAACATGATGCATACTATACCTGATAAACATCAGCATGTTAGCTTTGTTATTGTGAGCGCATTTGTATTCATGCGCCCAATAGGGCACTGCTGCGCCCAAGTACAGTCTCACAGAGCGGTTAGTATGGCTGTGGACTCTAAGTCTTGTGAGAGTGAAGTAGCTGACGTTTCAAGCTGGTAATGAAGTTGTTTGGCTATTTTCATGTGAATAATTTACAAAAACTGGCAGGTAATCAACCAGCAAATTTCCCAGCACACTGCCAAAAACCTATTAGCATTTGTCTGCTGGTTTTTATTACTTTCCCACACTGAGACCAGTGATGATTAAATTATCTACGTGGAGGTGTGTACTGTGATTTAGCAGAGGTTGGTGGGAGACAGGATCTACCCAAAATGTTGGCAGGGAGCCCAGCTGCACTGGATTTTTGGGGTGGCCTCAGGACAAAGCTGTGGAGACCAAAACCCAAGGTTAGTGGAACAGAATCAAAGTGGTACAGCCTATCAGAGGACTTATGAAACTAATAGGAAGAATTTGTTAGCACAGCAGCTTACCCCTGACAGTGTATTAAACTGAGAGGTGACCATTTTTCATCACAAGAATATGATGATGATCAGGCAGAAAAAAATGATGAATAGATTGTAATTAGTCCAACAAGTGAAGTGCTTCTCATTACAGTGGGGAACATAACCCCCTCACAGAGATATTACAGATACAATGACCTTTGGATTTAGTTCCACCAGCTGAGAAATTAGTAAAATACATACATAACTAAATAAATATACATTGTGCGCTATTAATTTTGTGCTAATTAACTCAATTTAGTTAGTTTCACACTGTTGGCTGGATATCTCAAAATGATGTGCCGAGATGATTTTTATTTAATTTTCATGAAAGCACTGTGTTGCTTGATACATCGTTTGACAACAGTTAGAGCTCTCCTCAAAGTGTATCAAAACAGCACAGAGTGTCAGTGCTACTGCAATGCTTCTCTTTCATATTAGTTGTGGCCAGTAAATAGGAACATTTTGATGTACTTAAAAATCTCTCCACCCAAACCAGCTAAAACATGAGAATGCTTCTTACATATATTAATATGTCAGTAATAATAATCCAATATTATTGTATAAGATTGATCCTAAACATTTTTAATTTTTCAGAGGTTCACATTTCCCTCCAAGCGTGAAACAAGTCTGAATGTTCCTCTGACTTGTTAGAGATGCACTTGGTGTTCCACTTAGCTTAAATTTACATCAGATCCCTGAGTTACAGCAGGACAATATGACAGGCATTTACCAGAGGATGTAAAGTCATCATCACTGCCATATGGCCACATGGCTGCAGAGATACAACAAAATATTTCAGGCACACACACACACACACACAATATGGCACTGCTTATCAGCTGAGTAGTGAGTCAGTATTATTCTGACATGAGTTTCATCCCAGGTATACCATCAGGAGCTGAGCATACCTGAGCAACAAAGTGATTTGCTGGGTCACAGAGTGAAAAAAAAAGAGTCACCTCCTTCATACAAGGAACCTTTGTAAATATTTAAAGACTCCTGGTAAGGATAACGTGTCTCGATAGAGGTAAATGTTAAAATGCTGTTTAATTCATCCAGCACGTGACAGACCAGAGCCACACTGCCTGTCCCTGCAGTTTGGACTGGTTTCATTGAACTACTACAACTGTAGTTGTGAAATATAGTATAAAGAACTGCAATACTCCAGTTCTAGCTCAACTGTGTCTTAATTACTTCTAACAGGATTGTATTTTTATATCTGTATTTATCTTCTTGATCACATAGTTATTCATTTTTCTAAATATACACCTAATTAATTCTTCAGAGAGACATCACATTAGTTGAATGTGAGTGCATGTGCTGACAATATGAAAATAACTGACTGTGGTTTTAGTTTTCCTTACATCTCCTAGATACACACCTCTGACCCTGCTAAGCAGAACCTGGAGGTTGATAATAAGGAATGACATTAACTTAACGTCATCAAAGCCGGCAGAGCTGTCAGCAGTAGCAGACTGCTCTTTGCATGTCAGGGCGCGCAGACGTTTCTGCCTCTCTTCCAAAACTCAGTATGCACACTCCATACTCCTCTAAGTGTAGGACTTGTGCTGTTTCAAGCATTGCAGGCTGTTCACTTCCCAGTAACACAGATGTTTTCCATCTCACGCTTATCTACCACGGTCAAGGCCATTATTAGGCAGTAGAGGGGTTTTTTGTGCTTTTTTCATGCTTTTGGTATTTTTTGTTTGTTTTTCGTCTGATGGCCATTTCATCTTTTTTGACAGCTATTTCCTCCTTCTGTGACTGGTGTTGGTAAAATATGTTATATAACTTAAGATTGAGTAAAAAGCAGTTTTCACAGAGCCAAAGGGGATTTGCATGTGAATTTGAATGTGAATTTATGACATGTACATTTGCATGCAGAAAGCATGTCTGAAATATTAATGTCACACAGAGATGTGCACACTATTTCTAACTTATAATAATATACATTCAGTTTAATTTGCACTAGTGTAATTAAATTTACCCTTATTACTGCTTGTATTCACAAAAACACCTGTGTACACTGAATCCCAGCTTATTATTAGATTGTTGTTGTTTACTTTGTCATATGTTGATAAACACATTCATGCAGTTATGAATTATTCATGTGCAGCTGACATTGAAAGTGGAATACAAGGGTATTCTAAAGTACTGAGTTTGCTATCTCAGATTTCTTCCTTGCACAACATCATGTTAAATTGTGTCTATGAATTGGATTGTATTATGACTGTCAGTGTCTCTGGAAACTCTAACATGTATTAGAGTCTAATCACATATTTTAAAAAGTGCCTCTACAGCACTGCTTCACTGAAAGCAGTATTTAATGATCCCTATTTGTGACAGTGCAACTGTTCACTTTTAAAATCAGTTTAGTGGCCAAAGGCCATCTCACAAAAAAAATCCCCTCATATGAAACATTCATATTCATATTCATTAAAACTGCTGTCTGAATAGATCTACAGCAGTTTCTTTTTGCAGAACCACTTTTGCACCTAAAATACATTTCACCTCCAGTTACTCATGCTTTTATGAATATTAAGATAACCAATGTCTGTTGTCTCCCATTCACAATGTGACACAAAAAACATGAGGCAAGACAAGTGCACTTTATAGGACATTTTATTTTGATGGACAGAAACGGAGATGAATCCAGGGTCTTCTCTCGTCTCCATGGAGATCGTCCTTGTTCTCAGCCCATGATCTGGCAATGTAGAGACAAATTAATCATTATGTGATCATCCTCAAGAATCTGAACAAAATACTGCACAAATAGAAGAACACTGGTTATGAAATGCTGCAGTCACTGCATGTAGCATGATTTATATAAAACATATTCCATAACCCAGCGAATACATAACCTACATGAATTGAACTGTGACATGTCTGAATGTTTTGTTAAACATTTGATAGTCTTTGAATCATGTGGGTTAGTGTTGAATACTGACGCTGTTCATCCAGTTGATGTAGGCAGAGGCACGGGTGAAGACAGTGGGCTTCCTGTAGGCATTGCAGCCAGAGGAGGACACAAAGCTGGTCACACCGTGGACGACCCACTTGCCGTTGACACTGCAGTTCAGGGGGCCACCGGAGTCACCCTGGGTTCAGAGAAAACACATCACAGACAGACCTCAGAGCCAAAAATTCATGACTGATGGTTTTATTTCTGCACTTTTGAGTAGAGTTGGAAAAATACCCAGTTTTTCAAAGAGCAACGTGTTCCCACTTGCTCCTCATATCCCCTTTTAATCTCAGACAGCCTTGAGCAAGTTTGTGCAGAACATGAGTTTACAAGACTTTGACACTTTGTGCAGCTTAAGCACTAGCCTGGATCTTTGTAACTGACTCATGCCCCTGCTGATGCAGCAAGTAATCCCGCATGTGTCCCCCAAAATATCTTCCTTGACAGGAAGGGGTCAGGCCTCAGCTCAGTGGGAGACATTCAGTTTCACTTTGTCATGTTGGTGTGGGGCTGAATTATGCCGAGTTCTTTCCAGCACTTATCCGAATCTGCTTACATCCAAACATTATGCCTGCAGTCTTAATCAACAACTGAGGAAACTACATTAAAAAATCGGAGCTGGGAGGAATCTGTCCTGCTCAAATAAGAACCACTTTCTAATGAGGGTTTAATAGTTGTAACTAATGACTTTGTAAAAGATTCATAAATCAGCTTCTGATTCTTCATGTACTAGTTATAAACATTAATAGGAAGACATTTTGGGTTGCTAGGCTGTGAAAGGTTGCTTTGGTCGGTGTTTATCCTTTCTTGTAGGTAAAAATCCAGTGATAAATCTTAGTAATTCATTAATAAATGCTTAATACATTGTTAATAAATGGATCTTGGTCCAGCTCTTTTCTCAGGGTAAGTGATCATATGGTCCACATTCATAGAGCACTTTAAATAAAGCCACTCGTTACAAATTTTAAGTCCTTTGTAAAGGGTGGCTTATTAGAAAGTTTTACACTGAAATAGCTGTCAGGCTCCAGGGATATATGATAGGGGATATAACCAGGGATATAGATCATGTCCCCAAGTTTTGTCTTAAATTGTACAAATAAATGCTAAATGTGAGAGTGGATTACAGTCCTTTCTAAGACCTCATCGGCTCACCTGGCAACCAGAGTCATTGCCGCCACCAGCACAGACCATACTGTCCTTCACGGTACTGCCCCACCATCCGCTGCTGGAGCAGGTCTTGTAGTCAACAACAGGCAGGTAGGCCTGCTTCAGTTGGGCAGACAGCTGACCTCCAGCTGGGGACAACAGAAGAAACACATCTTACTACTTTGATAAATCCTATGAAAGCAGGATCGTACATTACTACAGATTTGTAGTGTACTGTTTTCTTTGGGTATGTAAACTCCCAGCTGACTAATTTATCATGTACTGTAACATTATGCCAGACTCACTCTGGGTGCGTCCCCATCCAGTAATGTAGCAGGGGTTGTTGTTGGGCAGGACCTGACCAGCAGGAGGCAGGGCACCAAGCTGGACGTAGTTGTTCAGAGTAGCATCAGAGGACAGACGCAGAAGAGCAATGTCCCACCTAGGGGTCAGAACAATGTTTCCTCAAGTCAGTGGGTTATTAATCTATTCCCTGTTTTCATAAAGGTTCATTGTAATAGCCTTTGTTTTAAGAGTGGGCTATTGACTAACAATTATTTCATCATTAGTGAATCTGCAGATTATTTTCTTGATTAATGTACTAATTGCATGGTTAATCACAGTTTCCTAAAGCCTAAGGTGGATCTGTAATTCACTTGCTTTACCTGATCCTCCCTTTGTCCAAAACTCAAAAACATTTAATTCACAATGTTTTAAAATGGAGCAAAGCAGCACATCTTCACATTTGGGAAGCTGGAACCATGTAGTGTTTCTCAGTTTAGCTTGAAAAACAACTTAATAAATAAATTGATTCTCAGGATAATTTACAGCTTAATTTTGTGTCAGCGGACTAAAAATTTCAGCTCCATTTATGTTAAACCGCATTATCAGTTGTGTTGTGTAAGGATTTTACAGTCATCAAAAAGTAGAAATAAATATGTAGACATAAATTTAAAAAAATAATCTTTTAAAAAAATATTTTATAAATATATGTAATTAAACACTGCAAAATGAAATATCCACATAACGTATGTTGTATCAAATATTATATTCTGAAAAATGCCATTTCATTACTTGTCCATGTTTACAAATAACTAAATGCATTCTGATTTTATAATATGTGATGTACATGCATCAGTGTTTGTTATTTTTGTATGCAGAAGTGGGTCAAACCATGTCCAGTAACCACTGACCCTCCAGCAACATTGTTGGTGTTCCAGTTGGGGTGGATGTAGACTTGGCTCACGCTCATGTACTGCTCTCTGCCCTCGTGGGTGTTGATGTTGTGATCTCCCAGGACAACACGCCAAGTCCTGGACCTGTGGACATAAAAAAAGAAAATTTTCATTCCTCCACTGTCTGGCAGTTTGTTGTCTCCAATAACCCAAGGAATCAATATTTTAGGCTACATGTACTTTTACTTTTGTATGATAGTTAATTCAAACAGACAGCTGAAATGCAACCAGTCAAATTTATATCTAAGATGTCTCAGCTACTCACTTAAGCCACCAGGAAATATAATGAAACATGTTTATGTCAGGGTTCAGCTCTGTCAAAACACATATCCTGCTACTTCAGCCATATCTCTACCAGATTTGGCCTCAGCAGCTATTCTTGATGCATGAAACTCCCACCTGTCCACGCAGTGAGCAGCGGTCATGACCCATCCTCTCCTGATCAGGGTTCCTCCACAGGTGTGGTAGAAGCTGGTGCCAGATTTATACTGAAGAGAGATCTAATGAAAGAGAGCATTACAATAACAAAAAATGGAACCATTGCCATTTTGGTAAATGTGTCTCGACAGAATTCCTGACATTAGACTATGTTTAAAGGCATGTACCATCTAAAATATATTGCGCTTTTTATGTAAGTACATTTATTTAACTTGCTAGTTACTTTGATTTGGATTTGATTCACCACACCTTCTGCCCCACCTCTCCCCACAAAGGGGCACAGGGTGAGGCGAGACACCAAACCAGTGCTGTTGAGGAAATAATGTGAAGTATTTTCACAGTGTTATTGCTATTATAAAATAAAGGATCTGAACTCCTTCCTCCACCATTGTCAAGTCAACCAACCTACCTGCCAGGGCCAGGAGTTGGGACTGGCCACTTCGCCTCCCACAACTCTCCCTTCAACACTGTTATCCTCCAGATACCTGGGCTGGAGCTTCTGGTCAGCCAGCACTGAGCAAAGCAGAAGCACAGGAAGCATAACAGTCAGACATCATGCATTCAAGGGTGTTAGGAGTCGTGTGTGTGCAGAATGTGAAAAGAGAGGAGGACTCAGACGGTTTTTACCAAGGGCTGCGAGAGAGGTCAACACAAGAAACCTGAGCATGTCTACAGTCTCCTGAAACTTTCTGCACTGGAGACTTCTGTCCACTACTCTTTTATACCCTCAGGGTGTGTGTGTGTGTGACTTTTTCAATACCAGCACATGTCCACCTGTGTCTGTCTCACTGTTATCACTAGAGGGGATTCATTCGTGGAATCGCTGACTCAGCTGTGAATCCATTTTTTTCCACTTGTATTGGCTTTACTCTTAATAATGAGATTGTCCTTTACTGTTTGTTTCATTCTGGGGGTTTTTTTTACCACTGAACCTTTACCTTTTCTAGTACAAAAATACTTGACAGTACACAGGAAATATTTGTTTGCATTTACTTTAAGACTTACTTGTCCTCATCAAGTCAAGTCCAGCCAAGTCAGCTGTATTTATTTAGCCCAATATCGCAAATCACAAATTTGCCTCGAGGGATTTTACAATCTGCACAGAGTATGTCATCCTTTATCCTTAGACCCTCAAGTCATTGTTTGCTGTTTTGCCGCTTGCCAGAGATAGAAAGGGGCTCAAAACAGCATGTGCAAATACATTCTGACATTTTCCTCAAGTGCACCTCTGCTGTTAAAACCCATCTTCAGATGCATTTTGCACTACAGAGTCAGTGTGAGTGACTTTGTTCTCTTTCTGGTTGTCTGGAAAGCCAACTGCAGGCTAACGACCGCTGGCACTGGTCAGAGAAAAAAAACAAACTGTCATACAAAATGATTATCCTCACTGTGTCCAAGTGTGATTAGGGATTTTAGCTGTATATGCCATATGCCACTTTAATTTCAAATTTAAAAGTGCATTTACAGTATATTTATGAAGGGATTAGGTTCTGGAGCATATAAAGTGTGCCATGTATGGATCCACATCATGCTTTGAAAGGGGCAAAGACTCATGAAAAATTAATGTGTGCACAGAAAATTCACATTCTGGTCAAATCTGCTCTAAAGTCAACAGCAGGCTGTAAGCGGGGACAGACAGCTGAGATCCCGATACACAGGAAGGAAATGGGAACATATAGGGAGGACGTGCAGTAATAGGATTATGAACAGTGTATGTCCCTACCAGTTACAAGTTACAAATTGTTGATTAATACAGATTAAGATCATGTTTAAAGCTTAACATGCCTGAAGCTACAAAGCAGTATCCCACTCAAAGCCTTTGATAAGTATCCATGAGGCCCTGTGGATCTGATATTATAATTCTGTGAACATATGTTTCAGTGTTGGTAGTGTACAACAGAAAGAGCTGCTGGTTTAAGGGAGATGGACGGTTGTGGTGCGCATACTTGTTCAGGGACTGGGGTGAGATTACATCTTGAGTTGCTTGGTTTTGTTTCAAAGAAACATTTTATAATCTCCTACATACATTGTAAATTCAATTGTGATTCTCTCAAATTTAGGATTTTTATTTTAGGCAACAGAAGCAATACTGAGCTTTACTCACAAGCTGTGTGCCAGTGTTACTGAGGCTTCAGGAAGTAACACACAAGCAACAGTGCTGCTATCCAGACTGCAAATACCAGCCACACATCCTGGAGCTGCTGAGCAATGCTTGGACAGCTCATCAATGACATGCTGTATGATCTGAGCTCTGTTATCTGCTCCTCTCACAGCAGGTGAGGATTACTGTGCATGTGACCCACAGACTGTTGATCTATCAGATCATTCTTTACAATGAGGAAAAAAATGCTGCTAATTTAACGGGATAGTTTTTGGGGAAAATGTGTATTCACTTTCTTGTTGAAACTTACGGCAGACGAGAGGATTAATACCACCATCATGTCTGTGTTGCGAATTTGTAGCTGGAGCCAGCAGTTAGCTTAGCATAGTATAAAGACTGGAAAATGGGAAACAACAAGCCTAACACTGTCCAAAGGTAACACAATCTAATTTCCAGCACTTTTAAATCACACTAATTAACATTAATCTGTACAAAATCTTCAGTTTAAAAACAACAATTCACCGTCTTGCTAGGAATCAATAACTTCCTGGACTCTTGATTATTTATCTGGCAACAACTCCAGGACAAGAAATAGTTTGGCACTTTATTTGGCACATTAGTGTCAATTTTACACTTTGGTTTTTCATGGATTAAACAAAACTCTCCCTTTAAATTCAATGTACAATTGTTTGCTGTGTGTAAACTCCGACTTGGAGCTAAGAATAACATTTTTAATGAGGATAGTGACCTTTTTAAAATGATCTTTTTTAATGAGTTGTTTATCTTAGAACTGAAAAACCAATTGTTTCTCTTATTAAATGTAACTGCAAATGGAATCGTGATAAACAGATGGATGATTTAGTATGTAGAGCACACTATTGTTTTAAATTTCTTTATTTCAGTTTTAAAGAGACTAGCGAGAAACATTCATTACAGCAGTCCTATAATCATAAAAGTAGCTGGGAGCATGTAACTAATACCCAGAACATTCACATAAATGAAATAGCCTCCCCAAAGGCCCTGCTTTGCCCTTATTTATGGTAGTACTTCAAGGTCGAAATGAAACATTTATTAAAATAATCTTGCAACGTTCTCTAACATTTACCAGATTTTACATAAAAAAGTGTGGGAAATGGAAGTCTGAGGAAAAAAAAATAATGAAGACACTGTAAAGTAAGTATAATGAATTTCTCCAGTCGCAACATACAGTCTGTCCATCTCTTATTCTGATTATAGCACCACTGCAGCACATGTGTGGTTCCCACTATAGGCAGACGCTTATCATCCATCTACTATCCCCTCCATTAGTACTTGAGTGCTCACTGCAGTCTGCTCCTTCTAAAATGTCACAAAACCACCAGAGAGGCTACAGAAAGGGTGACATGAACCTTCTGTTTAATGCCAATCAGACCAGTTTCTGATGGGTGCTTTAATTTGAAAAATAACAGAAATAATACAAAAGGACAGACCAACAAAAAACTGGAAAATGAATGTCAGCATTTACTCAGAGCTGCTGGCAGAACTCAGAAATAGAATAAATTTGCATAATATAAAAAAAAAAAAACAAAGGATTGTATCCTCGTGTCCCTGGTACAGCCCCTCGGTGCACCGTCTGTGTATTTGTCCCTTTTCTGTCACAGAGGTAACTTGCTGATGTTCACATGCTGCTCTGAATGGGGAAATGTTGAATGTGAAGTTTTAGAATAAGATAGTGGTTTGTTAGATGTTCATCTAAGTTAAAGGATTTATTCTGATGACATATTTATCAGTGTCATCATGTGAAATGTCATTGATGCAGAAAATTTCCTCCCTAACACTGTGGAAAAATTCAGCACATCAGCCAGTTATGGAGACAAAAGAGATTAAAACACAGATATTGGTTTTGAACAGTTTTATTGGTAGAAGGTTTAAACAGGCAAATTAGTTGCAGATAAGAGAACAAGCTTAATTCAGAGTCCTTTCTGTTGCAGAATTGTTGCAAATGTTGTTCATTTCAAGGGTTGTTCATGACCTGGAAAACAACAAAATTCCAGATATTCAGCATATAATCAACTCCACCTTAATTTCAAATCATTTGACCTGGTGAACTACAGACATTTAGAGGAACATGCAGTGAAAAGTACATTATGTAATCAGTGTAAAAGGTGATCCTTTATACTTTTACTCCTTTTCTGTGCAGTTTGTTTCCCTTACTGACCGAGTTCATCCATGTTATGTAGGCAGAAACGCGGGTGAAGACAGTCGGCTTCTGGGGAGTGTTGCATCCCATTCCAGACACAAAGCTGGCAATACCATGGACATACCAATAGTTGTTGACATTGCAGCTAAGAGGACCACCAAAGTCACCCTAGGATGAAACAAACAACCTTCTGATCAGTATACACAGATGCATAACCACAAATATATCAGTTAACAACTTTCTGTAGTAGCTTTAGGAATATATGTAACAGATGTTGAAATGCTTATCCACTCAAATTCATTCTGCAGGATGACAACGACCCCAAACCAAAGCCAGAGTCATAAAGTACTGTCTCCAGTGACAAGATTAAAAAAAACTCCTGCAACAGATGGTCTGGCCCCCACAGAGCCCCTGATCTCAACATCATGGAGTCAGTCTGGGATTACATAAAGAGACGGAAGACACTGAGACAGCTTAAATCCACAAAACAACTGTGGCAATTTCTCCAAGATGCTTGGAACAGCCTTTCTGCCAAGTACCTTGAAAAACTCAAGTGTACTGAGGAGAATATGTGCTGTTTTAAAGGTAAGAGTTGGTCACATCAAATATCGATTTGATTTTTTTTTTTTTTTTTTTTTTACTGTTTAATGCACTTTGTATGAAGTTATGAAGTTGACTGATAAAGAAAAAACATTCACGACAACAGCATGTAAATACACAAATGCCTGAAACTTTTGCACAGTACTAGGTTTCTGTTAATATATGCTGCAGTATATGAAGACCATCTTGTGATACCAAGGCAATACAAGCTTAGTCTAATGGAGACTCACATTGCATCCTGACTGAGCACCTCCTCCAGCACAGATCATGGTTGTCTTGACAGTACTGCCCCACCAGCCAGAGCTGGTGCAGGTCTGATGATCAACAATAGGAAGGTAGGCCTGTCTCATCCTGGCAGACATGCTTCCACCAGCTGAAGGTACACAGGAGAGACAAACATATAAAGTGAAACCTGGGACAACTGCACGTGCAAGATACTGACTCTCTTCACAGTTTACAGTCAGAATTATGAATATTATGTTAGGAGTTGCATTTGACTCACTCGAGATTCGTCCATATCCGGTGATGTAGCAGGGGTTGTTGTGCGGCAGGATCTCGCCGAAAGGAGGCAGAGAGGCCAGCTTCACGTAAGAAGTCAGGGAGACTTCAGAAGACAGTCGCAACAGGGCGATGTCATTACTAAAGATAAAAAAGTGGGACTGTTCAATCAAAATCTGACTCAAGTGTAAAAGTAATCTGTAAAAGTAAGGTTAAACTTCTAAGATATTAAAAAAAAGAGTGTTTATTGTATTTGGTCTATAAGAAATAGACAGACAAGAGAATATAATAACAGGCCCACCCGGAGGAGATGCTGTCATTGTTCCATTCAGGGTGGATATAAACACTGGTGATACTCCTGTATTGCTCTGTGTCATGGTTGGAGTGCAGGACAAGATCACCGAGGACCACACGCAAAGCGCTGGAACTGTTTTAGTTGCGATTAGTTTATTTGTTTCCACAGCAAAACATTGTAAGAGAGGTAAGGCATAGAGACAAGCAAGAAAAACAGCAAACATTTACAGTATTTGTTTGGGTGATGTGTAATAAGAATAAACCACAATCTCAAAAAAATCGTTTGGACATATAATAGTAACTGTGCAATATATCTAATTGGAATTATAGATAATATTGTATCTGTTACCTGAACATACAGTGAGCAGCGGTCATGACCCATCCTCTCCTGATCAGTGTTCCTCCACAGAAATGGTGATAGGAGCCATCTGAGTAGTACTGGAGAGAAACCTGGAGCAGGACTCACAAAATATTCTCATCAAGAAAAAGTAAAACAGTCTTCCAGTTTTTAAAAAGCTATCAAAGTCGAGGTTGAATCGAAGAAGTTCTCAGATCAGTTATTTTAAGTCTTACAGTATCTTTATGAAGACGTCCTTATGTGAGATGCATTTCCAGAAGCATAACCACATTTTGCTAAATAGCTGTTCAGAAATATCTAAGACTGATGCCACTCTCATATCTGTGTCATTCCAGGTCTATGTTGTCTGTGTCTATGCTTTTAAAGTCCAGCAGCATTGCTGTCATTATCAAATGAATAACACCATAAATGTTCAGTGTGCCAGCATTAAAAGCAGTGCTCCCTAAACAGTTCTTTCACCTCAGTCCTAAAATGGCCTTCTGTAATTAGATACAGTATATTATCATGAATAAAATATAGGTGGTTCTCAACCTTTTTGTAGTCTCAGGAGAGCATTATAGAACATTGTGTGTGTGTGTGTGTGTGTGTGTGTGTGTGTGTGTGTGTGTGTGTGTGTGTGTGTGTGTGTGTGTGTGTGTGTACGTGGGTGGCATGTTGGAGGCATGGAGTCTGTTTTGTAGGATTTGGATAGAACGAAATGTTTGATTTAGAATATGGATTTTTATTTATAGACATTATTCATGTACTCTGCATGCAAAGTAGGTCTACCCAGTCAGGACATAAAATCCAACCTGCGGAAACGCTTCAAAAGTAGCCCAATTCTGTGGGAAAACCACAGACCTGGCAAATGCTATCTATATGCTGAGTGTGAGGCTACAGCCAGGAGCCAGTTAACCTAGGTTAGTATAGAGACTGGAAACCGCCAGCATGGTTCTGTCTGAAAATAACAAAATCCACCTGACGGCTCCCCCAAAGCTCACTAATTAACATGTTATATGTAATCACATGTTTTCTAGTTTAATCCATTCCGAAATCAAAGTGTGGATGGTATGATGGCAGATGGTATATTTTCTTCGGACAGCACTTGACATTTCCCCCTTTCCTAATCTTTGTACTAAGCTAAGCTAACTGGTAGCTGGCTGTAGCTTCAGGTACCTGCCAGGGCCACGAGGTGTGATAAGGCACTTCTTCACCTCCCACAACTCTTCCTGCAGTGCTGCTCTCTGTGTAGCTCGGTTGAAGCTCCAACTCAGCCAGCACTGAGGCACAGGGGGAAACATCATCAAAGCACCATTGTCCATATAATAAACTGTACTGTATAATTAAAGACATTTTATCATTAGCAAAAAAGATTTTTTTCACTAGTAGATTATTTGTTGCGCTGCCTTGACATTTCTTACCTGTGGCTGTGAGAGTGGTGAACAGCAGAAACATGTGCATGTCTGCAACGTTGTCGCATTTTTAAATGCACGTCTCATTCTTTTTGTACCCTGAACTGACCTTCTTTAGATGTGGACCCGCTGCTGAGTTTGGCAGTGGTCAGAAATGCACCTGTTGTCTGTCTCAGACTTTATCACAGTTAGTGATAGTGTGTGACAACATGTTGCCACATCACAACCTTGGCTGAATAAACTTTCTGATAACAGAAAAAAAAAAAGAGTCGTAACACAAAATTTCAGTCAAGTTTATTTTTATGAATTGAGGCCAGACAAGTGAAGAAGAGCAGTGGATGAAAACATGGTTGAGTATGGTCTCTGTCCTGCAATGTGGACTCTTGTTTATACCATAATCTGAAAAAGAGGAGTGTTGATCAGACATGTAAATGATATCAGAAGATTCAATAAATTCCATAAAACTTATACTTATTGTAGCATTCCTAGGCAAATCACAAGTCCTTTAATATGTTATTCCATAACATCTCATAAATGCACACATCCCTCATACTAACCGAGTCCATCCATTCGATGTAGGCGGACACACGGGTGAAGACAGTGGGCTTCTTGGGAGCATTGCATCCCAAACTGGACACAAAGCTGGCAATACCATGGACATAGTATTTTCCATTAACCAGGCAGTTCAGAGGGCCACCAGAGTCACCCTGAGAGGATTTAGATTAAAGGGAGCATCTTCAGTATTATTGACAATGGTTTTTGTGGTGTATTCATAATTAGACAAACAGTACACTTATTTTATTGGGGGATAAATTCTTCAGGATTACTTTCATTTCTTTTTCACTATTATCACTTCACTCTACTACTTCAGTGGCATACAAATGATAAAACTCATCTAAGTACAAGTAACATAAGTCTATATGACGTTACAGAGACTGAGTTTTAGTTTTCTAGTTTTCTTTTTCACATAGGAGGAGACTCACATTGCATCCAGACTCAGCACCACCACCAGCACACACCATGGTGGTCTTGACAGTGCTGCCCCACCAGCCACTGCTGGAGCAGGTCTGGTAGTCGACCACAGGAAGATAGGCCTGCTTGAGCTGGGAGGACAGACTGCCACCAGCTAGATATGGTGAAATGGGAAAGATATGTTTAGTTTCATAGAAAGGACCCGACCACGGCACTGAAACTTACAGGTGCCCAGAAGGATCATGCAGTCAACTCACTGGCAGTGCGTCCCCATCCAGTGATGTAGCAGAGGTTGTTGTTGGGGAGAACCTGCCCAGAGGGAGGCAGAGAGCCCAGCTGGACATAGGAGTTCAGGGTGGCATCAGAGGACAGGCGCAGAAGGGCAACGTCGTACCTAAGGTGGTTCAGACAAACAGGAGGAACAAGAATAACTCTATAAAGGTATGACACTACTGGGGAGGACATTTTGTCCCTTGGTTAGGCCACCACTGTCATAAGGTGACATTCTTACCCCATACCAGTTTCAAGCATACAGGTTTGCACAAACATGTTTGAGAAATGAGAGTAATGGATTCATCATTTGACATCATTTGACTCATGAGAAAACTGCTTTTATCACAGCAGATATCTTTTAAAACCAACAAAAGCATGCTGTCTGAAGAGCCATTAAATCTGAAAAAAAAAAAAAAAAAACCCAGAAAAAACAGCCCTGACCCATTAGACACTCTCATGGAATCCCATTTGGGATGGATGTAAACACGGCTGACTTCCAGGATCTGCTCGCTGCCACTGTTGATGTTGAGATCATGTTCACCGAGAATGACACGCCAGATCCTGTTGCTGTAATATTTTTAAAAAAGAAGCAACAAGAAACACAATATTGTCAACAGTCAGTGATTAGATACAGTTGTGACTCAAATGACTAATTGTAAGTCAGCTAGAGGCTTGTGAATTCTCATTACAGTAAACTGATACAAAGAAATAGAGACCACAAAACACCATTAATTGACTTCTGGTTTTGTTTTTGTTTTGATGTTGTGTTGAAGTTTTCTTTCTTATCAAATAAATGAGTCCCCTTTGGTATGCGACAGTTACAAATGAGGCTAGGAGAAGTGTCCTCATGCTGGTGACATTTCAAAACACTGAAATAAATTAGAGCTGGGTCTCAAGATAAGAGTAAGCAATGACTTTTGAACAAATACCACTATTCTTTGTGTTTGGGGCAAAGTAATCAAAAAATGTCTATAAATACAACTAACACTCCTACAGCCAGAGATTACTAAGTCTGTGTACTAGTTAATCATTGCGTTACCTGTCCACACAATGAGCAGCAGTCATAACCCAGCCTTTCTCAATCAGGGTTCCTCCACATGTGTGGTAATAGCTGCTGCCAGATTTGTACTGAAGAGAGATCTAAGTGGGAAAAAAACAGGCCTGAGTATGTATGAAAATATTACCAACTTGATTCATGAGTATTACATGAATCCACCATGATGGCTATGCAGTGACACAGGCCCTGTGTTCAACATGCAGTTTTTGACTTTGTGTTACAGCAGGTTACCTGCCAGGGCCAGGAGTTGGGTCTGGCCACCTCTCCTCCCACAACTCTTTCAAAGCTGTCCTCCAGGTACCTGGGCTGGGGCTCCAGCCCAGCCAGCACTGGTTAAAAAAAGAAACAAAACAAAACAGAGGTTTGGTTTATCGTGGATTCCCAGAAACCTCATTAGACTATTTACTTTCCAACTACAGAAAGAGGAAAGGAGAAATTAGGGCATCCAGAGTGCACTGGTAGATCACATTATCTGGAACTCCTATGTGTTGACTAAACTAAAAAAGGGTGACTGACTGGGAGACGGAGAGAGTGATCGATAGACTAGCTGATAGAGAGTAAGAGAGCGAAAGAGGCAGTAAGAGATCAATAATGAATTGTTATATAGCGCAGTGTGTTCTGTCATTTTCTTACCCACGGCTGCGAGACTTGTCAACACCAGAAATCTGAGCATATCTGCTGTTCATCCGAATGTTCTGCACGGACCGAATGCTTCTCTCTTACTTTTATACCTCAACTTGACCTTCAGATGCTGTGGAAAAGTGTGGCTGCTCTTTTCCTTGTGACAAAAGCCAGGTATGCACCTGTGGTCAGTCACACACAGTGTTATCACAGTCGGTTACCACACACCGCCTACTTTGACCAGTAAAAAATGGTTCAGAATAAAGAATGACACATAGACAAGTTTATCTGAATGACATGAGTCATAGTGTCTCAGCTGTCATGGAAAAGTTTTTATGAATGTATTTGGCTGTTAAAATCCACCAGATCTATTTTAGGCAACTCTTTGTGGGAAGAAAAACATATTTTTGACTGGCTGACCTCATGGCTGCATGACCGTATGAAATGATGACAAACATCCCAGTTTTGTCATTTGGCGTATGAATTATTTCCAAAATGGTCATTCAGTGTATTTATATATTTACATATATATATATATATATTTATATAGAAAATAATGTTTGTTGTCAGTCTGAAATGTGAAACACTAAAATGAATTTTCTGATTAAATAGAGTGCAAGTCTTTGTGAATATTTACATCACATAATAATCATGTCCTCTTGAACCAGTGTGAGTTATGTGAAGTGTGAAGTAAGCATGGGAAAACATGTTGCTGTACCATCTTCTTGTCCCAAGTGTTGGGACATGTTATGTTTTGTTTGCAGTTTATTTATAGAACTTTGAGGAGTTTATGATATGGGACAGAAGTCAAATAATAAATGATCTTGACTCAACATACAATGGGATAATGAGTTAATGCAGTGGTGGCAAACAGCAGTTTCACAGCTCAACACTAGAGGAGGCTAAAGTCTAACAAACACACAGAATCTCTACTCGGCCACATACTCTCTTCACTTCACAGGAGACTGACAGATGACATGTAGTCCTGGGATTTCCATTTCAATCCCCAAAATCCTCAGGCAAGTCCATTTTAAATTTGTTGCAGACTTTGGTGTAGCACTAAAACGAGATGAGAGAAGCATTTGAAGACAAAGTCAAAATCTACATTCCCAGCTGGAAAGATTTAAATCCAGTGTGAGAACTAAGTTACAGAAGATTTCTCTCCTCTGTTTCGCTCTGACCTCTCTGACACTGAACAGCAGAATCATAGATAGATTACTTGATGATGACAGTAAGTAGTATATATATATATATTAACACTATTTAAAAGCCATTTAGTAGTTCTTAACTGGTCATGCTGATATTTCCAACAATAGATTTCTGGACAATGGGAAGGCCTGTGATGTGTCTGTCTTTTATAAAACAGTCCTTAATTAGACAGAAAGTCATTAAAACTGTATGGATTTTGGATTATTGCCTTATCAGGCTATTAAAGAGATAGCTACGCTGACTGGTAATTGAGCTGGCCCTTCGACACAGGGAAAAGATCCTAATGCTGCAAGACTTCCTGATCAACAGGGGCTCCACAATTTTGCTATTTTCTCATAGAGCATCTTCGTTCCCTCCAAACTCCACGTGTTCCCCTCCACCACCCCAGCCTTTTCTTGCAGAGGCATACATCAAGTGGGGAGATCAAAGACAGGAAGTGCTGGGGATGTGTTAATTAAAGATGTTTGTTCTTGATACAGCTTCCTCCCGTTAATGAACAGTCGATTTGGTTCCCATAAAGATGTCTCACACACACAGGCAGGAAATTGAGGTTCCAAAAAAAAATTAATGGGATGCACTGATTGGGACTGTGATAGAAAGTCAGGGAGGGTTATCGCAGGGTAACTGTTGATTATGTCAATGTGACACTATTTGAAAAGCTGAAACTGTTGTCAGAGTCTCAAACACAATTTAAAGAAACTAACACTGCTGCTAGTACATCAGGGGCAGCCAGTAGCTGAAAGATTTACTCCTTCATTGTATTTATACACACTTATTTTTTTCATCTGTGCCTTCAGAGCACCATTACTGTAATTGTTTTTTTTTTGTTTGTTTTTTTTGCCACCTGGGGGCAGCAGAACAAGCTGGTAACAACAGTGACATATTTAGACATCAAGGAAATTAGCAACATTAGCTTTCCTTTGGTGTCATGTTTCCACCTGATGAATATGCTGTAAGTCCAACACAGACTTCTATTAGCTCTGTTTAGCTTTCCACCACACTCCCAAGGGAAGAATCTGTCTCTTTAGCTGTTTAATGCGCCACTAAGTTCACAAGGTAGTCACTAACTTTCTTTCACTTATTGCTTGGCAGCTAGTGTACAGTGGGTTTTTAGAGCTTTAACAGCTGTGAGGTTGATGAGAGCAGTCAGAGTGAACCAAAACACTATAGCTGCAGGCTGAAATACCAAAACAATTACCTGAGAAATGCCAAAACGCTCTGTAGAGTTGAGGGAACCTGCAGAGGTGGGTGATAATTCCTTGTGGCTTTATCACTGTGAGTGCTCAAGTTCACATTAAACCTAATCATTTAATTGAAAAATATTGATCAGTACAGCTTAGCAGACATTTAATAACTTGATTTGTACTGTGCAGAATAAAATGTTTGCAGTTGCACTACTTCTTGCCATTCATCTGAGTGTAACCTTAATTTGTTCAAAGTTATCACATCACTATATTTTTCTAGTCTTTTCAGGAGTGGATCTGAGTTCAGCAGAATGGAAATGTTTATGGAGCCATCTGTTTTTCATAAGGCATATGAATTGTTGTTTTGGTCTCTTACAATGCAAACCTTTCTTTTGCATTCTTGCTTCATGGGTGGACTTTGCACAAGAGCCCTAAACTAGAACAATAAATTTATTATATTTATTGTTCTAGACTGTCCTAGAACAACAAATAGCCTTAAGTTTTAACAACACTCTCTTTGTGATTGTTGGCTAAACTGTGCTGCCCTTGATGAACATTTGTATGGTTCACTGAACAAAACCTCACAGACAAAAGGTTTACAGACGTAAAGTAATACAGCCTTCAACTATTTCAGCATCAGAAAAAGGTACAGTATCAAGGACAAAAGAGTGGTAAGGACATTTTGACATTCACATGAGGGCAAAGAACAGATTCTAATTTAAATGCGCTTTTCATCTCCTGTGACCTTAGAGTATAACAAGTAGTTAGCACTGCTACTTTTCCTTTCATCTCTTTAAGGCTGTGGTGTTATTTCTTAGTAAAATACTTTGTTTAGATGTGATGTGTGAAGAGTTGCAGCGCTAAATTACTGCACACCCTGACACTAATCTACACAGAGTCTACAGGGACCGACAGTGCATTAGCACTTTTCCTTGCTGGCTGAGGAAATGTGTAGGGATGCATCAGCGCTGCCATGTGTCCTGCTGGGTGACAGCAAAGAAACTGATCCACTGGGCTGTTTGCAACCTTTAATTGCAATTATAACACAGTGAAAACAATCAATACATCCTACTACTACCCCCAATCCTTCCCTCTCTCTTTCTCTCTCTCTGAGGAAGCCACACCAGCTAACTGCCCCTCTCATGTTTCCTTCCTCTCTCTTCTTTCAGTCTGCCTCTCGCTATATATATATCTGGCAAAAAGGTGCCATATAGACGGTGGGGTGATGTGGTTTATGGGGGGCAGGGACGAAGTGGCGCAGCAGCAGTAACATGCTCCTGGAGAAAGATGATCTGCTGTGGCTACAAGTGCATGATTGATCCTGCGGAGTACTGTTCATCCATCTCCGTCTTCCAGCGGCTGCTGCTGCTTTCACCTCTAGCTGCTTGCCTGTTACCTCTACCCTGTTCCCCTTCTGCCCAGGTCTCAGCTGCCGCCATGCTGCCGGGTCCTGGCCCTCGGCTGCAGCAGTGATAAGGTCTACTGGAGTGGAAAAGGAGGCTGCTGCTCCAAACCTCCCTCACTGAGTGATAGAGGGAGGTGGAGAGGTGATTAAAAACTGGCCTACCATCCTTGTCACACTATGTGTGCCAGTGGTTGGGTTATTAGGTCCTTTAAAATCCAATATCTGCTCCTCAACTGGACATGCTGATTAAAATTTCCTACTGGAAAAAAAGAAAAAATATCACCCCCCCCCCAAAAAAAAAAGATAGAGATGAGAGAAGCTTTAGCTTGAACTTTGCATAAAATATTTTAAAATATATTGACACGATAAGTAAAAAGCAGTATTTACCGCCCATAGGGATATAAGCATTACATAGAAATCTAATTAAAACGACCACATACAACAGTGAGGGGAGCTTGTGCAACTGTTTTGTAAAGCATGTTTTTCATTGCACTGCACATTCATACCTGTCACTGGCTGTCAACATAATTATTCCCCAAGGGAAAGGGGAGAAAATAACTATATGTCAATTAGCACAATTTAACAGAGAGAGCGTCAGTCAGTTTGAATAAGTGTGCTGTGATAACTGTAACTTGTTAATTTGTAGACTAATGTGTCACTGTATTAATTGTTCAATTCTTCCATACAATTAACACATTTTCTTTTCCCACATTATAATAAACCATCAAAGCTAACATATAATTCAGATGTGTTAAAGTGATGGATTAATGTGGTGAAATTGGGCTGTTTGATGTCTGAAGATGACATGAGTTTAACAACACAGCTCTGACACTGAGCAAACGTCTGATTTCCAAATCTATCCTGTATTCTGTCAATCATTTTTTACCACTGACAATTAGAAGTAGGGAGACAGAGAATGCAATCTCACAGCTTCACTGGTCTGTGCAATATTACTTTCATGCATGACTACTGTCTACATTATGAGCGGAAGTTAGAGAGGGGAAAATTAACTTGGACCTTAATGATTCTGCATAGTCAAAGGAAATGAAGTTAGAATGGCGAGTGAATGTGTTTTGAAAGTTGTGTATAAAGCATATCATCATGCATATGCATATAAACATGATCCAAAGATGCTGTGGATGTTTTATATGATCATCACTGCAATAAAATAAAAAAATTTCCAGACTTTTGCATTTTAAAAGATTTGGATTTACAGAAATAAAGCCAGCTGCCACCTTGAGGAGAGCCTTAAGGTGTAATGAGACAGAGTGGTGTGTTATTTATGCAACAAACCTACACCTTAGCCTAAGGTAAATGGACCATGTTCACTGAAATTGCACCCAACATTTTTCAGTGTAGGATGCAATAAGTTTTTGTCTCCTACTTCACTTGACTGATACACTGAGATATTTTGTCTGGTTTTCAATGCTACATGCTGATCTATTCTTAATAGGAGCACAGGGCTTTACTCATCCCTTGCCTCTGTATTTCATTCTGTCCTACAGAGCTAACAATGTAGGTTAACACTATTGATTGCGGCCCATGTGGCCAGCCAGCTGCTTGGTAAATCATAGAAAGGGAATCTCAGAATGTCTATATCAAGAATATCCTCTGCACATTTGACATTTGACTTGGAGCATGTTTTTTTTTCTTAATAAACATTTCTTAGCATGTGAAATTTAATACAGGGTCTGACAATCCTGCGTTTCAAATTTTTAATAAAAATCAATGTGAACTCATTCACAATAAGTACCCATATAAGCACCATTTGTGGTCAGCAGTAAAAAAAAGTAATTGCTAGCGATTTAATTTTCAATTATCTCTTCAATGAAAACTAATTCCTTTCATGTCATATTATAGACTAGGTGCCCATTTTGCTAAGCCCATATCTCATACATGCAGAGTACTGTGCAGCAGACCACCAGTGAAATAAGAGACAAAGACAAAGGGGGGGGAGTGGGGGTGTAAGAGTGAGGCCTGCGTGTGAATATTTAATTAGTTGTTAATGAGTAGAAGCCATTAGGATTAATTCCTCCTTAAGGCTAATTTAAATGTTCTTTCGCACTCCTCAGGAAAGTAGAGATTGGTGTGCAAGGGAGTGAGGTGGAATTCCCATGCTCTCCCTTAATGGGGTTTCAGCTCTGGACAATAGAAATCACTCAAAACTGTGTAGCAGTAATGAGCTCACAAGTCTTCACCAAATCCACAATTAGCAGCAATTCTGAGCCGCTTGTTTTGCTCGTAAAAAAAATATAAAGAAGTAGTGCAATCATTGGCTTACCTTCTAAAATAAAAAAAACGTAAATGTAGCTGTATTGTTCTAGACGTCAGTAGTGAAAGAGAATCTGCCTCCGAGCCAAAATAGTCGCAACAGCACATTAACTGAACCATTTCACTGGTTTTGCCTGGTGCCTTGATTTGTTAAAATGTCAACACAGTAAGTGTAAAATAAGTGTAAAGGTCTCGCATTACCAGCTCTCCAAATATCTGATGACACTCAGCCTGAGGCTGTGAGCGCACAAAGTTTGTGGATGATGATTCTAAAACTTTTCTTCCATGGGGAGAGAACCAATCTTGCAGCAGAGAGACCTGCTGTTGTATTGAACTGGAGACACAGATGAATAACCCATGTTCAGACCAATCAACCACTCTAACAGGGGTAGAAATAGCAGTGGTGAGATGACACTACCTCCTCATCCACAAATTGCATTCCACCATGACCTTCATCTGCGCCAACCAGACACTGGTATCAGAGTCACTTGAGGTATAATGTTAATGCCTTTTAGCAATAACTCCAAACTCCAACTGTAGTCTTAGTCACTGAACAGATGCATACCAGACTTCAGGATCAAAGTAAGGACGTCTATTTTCTACCTAGGTAACAATCGCTCCGTCATTTGGGGTGTGAATTATTTCTGCAGGCGATTCCCTCAAGAGCCTGACTAGGCAATTGCCAACATGAAAAATAGATGCATGGAAGGTTGTAAACTTTCTGCTGAGCATTAGCCTGGCATGATTTTCTCTTGAAACACATGCTAGGAGCATAATGATAGGTTACAAGCTCTGGGATGTATGGAAGTATTACCCTTTCAAAGTTGCATATGCCTAAGTATAACATCACTTGAGAGAGAAAGCATTTTGGTGAACTGAATCACAAAGAGCTTCTGTTGATGGATTCCCCTGCTAGCAATGAAGGCGTCCTTGACTGATAATGATCATTGCCCACTAGGGTGGTACGCATTTGTCTGGGTGAGAACCTGCAGATACTCATTATTAGATCTAATGACCATCTGTCCATGAAGACCTTGTTCCGTCACCGTTTTGATGATGCCATGCTCTGGACAAGTACCAAGACAACAGTTGCTTGGAAGCAGGTTCTTGGTGTGGGTTTGAAACTGACTCAAATCATCAGGGTCAAGAGCCTCTTGCTCCCTCTGTGTCCTGCTTGCCCAACGGTAACTAAAGAGACTTGTCAATGGGACCCCAGAGTGTATTCATATTCCCTGCCAGCTCCCTCTGAGTTGGTTGGCACACCATGTAACCTTGGCCAAAGTAAAAGCCAATCTGCATGGAGTGAGCTGAAAGGAAGGAGGACACAAGGGAGAGTAGAGGAGAGGAGAGGAGAGGAGAGGAGAAGAGAGGAGTGGAGGGACTGGCTAATCTTCCCATGTGTGTAAGCTTACTCTCACCACTAGTGTAATCCAAATGAAATATTAAAGGAGACCCGACCTCACAAAGTGTTATGGAGACAAACCTCGTTTCCCATGTGCCAACATGAAGCCGTTTTACATGCAAGTGCTGTACCATACTCGTGTATGCAGTAGAAATCCTAAAAACATTCAGATCAGGACTGAAACGGTTTGCATTACAGTCAGCTAATCTGTAGTGATTTCCTGAATAGTAATAAAGTAGTGCCATAAAATGTAGTGTTATTTTTACTGATGCATTCGCCGTTTGTATTAATAACTAACCCTTAGCTTAGCCTCATCCCCCTTATCAAGCTTGGCACTGCACATATGTTTACAATGACGGTGGCAGATTTACAATTCAGTACGTGTTGTCACTTTTAACTACTAGTCTTTAATTTCACATTCTGTAGATATTATATATCCTGCACTTGCTGCTTTTGCACTTCTGGTTACATGCTAAACTGCATTTTGTTACCCTGTCCTTGCACATGTGTAATGACAATAAAGTTGAATGTAATATAATCTAAAAAAAAAAAAAAAAAACGAGGGCTTTTCATTTCTGCCTGATAACTGTTGATTTTGTTGACTAAAATGACTGAATGAAAAAGACTGATGCTAGCTTTTAACAGCTGTAGCTAGCTAGCCAGTTAAGTAAGAACTGCACCAAAGATAGGTAGGATAGAGCTGATACAGTTAAACTTTAGCATCTTGACTCCTACACAGCGGGTGTTCTAGGCTGAAAACAAAAACATTTTATGAAACAAAATATTGGGTTTACTTAATTTTATGCTGTTTGGTTTTGGAAAGAACGCTTACTCGATGTGCACACACTGATTAATCCATTCATTGCACTTTTGCTTTTGGATATTTTGGTATTGGAAAGGTGAAGAAAGTGTGCCTGGTTCTGGTTGCCAGTATATATACATGCTTTTTATTTTCATGCATCTATGTGGAAGCATTCAAAAAGAGCTAGCTGTCCTTAATGTGTCAGCGCCACTCAGTGCTTTTCTGCATAGCTTGCATTTAAAGCATTTTGTCTTTCTCAACTAACCAGACTAATCTGTAACCTGTAAGGCAGACTAACCTGCCTTACTCTTTTTTTTATAAGTACCAATTTAAATGACTCTTTTATATGATCATTGCAACACAAATAACAGAGATTTTGAGAAGAGAAGTCAATAATTGTATTAAAAAACCATACAATCAGTCAGGGAGTGATAGCAAGTTCTAATTCTGTAATTGAATTTCTGTGGCAGGGTTTCCTTCACAAGTGGATCATGTTTAAATGTCATGATAAAATATACACTGTAAAGATACTCTTACTGAAGCACACAGATAACTGCTAATCAGAGTACATGAACAGTGGTTTCCTTTTTACACTAGCTCTTACTTGATTATGAGTTGGTCAAGCCATTCTGCATTCATGGAGCACTTGAAGAGCTGTCAATAAATCAAACATTTCTTTTCAACTTCTGAGCTTTCAAAGTTCCCTTTGTAAAACAAATCTACTTTCATAGTGTCAGTGGATGGAAATAGAGCAGCCTGCAAAGAAAGATGCACTGAAAAACAATTTTGTCAGAAAGGCCTATTCATCCAGGTATCTCTGAGGAGCATTAAACTCTCATAGTCCTCAGAATAATGTAAGTGGACAGAGGTATCCTCTCAGTAAGCCACTCCAGTATCACTGTGGCAGAGACAGCCATCATGAAACCTAGGGTAAGTGTACAGCCCAGCACGTACTATCAAAATGCACCTCAGTAATTTAATATCTACTGTAATGTCAACCCAACGTGTGTCACTGCTGCACAATGTCTACCCAGAATTCACATCACCTCACTGGAACAGAACATGGCTCATATTCCGAGCACTGGTGATCAAAATAAGATGCGGGTTTTATAGATGACTGCCACATTGTCATAGTCAATACTATGGCAAATGGCAATTATGGACGCATTATGAACAATTTCATGGGTGAGCTCCCCTCGCCTCTTGGCAATATGGTTTCTATGACAGATTTGGCACTGGCAGTCTTGCGACACATCTGCCTTATTGCCTGTGTTTGGCTCACTCACTCAATCTGACATATTTGGATGTTCTGTTCAGCCAGTTACATAGAAGGAGGGAGAAAATAGATTTGTTCAGGGATTTGTGTGAGCCTGTGTACAACTACGTGCATGCGTACATGCATGTGTGCAGTAAACATGCATCAATGCTTCGGTATTTGTATACTACAGTACAAGGTCTACAACATATGTGCAGGTACTGTGTGTGAAAATTTGTGTTTGTACATGTATGCATATGTATTGCATAAATATTTGATTACAAATTGTATAAAATTGTTTTACAAAGTAAATACAGCATGTTCTATGTTCCTGTATACAGTATGTGTGCTGAAGTGACCCCTTTTTGTGTTATTAAACTAGAATGTGTTTGTGCCCTAATGGGATGCTTCCACTACACGCTGACCAAGTGCTCCTCTGGTTGATACCTGTCTGGTCAGCTCTAGGTCTGGACTGAGATGCTGCAAAAATGTACCTAAACTTTAATGGGGAGAATTCCCCTTTTTCATTTTCATTCCTGCCCCTTAAAGAATCTACATGCTGCTACACTGACTTAGTGTTTTGAATTTACCCCAGTGCACTGTGTTGATGAGCTACTAAATGTACCAAAAAAATAGCTCTTCCACTTGGAAATGAACACTCTCAAAAGCCATGTTCAGGGCCTTTTCATCATCAGTACTAAGGACAAATAATTAAAATTAAATGCCACTGTGCTAAGCCATGAGTTAACACAGAAACATCTTTGTAAACTGAATATTTAAATTAAAAAAAAGACTCTCACTTTAATCCCGGTCTGCTGCACTGAATGCAACACACACTGGTTGAAGGATAATTCTCTTCTGCCTCAAAAAAGAACAAAATAAAAAGCTAGCATCCTAAATGCAAGTTCAGTAAGTTCAGAAACATCTCTGTCAATGAATATTAAAAGATGTAAATCTCCTTTTAACCTGAGGAAAATTTTTAAATACTCAAGATTAAAAAAAAAAAAAAAAAAGAAGATGTCCATGAAAGAAATGTGTTCTTGTTGCTACAAGGACATCCCACAGATGAATGCAAGCAATTTGACAAGTCATGCAAAATGTATCCACATTTGTCAACATTATGTAACAAGTAACTGACAAATTCAGGAGACATTTATTAGTGCAAAAATGAGTTTTAAATGTTCTTTAATATGCAAAACATGTTTATGAACCTTATTTTAGCCTACATGTGTAATGTTGATCGATGGTTTTAGCTAGAGAGCATTAGGTCTGTTGTGTTTTGTGAGATATTGTAATATTACATTTTCACCACTCCTGTCCATCACTATCGAGTACTGATGGGTTGGGATGCCAACATGTTGATGGGCTGGTGTGATCTCATCGTGAGATGGTCTGTTGTTATTATTACTACAATTTGTTGTCTGCAGTACTGGCTCAGCTAGAAACATGAAGCTTAGCCCAGCAACTGGAAATGATGTGCAAGTGCTGCCCACAAAACATGAGTCCAATTGGCCAGATGGTGGCACTGTAAGTAAGGCCCAAAAAACACAATTTGGGAAAGGCCACGCCCCTCACACCTCACCTCACATATATCAGATTAACTTGGAATTTGACACAGCTCAATTAAAAATGAATTGAGCTGTGTCAAAGTGACATTTACCTCTGATTGTATCAACACCAAATTTGGTGTACAGCACTGCTGGACTGAGCTACACAGTTCTACTACGAACGGGCAAGACTGAGCCAAAAACATGGCTGCTATCTATCACAATGTCGCCAAGTGGCGAGGCTTAGCAGGGAATTGGCCATAGCTCATAAAAATGTGTCCAATCATCATAAATCTTGGTAGATATTTTCAGTCCATATTTGGGAGAAGGTCTATCAAAGCATTTTGAGCCCACCCATCGGGGGCGCCACAAATGACACAAAAAAAACACCATAAAACAGTTGGAGAGAAAGTAACCAGTCCTGGTGTACATGTTTTGGGGGCAAATAAAATTTCAAATCTTGAAGTGCCATATTGAGGGGTCCGTGTGGGCGTGGTCTATTCATCATTGTGTATAAACACAGAAATGGCACTTTGGAATTATAAGTGGGTAAAATAAAATAAAATATAAAACATGACTAGATTACATTTTACAAAAAAACAAACAAAAACAACACTTTTTCAATCCAGTTATCTTGTGAAATGTTATTTAGTTTTGCCCTCAAGAGCCTCCATACCTTAGCTGCACACCTGACGTGAACGTTGTGTTTGAACCGTTGGCGTCCTCTTACTACCGGAGCGAACTAAAATCCAGGTAAATTAACTAATTACACATCTCCTGCAAATAGAGTTATTTTACGAATTAAAAAAAGTAGTATTCATCTAAATAAAGTAAAACGTGATGCTAGCTTTTTTTTTTTTTGGCTAGCTCGTAGGACTGCCAGAGAAACGCAGGAGTGAGTAAAAGAGCAGCGTTTCAGGTAATGACTAATTTTTGAGTCCTATTGTATCGTCACCGCTTAAACTGTAGGTCCGCAACAATAGGTCGCTTCTGGGTGAAGTGTAGGCTTTTGCTGGAGTGACACCGACGTTGGACTTCGTCACCCGGTGTAAAACACATGCCGTCCTATCCTTGCTCTCTCCTGTTTGGGGCGAATTTGATTGATCTGGGCAAGCAGCGTTCGCCTCTGAGGTGGCTTCTCTTGAATTCATAACGCTAAGCATTTCGGGCACGCTTTGCCTTTTTGTTTGTTTTTCCAGGTAAATCTTTTTTTTTTTCTCCAGACAAGAACACTCTTATTCAAGGATGAACCAGCGGGAATCCAAATAAAACCGGAGTAAATATCTCTGCATTTTTGTGGAGGCAGCTCGGAGGAGGGAATGGATGCGAGCAAGCGAGCAGAGGCGCACCGAGGCAGCTATCTGACAGAGCCTGCTCCTCTGTGATGCAGCTGTTTATCCTGGCTGTGGAAAACCCTGGGCATCCCGACGACTGCTTTTAAAACGCTAACGGGCGAGAAATCGGCGGGTATTTGTTTTTCGGCACGTGTTGGGATTGCATATGAGGAGCCATGTAGCCCAGTCTACCCTCTGCCTTACACACACGCACACAGAGAGAGAATATACCGCCGCTTTGCTTTTCTAAATCAGATTTCCTTGTTTTCCTCGCCGAGGTGATTTGTCTGTTTGTTTTCTCCTCTCTCATTCGCGGTCTGTGTTTTTGTTTTTTTGTTGTTTTGTTGCAGACCTGTCCAATGTGTCTGCTTTTTGGTAAGAGCGTGGGAGCCAAATATTAACTCGGCAATATTACAGAAGTGTGCGAGGAGAGGACAGTGTTGGCATCTGTCCATGCGCGCTCCACACCGGGCTTATTTATTATGGAACTGTGACCCCAGGCACAACACATGCTTTCCCTATATACTTTTCCCCCCCAAGAGTTTTCATGTAAGCGCGGGGTATTTTGAGGGTACCTCGGGCAAAATGCTCTGAATGTCGGGCTCTCAGTGTCAGTGACGCAACATCTCACACGGGCTGCATGAGAAATACATGCGTCGAAGGGCGTGAACTTGCAGACTCTAACCACCTTCCCATTAATAAAGCATCTGCTTATCTATAAAGGCTGTTTGCTCCTTTTGCTGCTTGATTCATCTAAACTCATCACGGGAACATAATGGATCTCAAAGCGGACTCGGAGGACATGGACTACAAGCGACCGGCTCCTATTGAAGTTTTTGCCAGCAGGTCCACGCTGCACGGCATCTCGCACATGTTCACTTATGAGCGGATGTGTATCAAGCGCAGCCTGTGGATTTTGTTCTTCCTGGGCTCCGTGGGTGTGCTGGTAATGGTGTGCGTGGACCGGGTGCAGTTCTACTTCCAGTACCCGCATGTCACCAAGCTGGACGAGGTGGCGGCTCCGATGATGGTGTTCCCTTCGGTCACCTTCTGCAACCTCAACTCCTTCCGCTTCAGCCGGGTGACCCGCAACGACTTGTACCACGCCGGGGAGCTCCTTGCCTTGCTCAACGGCAGGTGTGTGTCTGTGTTTGGTTCCCATGCACTTCACCCGTGTGTCTAGGGCCGCCTGTACCGTAGCAAACAGCGGGTCTACCTGTTGGTATGCATGATGTCAGAAGCAGGTCTGCCAATGAACAAGTACTTTTATCGCAGGTATCTCCAGATCTTTGATTTCCTGCCATTCACTAACCCACCCCACCTAGAACATCCAGTTTCTTTTGTCATGTAGGATGAAACAAACCAGTATTCAGCTCACAGATTCCCAAGCAGACACACTGGTTGGATAAGGTTTTTCCCTCAGGGAAACCCATCTGTGAGGATTTAGCAGTTGTTGATCCAGGATTTGATTGTGTCCTCTGCACAATGTAAGGTAACAGAGATAAGACTGAAGCATTTGGCTGAAACAGTACAGTTTTAATTTGGATACAATGTGCTGCAGTTATCATGAACTTGAACTACTCTTTACTCTAATAAAATTAATTGAGGACCATTAAATCACTAACTCCCTGAACCCACTGACTAAACAGCGAAACTCCCTGTTCAGAAATTCTGTAAAGGGAAGCAGCGTTGGTGCCTTGCTGTACTTGAAAGGCCCAGCACTTTAAATCTGGTGAGCGCTGAACTTATATGAAATTTAAATTTTGCTTTTAGCCTAATGGAAATGAATCCGTAGTTTCACTTTAATGTCTGAATTGTCTCAGGTGAAAATATATGTTACATCAAAGTGCACAGCAGTGTTTTAACACCTGTTCCTGTATTTTGCCTCTGTAGACCACTGAGAGATGCTCAAACATCATGCTCAAAACATGCAAAAATCTCTTAATGGCCTCTGCGAATGTGAACTTGGACTGATCTTAGCCTGAGGTAACTGAGGACGAAAGAGATATAGATGAAAGGTGTTTTCTGAAAGCGGGGAAAGCAGTGTTAGAAATGGTTATTTAACAATGTAGATATGTTACAGGTTATTTCAGCTGAAATCCACACAGCACATGCAGCAGGGAAATATCCCCCAACATCAATCTGTTAAAGTATGTTGATACAATTTTTGATAAAAAAATAAATAAATGAGAAGGAACATGTTTATATTACAGATCATGTGAATCCCCCAGGTAACCGATAATAGATGAGCCTTTTCTAAGTGGTTAATATAAAATGATGAAGGAGAAAGTGCCGCCGGTGCAATTCCTTTGCCTCATCATTTTACAGTTCATGTGATAAGAATACATCAATGTTGGATAAGTAGACGAGTAGATTTTTAAATCCCCTGCTGACGAAGTGTGGAGAGACGCGTGTGTGATTCACAGCTGCCATCCCCTCCCTTTACACTTGTTTTCTGCTGTGCTTTGATCATTTAGTCTTTCGGCAGCCATGACAAGCTCGCCGTTGATGTTGAAACTTTTTGCTTTAAATTTCTTTGCTTTTTCTTTTCTGTGCCACCCATCACTGTGCCACTGATCATGTTTAGCAGCACAAGATGACTGTCTCCCACTCTGTATCCACAGCTCTTATGCATAAATAAAAGATCTAATGCATGCGATCACATCTAAATACCGCTTTGAACACATTACTCTGTGTATTTTTAGCGTATTGATCCACACAGCTCTGCAGCCCAAGGCACTAGAGTGACTTTAATTCCCCGTTTTCATACTGAATATCGTTGCTCGTGACCTCTATATGTGCATCCATATTACAGGTGGTAACCTTACAGGAAAGCAATAGATTCCATTGCTCGGGGCTGCAGTTCTAGTGTTGTGTACGGTATAGATTTCAACCAGTGTGCCTACATCCTATGTGGATTTGTGCCTCGGTGTTTGTACTGTCAGCTGTAATGGCAGACCATTCAAATATCAACATAGGCGTCCTTGTCTTGGATTTATTAGCACAGGTTCATTCAGATTTCCTGGAAGAAGTGAAATGTGAAAAACATGAGGGCAAAAGGACTGAATGTAGAAGAGAGAGGAAACTGAGTAATGAAAGCAGTGGCACTTGCTCCAAGTGACTTTGGAACGAGCTGACTTTTGATGGAGGGAGGGGACTACATGCAGAGGCAATTAACTTGTGCCTCGTAAGCTGTGTGATGAACAAGTCTTTATCCCTGTGTAATTAGTGCTGTTTGTTAAGCTACAGCGTTGTCCCACTGATTAACACTCTCTCATCTTTCTCACTGTTTCTTGCCTTCCCCTTGTTGAGTATTTCCTTGGAGGAGGCATCCCCTTACTTTCTTAGAGATTGGTACAGTATGTGATGTTTTCTTAAAACGTGACAAAGCCAGCTTTGTTAGCAGGTCAGCCCTACAGAGGGAGAAAAGGTACTCTGATAGGAACTTAACATGTAAATCTAACTTGTAGAAGTTCTCATGGTTTCCTGTAGACACTGCTTTTAAGTTAAACATTGATGGGGTGGAAAACATCTCATTGGTAAACTTCATAATATCAGGTGACATGCTGTGGGTTTTGTTGAAAAACAGCAGAAGGAAAAACAAATTGTTATGTTGCTATGTGTCTGTATACATCACAGCGTCAGGAGGAAGCAGCTGAATCACTGATGCTAGGCTGTCTTAGATGCTGTGAAATTCATAGCTGAGCTACTAGTAACTTCACCTTAGCGTACTCCACTCTACACCTTCTGTACCACAAAAAACAATCCCGTTCTCACTGTGTTTTTGCAGGTTGAAGTCACACTTGGCAGTGCAGAACATTACGAGTAGTAAATTGCTCAGTTTTATTTTTATTATGTTGCAAAGGCAATTACATGATAATTAATAGAAGAAAGGTCATTTCGGAATCGGTGTTGGGAATGTAGCGTATGCTGCCAAAAAGTGTTGAATCAGCTCATGAAAGTCAGAGAAGCGAGTCTTCTGCTTACACAGTTCTCAAGCTGTGGCATGTTTCCTGAGCTTGCATGCACTAAAGTCACATAAGCAGCGTGTGAAGTGCCACGAAATGTAATGCTCGATAACTTTGAGCGTGTTATCTGTCTCAGCAAGATCACAGATCCTAATCAGGATTTGACTGGTGTAAGAAGTGCTTGGGAAAGGACGGGGGGAGGCCAAATCATTATGCAGGAAACACAAAATCAAAGAGTTGCTTCTAAAGCTGATTTTCAAATGTGGTTTGATTTGCATTTATATTGTTTATATAGTGATTGTTTACCAGAGAGAAGATTACCATTGAAGAGACATAAGTAGGCAATTTAGTATTAGTTAATGTCAAGATTTTTAACAGATCAAATGTGATTACTGTATTGTGCTTCTTTTGTTTGTTTATATGACTGTTCATCGGTATAACAGATTTGTCTGGGTTCGCCTCACGTCTCGTAGGCCCTTGTTTGCAATTCTATGATCTTGACTAAAATGGCATAATAAATGTGCAGCATAGGTGCATTGTCATTAAGATGTGATTGTCAGAACTCTGCTACCAGGAATCATTCCACTTATTCATTTTCAAGGACATTGCACAAACAGTCCAGCCCTCGTTAGTGTATGAGTTCAATTAGTGCTAATTGGATAATTACCTGATAATATATCAAGATGTGTTCATTGTTGTGTCACACAGCCTGGGGTACTAACACCATCTTAATAGCGTAAGAGTATGAACTGCTGTGGAGGGAGATTTTTTTTATTTAGTTATTTATTTTTTAGCTAAATGAAAATGTGAAGTCCTGAGAACGTACAGTTCTGTGACCACAGCCTCACTGTCAAAGTTCACACTGAAAATCAGCATTTTCTCGTATTTACTTGCTCCTCTCATGAGGTGGCGAAGTGATGCAGATGCTCCTTCATTCATTTTCGTCCCCGCAAGAAAATTAAAGTGCTTGTGGCCCATAATCCAATTTAGTCTCCCCCCGCCCCTATGTAGCAAGTTTGCTGTGATTGCTTTAGGGAGCAGTGGCAGGGCAATATTAAAAATCTACCCATATTATTGTGATTGTATGTGCTTCAACTAAAGCCTCCTGACTCGGGGATCTGAGCACAGCGTCTTAAGTGCTCTCCTGGCAGCTTTGTGTTGCTTATAAGACACAGGCTCAGGATAAAATTCAATTAAGTTCAGACTATACCACAACAGGCTGTATCGTCTTATTAGAATAAAGCCAGACAGTGTCGTGATGTTGTCCCTTCGTGGAAGAGAGTATTGAAGAATCTTTGAGCTTTTTTTTTTTTTTTTTTTAAAATCAGATATACACGTTTTTCAGCCAGTAATTGGCCTGTGTCATTTGACTTGTTATTTTCAGGGCTTCAGACTAGCTTTTTCCAGTCATTACCATTCCTGTCCATTTCAAATAGTGTATCAAATGCAAGTTCTGGAAATCAGGCTAGCACTAACACGAGACTCACACTTCTACCCCTTTCAGCCCTTCACCTGCATCCACATGCTCGTTGTCTTTACATACTGTAGCTTTAGCGCACTGGTACTACAGGTGTATCTTTTGATGTGTTTAGTTGTTTTTAATTGAAGTTGATGAAGTTTAGTTCCTTGACTAAAACAATGATCAACAGAATAGGAGCAATGATAACATTGTGGAAACATTATTACATCCCAGTCCTCACAGTAATACTAATTGTAGATAACAGAGTTGGGATTGTCATAATTTAACTTTCTTGTTTGGCATTTTCTTAGCAAATGCAAAACGACTGAAGAATGTTAAATCTATATTTGTTTTAGGTGTATATGTGCAAAACAGTCATTAGCCTGATATCTGCAGATAGATGTCAGCTAGCATTAGCTACACAGCAGGGACAAACCGAATGAGGTAGAATTCACACACTGTCCACTTCCGTGGCTTCAAACCTTATAGCCATAGATAATATCTCTCCAACAAACGCAAACCAAGAGCTCAGATCAGCCTGCAGAGCTTTTCTCAGCTTGTCCGATTTGTTGATGTGATCTGTAGATCTGCTTAGAGATGGCCAGAGTCAGCTGACCACCATGACAAGCCGTTCAACACGGACATGTATGTACATAGATGTAGATGTACATCTACAAACATGTAGATGTACATGTTTTCTGAGAAATGATACAAATGCAAAGATCAGGATTTTAAGAATCAATGTCCTATCAGTCATATAAATTGTGATTAACTGAAAAATTCAAATTTTATTCAGCCCCGTTTCTCTCTAACATACATGGAGCGTGACCATTTTAGAGAACTGTCACTGTTTTGCCCTTTCAATCCACTGGAGCAATATTGAGAACCTGAAACTCAGACATGTCTTTGAAAATTAAATTCATGAAATAAGCATGCATTGTGTATTCCTCAAGGATGCAGGTAATTTGTGATAAAGGTTGGTCTGTTTTCATGTGTTAATGGCAGATCAGTTTGAGCTCTATTCAGAGCTGCTGTCACTCCTCCTAAAGCCCACGCATTTCTCTTGTTAATGTACTTCTTTAAAAATGATGTAATAAATACACTAAAGCCAATCACACATTTGCCACGCATGATCTGTTCACACATTCGCACACGACTGCAGTTTCTCTCACTCATTAACCCCACATAACCTTAACAGCCAGATGTAGTAAGGACAACGTAGCTGCTAGATGAGTGACCTTTCTTGGGTTCGTCTTGTATTTAATCTATATCTTTCGTTTGTTATATCTTTCGTTATCACAGCACTGTTGACGCCGGTCAACATGACGCATGACAGATTTCCATCTCACTTCATTGCTGAGTGCAGCAGAGAGAAACTATCTTCATTTCAAATTACAGCACATGCTGTCTCACATGGTGAATATTTTGTTTCATTCTGTTTGTAGCAGGTAAACAACACTGTAGCTGCAGTGGAACATATTACATTTCTTGTAATTTGGTCGGAACATGAGTTGAAAATTCATCGGCAGTTGAATATTAAGGCAGCGCTCACAAAAGAAATAATGTAATATTTCATTTTTTATTCATGGATCAGCTTACATTATTGCCATCATCAAGGGGCAAAATCTTGTTCGTGAGCACAGACAAAGCTTGATCTTGAGGAATTTCAAAAAAAAAAAATCCATTAAGATTTACCACCAATTACGGTTTGAAATCGTGCCCATATCCATGAGAAATAATTCTGCTGTCAGCATCCACAAAGTCATTCACAGATTTATTGTCAGAGGCGAGGGGTATGCCTTTGTCTCTCTCTGTCTCTCATGGTTTTCAATTCTAATTCTGGTCCCTCCAGCTTGGGACGAACTTCATGTTTGCAAATGTAAATTGAGCTGTCCAAAATTATTACAATAACACAATGCATGAACCCCATTATAAGCTGGTTGCTGCTCTCTCACATTACACACAAATTCAGGACTTCATATCAAAAACTACCTTGCTGCTTTGCAATACTTTAATTTGAAAGAAGTAGAAGGAATGACTACCTCCTTGCTTAATTTAAAAAACCATTATGCATTCTTTAACTGTGCTCTTCATTCTAATAGACTCTGTGTGTCCTAACAAATTATTGTCATACGTCTGTCAGTAGTGCTTAATCTTAGCACTCCATAATTTGGATGCTTGTACCACTGATGGCCCATCGCTCAGCACGGGTCACCAATGGGCGTCCTTTCACGGAGCAGGTCCACACTAGTTAATTGAGGTTAATTTGTATCTGTGAATGACTGTGAGCAGGTGCTGGAGGTTGATGGTGGTTGTCAAGCAGAGGTGTGTCATAAATGTCTTCCCCAGTGTTTTTTTTTTTTTTTTTTCTGTGAGTGTGGCCGTTGTACTTCAGTTGCAGTTTGGCATGTGCTGGTACACACAAATTAATCATAGTGTGTCATGTGTTTTATGTGTTTGTGAGGAGGAAAGAGAGGCAGAATAAGATAAAGTCAGTGTGTACGCTTCCCTGCCTGATACACCTAATTCCATTTTGCACTTGAGAAAGAAAATGTAGCAAATGAAGAATAGCCTTTATTGTCATTGTACATGTAGATTACACAACAAAATTGGTGATGCTAGGTGAAATGTTTTTCTTTGATGAAAACTTTAAGTAGTCTGTGTATGTTTTCCCCAGAGTGTCCAGGATCCTCAGCCTGAATTACAACATTATGAACATTGTTATGCTTACATTGTGAAAACTGTCTGCCACCACAGTTAATCCTAATTATTTGGCAGATTGATTAATATGATTGTGTGAAAAGAAATACTCCCATCCTTTAAATAATGAGTTATTTTTTCCTTCTCACCACCGTTAGGATGCCCGTATCAGACATGTGTACAATAATGTGAGAGCCGGCTAACTATGGGCCAGAGAGAAGTGGCATGCACATATGTACCTAATATGTAATAATAATTTTTTAACATGTTAATCCCTATTGTCCTGCCAACAAGGCTTGTCTGCCTGCCAAACTTTTTAAATTAGCATTTTAGAATGAAACTGAAGTATAGCTAAGGTTGTGTCTTGCTCTGCTGTCTATGGGAATTCCTTGACATCCTGTCTATTTTTTACCATTTCATTGGTAATGTTTTGTGTTTGAAGATGATTATGTGAGAATCGCAATCTGTGAAAATTCATTTTAATTTTGGGAAATCTACTCTGTTACATGAGTATTTACAAATGTAACTCCTGAGGTTCACATTAAGTAAGCCCAGAACCTTCTTTTCCAGGTATGAGATCCGGGACCCGCACCTGGTGGAGGAAAATGTCCTGCAGGTCCTGAAGGAGAGGGCCGACTTTGACAACTACAAGCCCCGCCCGTTCAACATGCGCGAATTCTACGATCGAACGGGCCACGACATCAAGGACATGCTGCTTTCCTGCTACTACCGAGGCATAGAGTGCAGCGCTGAAGACTTCACAGTGGTGAGTCAGGCCTGTCAGTAGTTAACTGTTCTCTGCAGGGCCAGCTGAGGCGCCAAGGCCAGGGTCAGCTGAGCCCGTTTGTGGTACAAGGTCAGTTCCGATATAGTTTATTATGACATCTATATAACATGACTTCTGTTGAGAAATCATTGCTGAAGCTTGCTTTTGGGAAATGGCAGGATATTGACAGGATATACAGTATAGTGACAGATTTTTATCCTCAATCCAGTCTGGGGCCTCCACAAGTCCAGGTCCCTCTGTTCCACCTCAGGGTGGGTCTGAGAACCTTTGTGTACACTTTGGCTGGCTCACAGGCCAATGGCACATCTTAGTTTTATGATGCACACCATGTACAGGTCTGTCGTAGGGGCCCTTATGCTGGCCCTAGCATGATAGTTTAGTCTCTGAAAGGTTGAGCAATGCTCTTATAAAAGTTTGAAACTTGGTGTTTTGCTAAACCCAGGGTCAGTACTATAACACTTGCTTTATGGGTAAGAGGTGTTTGTTTTTCTCATCTGTCCAATGGTTACAGACATCCGGTTATTACCTGGAACCTGTGTGACCTTTATATCTGCTGCACAGTATATGGATTTATCAGAAACAGCTGCAGCAACAACCACAAACCTCCCTGAAGCACATGGACTTTGCCTTGTCCGTACAGTGTAGCTATGGCTGTCATCTGTTACTGTACATTTTATGTCATGCCTGTCTAATAAAACCGAGAAAACCTGTTTATAATCATTGAGATGATGACAATTCATCTTACTATTTAGGTAATACACTCAATTGATTGCGGTATGTATTTTCCTGATACCAAGACATATACAGAAATTACTTTTGACCAGTTAGTTGCAAACTTTTCTGTGGTTTGGTGCCGGCCACCTACTGCTGCTACAAATCTAACTCGAACATTGCATTTAGTGTATGAAACAGATAGCGAGCAATGCTATGAAGATGTCTGCAATGTAAAGGCAGTCAACCAGTTCAAGAATTAAAATTAATTGATGCTGAAATGGAACTCGTAAAATCCTAAAAAAAAAGAGATACCATAACACAGATGGACTCACAAAAGAAAATTGTCTTATAGTAAAATGTTACACATTGCCACCAGTGGCAACCTGCTGTGGCAGAGGGAGCTAATCTGTACAGAGGAACTAACCAGCAGATGCTCGTGCCGGAGCAGGTGGTGAGTGATGATGGCACTGTATTGACAAGGTTGATGTCTCCTGAGAATCTCATGGTAATTGCAACTTAATACACTTTTGTAAATGTCTCAAAATGAATCCAATCACTATAGATCACTGAATATCTCCTCTTTAGTGAATTTATTAGGAGAGACTGCCTGCTTATTCCTGAGGAAGGAGGACTGCTTTTGAATGAATTCAGTGCAGCATGATTTAGCGATGTGCTCATCTTGTATTTGCTGTCACTTGTAAAGTGAGTCATACCTGCCACAGCCTTTGAGATAAACTGGAACCACTCTGAAGAGGCTGAGACATCTCTTTGTAAACTGACCCTCACAAACTGCATTTCTAAGTCCAGTAAAGTGCATAGATAACAACAGAAATCTCCCACCTTTATGTCCCCAGACCTCCAACAAATGTATATGCATAAAGTAAGAGAGTCACCTAACTCATTACGTTACTGACAGGGGCTGTGTCTGAGAGAAAGCAAGAAAATCTGGCCCTCTGTCTCACTCTTGCGCTCTGTCCTTCAGTGGTCCTTTGAGATATGCTTTGAGCATTTTTCCCCTCATATCCTGTAAAATGTAGTACAGGAGTGGGCTGCGACACGGCCCACATGGTGCAGCTCCGCTAATGTGCTGATGTGTCCACATTTACCGTGGTTAGTTGTGCTTATGGCAGATGGTGCTTCGCAGGGCTCTACTGTATTAGTACAGTTGTGGACCTGGATAGAACAGCTCAGCAGAGAGCACTAATGGTGTGGAAAGAATCTTCAATGTGATAGAAAAAGAAAAAGAAAAAGGACGATGGACGCTCGCACCAGTCTCTGCCTCCAAACTCCAGAGAATGAAAGCAGTAAAACTGTGATTAACACTGTCGGCAGCCTCTGCTTGTTTACCCCGGGAAACGGCACTGTGCCTCGCTAGCTGCTCCCTGGCTGTGGAAGATAGCCAGAAACAAATGGCCTCAGCTACATATGGCATCCAGGCTTCCAGTTGCAACAGATCATTTTATCTGTGCTCTGATAATGATGGAAAATAAAACAGTCAGACCTCAGCAATGATAACACTTAATGCAGGTGGTCTCAGATGGGATGGTGAGAATCCGAAATGTAATACTGTCTAATCTTCTGATGGATGTATGGATACCTCACAGTTTCTACTGCATCAGCACTGATTTCACACTGTTTTCAGGTTCACATTCAGGTGTTGAGTCCACCATTATCCTATCAGAGGCACAGTATGTCTGTGAGAGACCAGAATTGTCATCAATTAGTGGTCATTGGTCCCAATACCCAATGGAACACAGTATCATATAACCAATTTTCAGTCATTACTACCGGCAGTATCACAGATTAGTTACTCCATCTATCTCTGACGCCCTCACTTCCACTCATTGTGTCCCCTGTCTCCTCTTTCTCCTTGGAAAAACTTTTGTTAATTAAGAATGCAGAAGGCTGGGTTGACGTCTTTTAGCTTAGCTGATATTAAAGAACTCAATTAATATTAATAGGTGGCCCTGCAGCTTCTGAACCATAGCTGCAGGAGACAAGAAAATACTAAAAAGTGAGTGAAATACAACCTTGTGTTTAACTAAAGAGACACATGGACACAAGGAGAAATCATAAATGATGATATGATGATGATATGATAATAAAGAAAATTGAGTACATAGTATGTCTTACTGCATCCCTAAGGACTCCACTGCAGATAATATGTTGATATGTGACTGATGTCACAATGTCTAAGTTCTTCCTTTTTGAACTCCTCAAGACATCCATGTCTGACTTCAGTCACCGGGGAAAACTCTGCAAGACTTAACCTTGCAAGACTCAAAACTTAAGCCCAAGAGGTTAGCACAGAGTGTAACAGAGAGTGAGAGAGAGAGACAGCACATGAGAGAGAAAGTGAGAACAAGAAAGAGAAAGAGGGGCAGAAAGACAGAGGCTGAGGCCCAGGTAACAACAAAGTTCTTGAGATGAAACTGAACATAATGGTCAAGTGCTGCAGAGAGACACAAAGACACAAAACAGCAGCTGCCACAGCAGTAGCAGCTATAGAAGTACTATCAGAAGACACACAGGTTTGTGCTCATTTAACCTCTCTGAGACGGCAGAGCTGCACTATATCTCCCTTTCCCAGCTGCCCAGTTGTTTGCCCAAACACAATGAAGTATGGCAGCTCAACAGGTTCCTCCATTCCACTCTCACAGTGTTGTTGTAAACAAAATGAAAGGTTCCATCCAAATGCAGAGAAGGAAATAATATTTTAGAATATGTAGGCTATATTTAGACATTTTTCTGAGGACATCCTCAGATGATTGATTTTTTTTTTGTGTCTCTACACCTACATATCTATACAATAGCTGGATAAAACGAAACATGCCAAAGCTCCCTGAAAACACCTTCATTATTCAGCTCTAATGGCATCAAATTGTAGTGTGACATTTTATTAATGTTAGGCTGTCAGGCAGATAAGTTAATCAGGTTTAACAGACAGCTTAAGTGAAATATTTGTGAGCTGATATGTTATTATTACTATTAGTAATGGATTTCAGGGTAAATTATTAACATGTTAGACAACATATTTTATTTGTCTTTCAGTAGTTTCCATCCCTTTAGCCTCAGTGTCAAGTCTGTGACAAGTCTCCCTCCACCACCCTCCACCTTTGTGTAACCCAGACTCTTACGTAATTACTATGATCATTCTATTGAGCTATTGGTTCCATCTCAGCTGTCCATTGACCCTCAGAGTCCACCCTTGGTGGTACGGGGAAGTGTCGCTAATGAGATGTGATCAATAGAGAAAGCCATTCAGAGACGCCTGCTCATTGATCACGTTTCACAAACACCCTTTGAATCAATGTAGATTTTGAAGTCTTTAACATAATTCTCTCTTCACGTTTATACATCATTGGTCTGTAACGTAAAGTGTTCCCTTACATTAACGTGGGTGTTTTCTTTCTTTGTAGAGAAAAATTCGCTCCCTTGTGTTCTCAGGGACTGTATTTCATTGCCGAGCCATGGTGGAGGGATACTGGTGTGGGGCTTTGAGCTGGGGCAGCTTGGCTTCTGATTTCTCATCTTAAAAACACAATGTAATCTAATTTAATTAGATTGCCTATTAAATGTGATGTCTGTTGAGGCTGAGAGTCTTTTGAGGCACCTGTCATTTGTGATATCAGAAATTCAAACATGCTTTAATCTCCTGTTCCTCATCAACTGTTTTTGACACACCTCACCTTTGTTCCACCCTTTTTTATTAATTGCTATTCCTCTCTCATCCATCAGCTCAAAGCCGATGATTCTGCCGTTCTTTTTGGCTGGACAATTCCTACCACTTTGCCTCTTGAGGATAAATCAATCAATTTGCTATTACAGTAGAACATGGATCAATTAGGTTGTTGCTGAGTAATGGATGCATCCTAATGAAAAAAATTCCTTCCTTCTCTTTGAGTGTAACGAGACCAGTGGCTCTCCGTGACACACTCTTGTCTTTCTGTCTCATCATCTGGCAAGTCAAATTACAAAGTGAACTGTGAGGTAATGAAAATGTTGTATTGTGTCTGCTCGAATTGCTGTTCTAATGTATACTAATTAATTCTGTAACATATTATACATGGATATGTTTCCTGTATGTATCAAATAAAATATCAAATCAATTCAAACATTAACAGGGGTCATACTGCCACATTATTACAGTTTATTGCCATAGTTACCATCCATGACATAGTGACAAGTGAAGCCAGTCACTACCAATGGGGAGAAACATGGTTTTCCGGAACAATATTATTAGTTAATTATTACCTCGTTATTGTTTTGTGGTATAATTGGCTAAGCGTTTACTCACTTCTCAATAACTTCTCAATAACTAACAGCATACATCGCTTAAATAAAATGGAAACATGTTTGTGTCATGCATTGATTTGTACCTCACTTTACATTATTATATATATTATAGTAGTATGATTTCTAGATTTTTGCCCACAATAACTATTTTCTAGTTTTTAAATGTACAGATAGCACAAGGGCAAACACCACCAAACTCCACCCGGGGTGGTTTGACAGCAGCCTGCATCCTGCTTCATAGCCTAGTTTTTGTCTGCTTTTGCAGCAGGAAACCAGGCATAGATTTTGTGGTCACAGTGCTTTTGACAAACCAAGGTATGTCCCTTGACCCCTTGCACACATATATAGAAAGGCACCATGTGAACCCTTTGTTGTATTTTTAATTTCAGAGTGAAGAAAGACGTTTTTGACAAGATAGTTTCCTGGTGTGTGAGGTGCAGGGTGGACAAAAGGTGAAAAGAGGAGGGGAACACAGATCAAGGCAAATTCGGAGCATGGAGAGATCTGAGAATCCATTTATTCCATGTGACCCCGTCACCGCTCCTACCCGTACAAAAATGATTTTTAATAATGAACCGGGTGGGGGGAGATATGCGATGGGGGAGAGAGGGAAAAAAAGAAAGAAAGAGAGGGAGGAAGAGAACTTATCCCTTAAAGAATCAATTATAAACACTTTGGTTGAGATCAGAGGCAAGCGATGACTGCACAGGGCTTTGGAGTGAGAGGGAGGAAGAGAAAGTGGAGGGGGCAGGAAACTGTCCTGAAATAAGAACGGCGGTGTGTGCCAGCGGGGGGGGGGGTCTCTGTTTGGCTCTGGGTTAGCGGTGCCGGGCTGCCAGTGGGAACAGAAGGAAGGAGGAAAGAGGTGGGGATTGATAGACACTGAGGGAGACCAGCAGCGCACCAGCTGAATAAGAAACAGGGTGTTCTGAGCTCGCTGTGCTGAGGTCCCCCATGCATTCACACAGTGTGTAAAGCACTCAGTTCGCTCTCCACTCCACTGCACAAACAGCGGATGTATGGTTCAGATTCTGCAGACAGTCTGTGTGATTATTCACGTAGTACTGGCAGGTGGCACACTGCTGCATTAGTCAGCTAATTACATCCAGAGTCATTTCAGCTGGGTTGACTATTTTCCACCCTCCTCTTTTCCCCTTTTCCATCATTTTTATAATTTAGTAATGTTTTATAGGAAACCTGTTACATTTGTCTTGGTACATTACATATGGTAAATTTTACTCTTCCCTCTAGTTCATTAACACCTTTGAATCCATTAAAGAAAAATTACTGGAAAACATGATGAATGGTTTTGGCATTTAAGGTTGATTCTGATAATTACAGCAGCTGATTGATGCCTGCGCGTATGCGTATGTGCCATTTCCTGCGATTGCAGGAGGTGGCTTTTGCCTTAACTGTATTATTAAATATGATACATGGGAAGGTGAGCGACAGACCGGTCAAAATGATGTTTCTTTATTTCACAGACGGCAGGATAGAGATACTGTCAGCTTGTGCCCCAGTGTCTGGGGATAGATAGAGCGGATTTGGAACACCACCAGATCCCCTTGGGATTCTGTGTTTTCATCTCACCAGCCGCTGTCTTGATTATTTTTTTCTTTTCCTTGTCTCTTGGGTACATCCAGTACCTTAAAAGTACCCTGTCAACTTCCATTTGACTCCAGTGTTTTTCTTTTTTTTTTTTTTTTTCTTTTCAATGTGGCTTCGGAGTAAGAGACACTAATGAATCGTTGGTTGTGTTCCTGTTACAGATTACTTCATTATAAATAGTTTCAAAATCAGATTTTTACTCTTAATATGTCTGTTTATGCAGGCAGGTACTTACATGAAGCCAGGGATTATGCTTAATTTTTGTTCTTTTATTGATGTCGACGTAATCTTGTAATTAGACCTAAAAGTGGTTGCCATAGCACCTGGGTTGCTATAGAGTTGGGAACCTGTAGTGGCTTTGAGCGGCTTTACTTCTGATAAAGAGACACAGTGTTGGAATATGAAAGGCTGAAGTCGTCAGTCAGCCTCTTAACCTCTGATAAACACAAGTTAATGAATTAATTGTCTCTTTGACTAATAGACAGTAGTAGGGCCTTGGGTCAAGATATCTTAAGATGGATCAAAAGAAAAAGAAAAACCTTTCAGAAAAAAGTTGCACCTTTTCAAAGTACAATAAAGCATTCAATTACAAGAAATTGTCTATGTTGAAAGAGAAAATTTGAGAGGGAGGGCGATCATGCAGCCATGCGAAAACTCAGAACAAAGCTTCCCTGTACTGATAAGTCCTTATCGTGAGCTGTTTTGATACTCGGTGTTGAATACATCTGTGTGATGATCTGGTTTTGACGTGTTTGCAGCACCTGCACTCACATGTCTTAGCTGCCCCAGTTAGTCAGGTAATCAGTCAGTCAGTCAACAGTTGTCGACTGAATTAATTGAAGATTCTGGGGATTCCTTCCTGCTGAAAATAGAGACTTGTCACTCAAGACTCAATCAACCTCCACATGTCCTTGTTTATCATCTGTTCCCTCACCAAGGCCCGAAGGCAATTGCTCATCCATTTTTTTTTTTTCGCATTTGTTTTCTTTTTTCTTATATAAAATTTCAGAGTTCTAACTGTGAAAATGGGGCATTGGGAATATTGGTCTCATCCATCTGCCAGTGACTGAGGACAAAGACAAGTTTTGAAAAGAGACATGATTCAGACATTCTCTGGAAATAGGACTAAAGTGGTTTTAAATTTCATAAACTACCATGGATATATTTAGAGTTTGTAGATGATCTTAGATCTTAGAAACTGTTTTTCAGAGTACTGAAAAGTGTAATCTGGTTTGACCTGTACCACACAGGCAACTATGAATAAATGACAGTGTTGTTTTAGCGTTGTGCTTAATCTGAGCCTTTTCTTTTTATCACTGTCAATAAGCAAATATGGTAATAACAGAAGAATATGAAAGGGTATAATTTCAACAGATTTAAGAACTACCAATTTTCTTGCATGTGTTTTTACTTGCTGGAATAATTTAAGGGTGGTTGAATACCTATAGGCTTTAAAGTAGTTATCAATATCAACCCTAATAAAGCAAGATCAGACTGTTTATAACATCAAAGTTGTACATGCAACAGTAAGCAAACTGAAAAACCCTTGTATGTATTGGACGTGGACACAGTGGGGCCTTCTAGAGTTAATACTGTACCAGGGGGTGGCTGTAGGGCTGTAGGGCCTAGTGTTCAAATAAAAAAAGCCCTCCATAATCATCAGCTGCGACAGCATGGCTGGTATTGTTTTCACTTCTCTGTGTGTGTGTCTACTTGTACCTCTATCTTTGTGAGGACTAATAAAGGCCTTACAGAGTGAGGTCATTTTGGGAAAGTGAGGATATTTTGGCTGGTACTCACTTTCTAACACACCTGTCAATGAATATCCTCACAAAGAATTCTAAGTTTGTGTGTTTGTCATCATTCAGGTAGGGTCATGGGAACTACCACAGAGGTAGTTTGGGATAATTTGGCAGGTGTTTATATGTTTGTGTGTCTGTGTTTGTTGTGTTTATTGTCTAAAGTGGCTACACCAGGTAAAACTACAGACCGTTTTTCGATGAGACACTGAATAAATCTTTCGTAGTCCACCTGTCTCACCAAACTCACTTCTCTCATGTTGTGTGTTCATTGTAACAATACACACCAATTTCTCGTCGCAGCTGGTGTGATCCCATCACGAGATGGTCTCTGGTTGGAACAGTTTTGATACTGGCTCCATTCTTCAGTGAGTGGTAGTTGGACAGGGGCATGTAGCTGCTGATCAGAGATTCACCACCAAAATGCCTTCTAGCAGTGATTCAATATTCAGCCTCTGCCTGCAGGATCCCAAGCAGTGCTCTTTTTCTCATCCTCATCTGTACGCTGCCTGAATGTCACTGTTTAATGTTTAATTAACCATATTGTGCAATTGATTACATAAATGTATTGGACTGCCATAACCCAGGTGCTGCATCCTACATTTTTCTTTCCTAACCTTTTTCCTCATTGCTGAAGACAACTGTCAGTCATTAGCTTTTCATGTCAAGTTTCTTCAGTTTGCAGTCTCTTTATCTCACTTTTCCCTTGCAATGGATTTTTCTCTTTTTTTTTTCCCAGCAGTGGGGGTTGGTGATGGAATTTGAAAGCATCAGAAATCACTTACAGATTGCTGAGTGTACAGTTCGCACCAGCCCAGTTCAGTGTGTGCAGACCGCAGAAAGGTGCAGGCAGCATATTCATGCAGTCCATCTAATTTATGGCTTTATCCAGTATTAAATATGTGTGTATGTGGGTGGGTGTATGCGTCTGTGTGTGTCTGCATGTGTACAGGCAAACAAGTCACACTCGGTAAAAGCTCCAAATTAAATAACCAACTTTTAGAGCTTGCTCTACAGTAAGATGCTGACCTGCAACTTTGTTGGTTAAACCTCCATTTCATGTTTTTTTTTTAATTATTTTTTTTTTTTATCTCTTTATGCTTTAGGTACAGTTATCAAAAAAGTTGCTAGTTTCTTAGGTTGTAGTTTACTAAACTGGAGCAGGCCTGCTTCTCCTGCTGTTTCTCTAGTGATTGTGTGTATGTAAGTGTGTAGTATATACATCTGTGTTTTCGAATTTGTGTTAGATGCTTTATATTATATATTTATACAGACATTCTCCTTTACTCTAGGCATTAATATTTTTGTGGTGGTTGTATTTGTCATATAGGCACAGAAAAGCCATTTATGTAATGCTGCAACTCTGGCCACTGCAGCATTTCTTTTTTAATATGGGAAAGTAATTTTGTCCTAATGCCAGACTGACAGTTACAATGGATGTGCCAAGCTGGGGTTACAAATCAGTGGAGGGGAGGTGGCAGCAGAGTGGACCCGGTTAAAATACTGCAGCTGCACCCTTATTTTGTCACTGTGTCAATGCTTCTGTTTACCTGAGGAACAAACAGCTGGGCAGATAAGTACTGCGATTATTGTTTATGGAAGGAGCAAGAGAGGTTGTAGTGGAGTTACGATAACCAGATACATTACCTAAACAACAGAGACAGGATCTGACAAGTGGCTCGCTCCACTCATGCAACCCTGGGGTCTGTTTCTCTTGGCTTAGTCACAGATGCTGTCGCCAGTTTGTCTGAACCTTGGTCTGTGTAAATACAAAAAGCCAAATAACCAACTGTAACATCCACATTTTCTAGTGCCTCTTTCCTTGTCATCTTACCCTCATAGTTATTTGTATAATTGCCAAAGACCTTGTGCTTCGCGTTGGTCACCCAGATCATGTCAACCAGCCTTTTTCCATCTCACCATCTTGTTCCACTGCCAGGATTTGTTCCAGTGCCAAAGAAAAAACCAAGTCCGACATGTGGTTCATACTAGCTTCAATGTCCTGGGAAAAAAGTGCTTTTTTTCTGGTGCTTGGTATTTATGTTTAACTTTAACTGATTTCCCAGATAATGTCGCTATAATGAAAACCTCCAATTTGAAAAGGCCACATTACGTCTCTGCTGTTTGATGATGATCAAACTGGAAGACAATTGATGCATGTTGTTACAGATGCAGCCAGTGGTGTCTGCAGGTTTTTAGCAACAGTGATGTCTTGAACTGAATTTCTGACGGTTATAGTGTCGTTGTGATGGTACATGTACACCTCCTTAGCAAAGTATGAGGTCTGCTGGAGTGTCAAAACAGGTTCACTTTTCCAAAACCAGATGTTTGTTCTCATAAAATATCATATTTTTTGTTCATCATAATAATTATACATATGAATTCACCTACATTTCTTTTTTTACAGTTTGAAATCATCAGTTATATGTGCAGTTATATATAAAATATATATTATTGAATGTATTAGTAATCATGTATCGAGTAGATCCAGATTGTAGTTTTGGAATGATGTGTCATAGCTGATCTTTGCTTTTTTTTTTTTTTTTTTTTTTTTTCCGAGTTTTGCCTTGCCTCCCGAAAGTTTGCTCCTTTTTCCCTTTTTTTTTTTTTTGACCCCACTGTGCCCCAGCCCAAACTCAA
>JBBMJY010000018.1:20103801-20148724 GCA_037833715.1 Toxotes lorentzi
GAGGGAGCAGGGGGCGAGGAGAGCCAGGGTGGGGGTTTGGGAGGAGGGGTTAGAGTTGGGTTTTGTTTTTTTTTTTTTTTTTTTTTTTTTTACTAGATTTGTACTGGCTTCATGAAGTCTGATTCATGTTTGATCTTTTGTGTATTTAGACTCACTGGGCTCCAGGTGCACATTAAGCCACGGAAAGGCACAAACAAAAACATAACAGCCAGTTGTGTAAGATTATGATTTAATCTGTCAGCATGTGTTATTATAATTCCTTTGGGTAAAACAAAAGGATGTTACAAGAGGACAAACTTTTTAGATTTAATAATAGGTTAAATCACTTAAAAGACTTTGTGTCAGGTTAATGCAAGCGAGGTAAAAGAATTAGAATTTACTGGTCCTTTTGTATATGCAACATTTCCTAGATAGTTATCGGCCTGGGGTTCTCAAAACCAACCTGTCCACTGACATTAGTGTCAACACTTAACCTTTACTACACTGACACTAAAGCCTCTGTTTTTTAGTTCTAGGCACTGCACAGAGTCACAGTTAGAGGAATCACTCTGTCCAGCAGGCTATAAGAAGTGGATAGTCAGTGTTAAGAGAAGAGCCCACTTTTTTATTTGTTTTTTTTTTCATAGTACGGCTCTTGCCATGTCTGGGTCTCACAATGTCTTATCCTTGAGACACAAAATGTAGCCTTCGTTTTCTGGTTCAAAGCCTGGTTTAGTCGGTGAACAGAGCGTCACTTCATGTGTCAAAGAAATAAAAAGCTTCCACTTAACACTGTTGTGCATGACTTCATCCTGCAGATTATGTTCAGCTGACTGGAGGCAGGAAGAAAGGGTCAGTGTGTCGAAGAGCAGGGGCTGTGCTGGTCTTCCCACATGCATTAGAGTGTGGGAGTGTGTCCACTCCATGATAATGTCACAGGTCCAGAAATTTGTTTATAATCAAGTAATGTATTGGAAAATGTATATCAGTACTGAAAATCCTGGTATCAAAATGACGACTGGGATGAAAAAATATCCCAACAATACTCAAGCCCTATTTGAAGATAATAGATTATAGCCTGCGTTGAGAAGTTGCATTCAAGTCATAGCCTCGTGAACTGCTGTTTGTAATGTTAAATTCTACTTTGTAAAGTAGTGGTCTCTGTTTTATTTGTATTGTTTATCTTCAGATGTGAGGCTAGTGTAGCTCTGTGTAAAGTGAGTGCTAGAAATACCAGTTTGATTGTTGCTAATATCATGCAAATTAGTCCCCAAAAACACACAAATGGAAGAAAGCTGTTTTCCATATCAAGTATTGTTGTTCTGCCATCACACTGATGTGATATTTATGCCATATCGGCCACCCTGAGCGTGCATGCTTGAGTAGATATTAGTGCAAGCGTGTGAATGTACAAAATGTGTGTACTCATACGCATGATTCCATGTATGCATATCCCAAAAACTGTCAGTAGGAGTGCCACAGGTCAGTGCACTCTAACCTGAAGTGTGCCTCAGATTTTCTAAAAGAGACACGACATCACGTATTAATCAGGAGTGAAGAGAGCAGCAGTAAACAGCTATTACTATGCACCGTCACAGTCTGGACCAGCATTACAATTACTGCCTGTCTTTTGGACCAAGTGGATCTGCTTGCCCATTAGTGTCATATAATAAAATGTGGGATACCAAAAAGGCATAATTTTTTTGCAGTTAAACAGGTCTTAATGAACCGTTTGGGTAATGAGGCGGCGAGCCATGAGGCAGAGAGGAACAATGGCAAACATGGCAAATGGCAGCGCTTGGTGAGTCTACTTTGTCATTAACCTGCCCTTGCCTGTCACTGGGAGTAGACTTCATTTCCTGATATAATTCCCGATATTATTCCTTCCCTCTTTTCTCTCACATCAGTGTTGCATAGGGTGACCACAAGCATGATATGTGCATATTATGCTATGAGTCTGTATCTGAGTATTCAAATACATGAATTAATGTATAAACCTACATAGGAGCTCATTGTGTGCTTGTAGCTACATTGGTTTAAGCCACTGGGAAATGCCTGTGGAACTAAATGAATGAATCATCAACTGTATTAAGTTACATGTTTACATATGTTAGACACAGACAGGTTAAAGGAAAAACCTGAGAAATGAGTGAAACAGGATGACACAGCCCCTATTCCAATGACACGAGGGGTCACTCAATAGTTCTATGAGTATGAAAATGAAATGAATCATTTGCTATGGCCTTTGCAGTCACCAGATCTCAACCCAGTTGAACACCTATGGGAGGTTTTAGATCGACATGTTAAAGTGCGCTCTCCACCACCATCATCGAAACACCAAATGAGGGACTATGGGACTGTCTTTTGGAAGAATGAATCAATGCCCAACCACTCTAAAGCTGTTCTGGAAACACTTGGTCACCCAGCAACTTAAGACACTGTATGTTGGTTTTTCCTTTAAACTGTCCCCTGTCTGTACACGTGTCATTCATGGGCACCCTTTGATTTACCAAGCAATATGAATCATTGTCTCACTGGCCATCATTAGCTCAGGGAACAGAAGCTTTATCATCTCACTGACGCTCCTGTGGAATATACAAACCACTATACTTGCTTCCTGTTGGATGTTCTGTCTTTGTGAGGCATTAACCAGTGGGGCGGTGGATTTAATGTTAGAGATGTGAGGTAGTAAATGAAAGGCTGGCTTACTTAACCAGCTGGGAGAATTTGGTTAGAGGAAATGAATGAGAAACAAGCCCTACTTCCACAGCATCTTCCACTGAAGTACCCTTGAGGAACTCACTGAATCCAAAACTTGCTCAGTGGCCATCAGTAAAATACTGGTAAGCCTGTAAGTACAGAGGAAAATGGAACATGAGAGGAAGAGACTAGCTGATGAATAAGATGATGAAAAGGTTTTATCATTTGTATTAAGAATGTCGTCAGAAATGACAGTAATGTCATCACCCTCAGACTATTTTAAAGTGCATATTTTTGCTTCGAGTAAGGGTTCAAATGGAAATTTAATTTTCTATTTTACATTATACCTTTCATACTTTTTTTTTTTTGCTGTGGTGCATTCACTAGCCTGATTGTTATGAAAGCAGTGGATATTTGAATGTAGTTGAAAAACACTGTGTCTGATCCCTGAGTCACATACAGGAAACTGTTATATGTCATGTGTAACAGAAAACAGAAATGTTTTCTGTTACACATGACCCGGTTACAAAGACTTTACGGGCCTGAGAACTTTATTTCTTTGAGTTATGGCTCAGATGGTGTAGCGGAGGTTCAACACCCCACAGACTCTGGGTTTTAATCCCAAGTGAGCCAATTTAACGCCAGACACCTCTCAGTTTATCTCACATTATGTGCTTGTTTTTAAAACCCATTTTACTATACTACCAGACAAACACATTTTCAAGATTATATACAGCCTGATAAATGTCATATTGTAAGAAGACAGATTTTCAGACCAAAAATATATACTCCTGTGGCACTTTACACCAGGATAATTGTGTCAGACGTGTGTTCAAACGTTACCTAAATCAATGTACCCTCCCAGGTGTTCAGTATTTCCAGAGGCTCCAAACGTCTTATTCAACGTGTAGTATACCAGATATTTAAAGATTCAATCTAGCCATTGCCTTGTGCAGCATTATCAATCAAAAGATAATTAGGAATTGGTAATACCTGACAAGTGTTAACTATGAGAGAGCAATTCACACACAGTGTGGAATAGTTATTCATAAGACATGCAGGGGGGTCATGACTTGATTTGTCTCCCTTGAAAACGTGAATTCTATGCACTTTACATCTGCCAAAAATGAACGAACTGGTCTATTTTCAGATCTTTGGAAAGACTTTACACAGTACAGTTACTCTTCCCTGTGGTCGCATATACTGTGTGATTGATGATTTTACAAGTTGGCTACAGCTAGAACCTCCACAGTCTTACACCCATAAAAACTGTTCAGGCATTCTACTTTTATTTGATCCATAACATCTGTGTGCTTCAGGTCATCTGCATCATTTGATCTGTCTTTGAAGAAGGAGTATAATGAAAATAGATCAACACTAGTAGAAATGCATGATCATTTTCTTTATATTTCTTTTATAAACAAAGAATAAGCATAAATTCAGTTGTGAGCAGTTGAGAAGCTCTGTTGAAAGGAAAGAGGCTGAGAAGACAAGAGGAGTGTATAGCGATGTAGTTGTGCTGTTAAAAGACAATGGAAGTCAGAAGTTAGATGTATATCACTGGCTCTGCACCTCACTGTACTATGCCAAATAAAACCGAGTAACCCATATGAATTTGCATTGGCAATATATGTTTTGTTTAGTTTTGCATACCCAGCGAAAAATCATAGCCAGTATTTTGAAGAGGAGCTCAGGGTGGATGGCTCAGCATACAAAGCAGATGACTGTGCCACCAGACTCTGGGGTTTGTGTCCCATATCACAGGCACGGATAGGTTTACGTGATAAGGGAAACGTGATGTTGGTTCAGTTTTGAAAAACCCAAGGCTGACTGAGTTGGAATGCACTGACTGTTTCAGAAATAAAGTACTCTGAGTTTGCATGAACCTAACTAGAAAATGTTTTTTGAAATGGTTAGATTAACATGAATGTTTTGCATGTGCATTCAAAATGAACATTTTGTGCGGCCATGCTGCATTTTATAGACATGTTCATTTTGCATGTTCATATAAACAACTTTTCGTGCAAAATGTTTTAGCAAATGCAAATAGTGCTATAATGTTGTTATTAGGCACGGAGCAATTTTGGCATATAGCTCTTATCATTGTTTGTGCTTTTAAGAAAGAGCTACTGGGTATAACAGACTGTCCAGAGTACACAATGTTAGAAAATTTTGTAATGCTTTGTGAGCAATATGCAATTTTGGTGGGGCACTGAAACTAAGTGGACAAAATGAATGGATCTGTCAGACCGCAGAGGGAAATGTGATTGAATATTCCCTCTTTGGCTGCAGAGGATATGCACGCTTTATTGAATTGTGTTCCCTTATTTGCGTTCCAGCACTTAATTACTAAAAGCAGATAGTTTTCCGCTTAATTTTTTGGCTATCTACCAGTTGTGCCTTTAAAACACCGGAACAGAATAGTGGAATAGCCTCATAAACTACTTGGTTTAATCTAAACCGTCTTCCCACACTTGCTCTCATTGCTTTTGAATTTATAAACAAGAAAAAAAACAATCAAGGGTCTTTTGGCTACAGTCCTACGCTCAACACAGACAGTTCTCAGAAATCCTCTCCGCGTCTCTGATGAACTAGACCACAGGGCCTGACTTGTGTCCTGGCCGAGGAGGGCATGTGTTAGACAGCATGGCACACACGGGTGTCATTAATATCCCATTGTCTGTTGCAACTATTGAGCGTCAGGTCGTGAAACTGTGATCCAGTGCTCTCACACCCAGCACGCACATCAATAGCACTTCACCCAATACACTAGGGGGAAATATGAGTCTCCTGTTCTCAGCAAAGACACCATAATAGGCAATTAAACAGCTAATCCAGTAGAAGCCAAACAAGGTTGTTAAAAAAGAATGGAGCATTTAGAGGTTGACTAATTAACACTTGATCTGGAATCGAGCCAATGTTATGTTTCTTCTTCCTGTGTATTGAACTCTGGCAGCGGATGATTGGGCATATGGATGTTAAGTTGCAGCTTTGAAAAAGTGGCTTGTATTGCATTTCATCGAACCCTCTTCCACTATTGTTGTTAATCACGTTGTGTTTGAGCAGGTAATGAAGTTTCTGGTGCTGAAGAGTGCAGTCATCTATCCTAATAATAGTGTTCTTGGTGTGCTTTACATGTTATTGTCTCTCACTTAGCTGAGGGAAATAGGTTTCCCAATAGGTCAGTGCAAACACATTAGTGTGTGTCTGTATCCCTGTGTTTAGAAAGGGATTGGCAATATGACAACATGATCAATGTAATACATTTAATGGTAGTAAGACTTGTAATAATAACATGTAACTCTCATGACCTTTGAGACTAAATAACAAATAAATTATTTGAACTGAGCTCCTGAAATGGTTTGCACATCTTCAAAAATGTGACATAATCTTGGTTTAAACCCCAACACAAAGAATACTGCACAAACAATGCAGGAAAGCCTGAAACGAAATCCCACGCTGATGTGTACATTCATCAGACTCCTTCTGCCCACAAGCGGTTACATGTGCAAAGATCTATAGCTAACCCATCCAATTACCCTCCGGGGTTGCCTGTTCCTCAGCTGGTTCTCGAGCCAGAAGCCTTGCATCATAAGCCACCAAGGACTGGGTTTACCCCACATTACTGTAATTAGAATCCAAACTCTGCAGCTGAGATACGACCAGAGGCTTACTCTATTTCGATATTTGCTAGCCATGCAGCTGCAGATCCTACACTCTCTCAGATTTAAGGGCTAATTGTGTGAAGAGAATTACCAAGGCCTTACATGAACCTGCAATATGGTGAATATTTTTTTTCTTTCCCAGATGACGGGGTTAATGAACAAGTAGGTTAGGGTTTGTCATCTACCCACGTACTGTACACAAGTGGGACCCCTTCATAATATGTAAGTCTAGACCACCCCAGGGTCAATTATATAGGGGCGTATAAACATGTTTTCTTAGTTTTTTTTTTTTTTTTGGACATGCATTAAATATGTAACAAACCTATTTCATTTTGAACAGATTATAAATCATCATTTCACATTGGTTGTGCTATACGTACAGTTTGTCCACATTATTTCCATCACATGGTGAAAATGAAAGGAACGACATGACAAACATAAATCATAATCCCTCCTTTCTTCGGAGGGATTATGATTTTTGCTTGGACAAATGGCTTTTCTTCTGTTTTCCACATTACAGCTAATACAGTATGTTGCAAATGAACAAATAATAAACACAGGCCAAACAATAAGCCCATTGTGAGAATGTGTTAATTCTTCACTCTGCTCCAAGTTGAGATTTGTGTGCCACACCATTTTGTGTACAGTACAATTTATTTTCCATGTTTTCAGCATTTATTAACCAACCACACTGAAGTCTATGCATTCCAGCTGGATGATAATATCTCTGCAGCCACTGTGTAAGAATTAATTTGCGTGTGTGTGTGTCTGTGCTGTGTGTGACACGGTGAGCGTCAACTTTTCTACATGTATGGCAGTGCAGCTATGAGTCAAAAAGGCAAACTAACATTAGATCAAAAGATTAGAAAAAAAAATATTCTCGAAGGGTATACATATACTGTATATACATACAGTGGTTTATGGTAATGCAGTTGGCTTGCCTATAGCACTGGCTGGGATGATGATGATGAGGTGCAAATCTAAAAGCCATTACACCTCCCTATGAGTTCTATTATCACCGCTGACTGATAATTGCATTGGGCTGTGGTGCTACGAGAGCGACAGCCTGGCGCTGGTGCCTTTTTTTATGGTGTTGCCCGATATGATCTTTGAGCGCACTGGTGCGAACACTCCGGACGTTTTATAGTGTCCTTTTGTGTCACACGGGCCAGACAGAGCTGAGACTGTGAGATAGGAATAGGAAGAAAAGGGAGAAGAAGTTAATGTTAATTAACAGAGAAGAATGAAGGAGGGGAGAGCAAAATCAAATCTCATTTATGAGAATATTTACTGGCCCTCTGCTCTCGTTTTTATTCATCCTTTTCTTTCAAAAAAGAGAATGATGAGGCTGGTTTCACTATTAAAGGGATGATGGGTCATGCAAGGACGGCTGAGTGGAGAAAGGTGAACTGAAATGGCATCTCTCTCATGCCATCACTAATTTAATGCTGTTATTACTGGTGTAAGTGGATTTTCATCTCTTTATATGCATTCCAACATTCAGTCACTGATATTTAACTTTAGATGAGCCTGACTGAAAAGGCTCCCCAAGGAGAAATCTGTTGGTTTCAATGGGGATTTTCATTCTCTAACAAAAATAATGAGGCAGCAGTAGCCAAGAGGTGAGGATAATAAGTTGGTGGTCACTGGATTTTTTTTTTTAGTCTGGCTGAGAAATTCCTAGCTGGAGAGGCAAGAGAACATACTCCATTTACTGATCAACTACCACTGTGATGCCTCAGAGCAAGGCAGTAAACTTAATTAATCCAAAAGAGCTGCCTGCCAGCATAAGGCTGTTGTATTAGCAAGTTCCTAAGTGAGCATATGTGTTACTGCATAAAACAAAGGGCTTTGCAAAAATGAAGCATACTTAGTCAGCTTTTCCCTTCATGAAAACGGAAAAAAAAGCAGCTGAGCAGGGAGTACATTTAGATCCATCATCTCTGGATCATGTTAATCTGTGCAAGATGCATCCCATTCAGTCTTTACTGCTGAAGAGACATGACAAGCTGAACATGCCATAGATCAAAAAGTTTATTTGTATGTACCTATTCTCAGTAGCATCATCATTCACATTTACATGGATCTGTTGAGGCAGTCAGAAGGTTTCTCATCTCCCCTTGATCTTTGAAAAAGTTGCATCTGCAATTATTTTCCCTCTCTCCTGCCTCTTCATTACCTCAGAGATCTCCCTCTATCTCTCTCTTGTTTTGTCTTGGATGTCCATCAAGAGCTCTGCTTTGATATTCATGTAGCAGCATGATTGAGATGCAAAAGAGATAGTTGCAGGGTCCTAGGTCATCTTCTTTTCCTCCTCTGTTTCCTTTTCACCTCTTGCACCTTTTTATCCTCCTCTCCTATCTTGCCCTGGTTCATCCTCTCTGCTGCTTCTTTGAGGTTGTATAACTAATTTTATGCCTGCATCCCAACATCATTTTTTTTTTTGTGCGATTCACAGAATAATCACCCATTTTAACCACAGAACGCATCGTGACATCATGCTCTCTGGTCAGCTTGAGGTTGTTGGAGGAAGAAAGGAAGGAAGGATGTTAAAAAGACTGTTTTATTCTTTTACTTTTACACACTTGGCATTCTTTGCGCTACCTTCCACTGGCTACAACATCTCATCCAGACACATTCCTGCTCTTTGGTCAGTTTCTCTAGAAGTAATACAAAGCCCTACCACTTGTCAGGTTACGAAAACGTTCTGCTCGTTGGCCTGCAGCCACTACTGGTCAGGTGTAGAGAGTTGGTAATTTGGCCTCCAGGATGAGTTGAACCTACTTCTAATTCTCGAACTTGTGAAGAAAGTTTGGACCCTCTGAGAAAAGAACACATTTGAGAAAGAGTTCAGGCGAAGCCACTTGATCCGGCTTTACCGTGGATTTGTGATTTCTTCCTGCCGACTGAACTAAACTGAACCTTCACCCTTTTTTGCCTCATAGTGTCTCTGAGGGTGTGCTGTAATGAGCCCTTTGTTCACTTTGTCAGATATTTGTCTGTACCTCTTCATTATAACGTCAGCAAGAAGACTGTTGTGTTTTTGTTCATGTTTCTCATGTATCTCAAACTCTTTACACCCACACTGAAAGGATTACATCTCAGACACACATGCCCATTCATCTTTTAACACACGCACACTCAAACAGATATTCACGTTATGCAGTGCTAGTAAAGTGTGATGCAACCGTGGCCTTTTGATCCCCAGGTCTTCAGAGTTGTACGAGGACAAGCTGTGCAGAGCTCTAAAATGTGTTAGCCCCCCCGGCCACAGCATTTGCACCACTGACCTTTTCAGACAGGCATGCTTGTGCTCAGTCCCGGCCATGTCTGTAAAGCCAATATCAAGTGATTTATTTCATTTGGCTGCTCAGGTACATCCTCTCGGCTGAATTGCGCTGCCTTAGGCAAAGATAAAGCTGCAGCCTGAGCCCTGGGGAGGGGATGCTGTGGATGTCCCCCCTCATCAGCTCTTAGCCACTGTCACATCCCCACCCTGCACAGAGAAACACCATAGATGCAACAACACAGGACAGGGATCAGCACTTAGAGGTTACTTGTGGCCTGTGCCATGTTTACACTTCACATTAGGGTTCTGGAGTATGGCCAAACACATTGACTCGCTCACTTAAAATGGTAAAACAGGCAACAAGAAAAGTAGCATAGTGGACAGCAGGCTGCTGTTTGACAACCAGGCTGTATCCTGGGGGGCTGAAACCCTGCTGTCTTTGTGTTACATTGAACAGAGTGGCAGGGGAAGGAAGCAGGGGGTAGAGGAGGCTGGAAATGGGCTTTGGAGGACATGGACCTATAGAGCCTTGCCTGCAGCAAGAGTATTAGGTATTCAACCTCCAAGGGTTGTATCAGTAAACTCTTAGAGGTCAGCATGAGAAAACGCATCCCTCCCACACACTCCTACTCACTGAGATTGGATAAATATCACAAAGTCTTCCAAAGAGAGAATTTGGAGTGTCTTGTTTATACATTAGCGTTTATGTCTGTACATAAACAGCGCCGTGTGATTATATGTCTCTCTTAAAGTGTATTGAAGTGCAATAGCTACTTTCATCATTTCAAATGTCAAAAGGCAGACCTGTTTGAAATGAGACGCCGTTCCTCCAAAGTGCTTTCAAGTTCCCATTGCAACTGATCTGGAATACACCTTCAACATCACCTGCAAAGAGCAATGCAGTGTTGCTTATTCTTTTCTTGACTCTAAATCTGGAAAAAAGAAGAATGAGAACATTTTGACACCAGCTACACAAGTATCCATTAATTCTCATCTCATTGCACGTCTTTCATCAGGAAGCGTGTGATGAGATCCCGTGTTCGCTGGAATGAATGTGTCACACACAGCATGTATCAGTCCGTCTTGTGCAGCTTATTTTGAATCCTCTTTAAAACTCTTCAAAAGTTGGAGGATGGTTTAGTGGTAGTTGAGACCATGTCATGCCTTCTCATGCTATATATAATTATATAGGGACTGGAAAGACTAATGTTGTGATAGATGCCTTTGATTGGAGGGGTGGATAGCTCAACAATTATCCGGAACTATCTGTGGTTCTGTGATAATGCCAAGAATTTTTCTTCAGCTAGGAATCTTAACAAATGGTTAACACATTTCTATATAAATTAAAAAATGTGAAATCTGGTCCCAATAACATTTCAAAAATTCTGTTTGTCAGAACGGAAGTTTCCAGTTAATTGTGGCGCAGCATTTTGTACCTAGATAGATGGCTTTCAGCGAAGGTAACTGAAGTGACCTGCTCCATGTTTGTAACTGAAAAGACTACTCTCTCCAGTGCTATTGGTTTTAATGAATATTTTACATATATCAATCATAGAATCATACATAGAATATATCAATCAGTGCAGTTCCACTCCTCTTTTCTAAAATCAGTCCTAATGGTAAAAGCTTACAAAGTCCAATCAGATATCAAAAGGAAATCACACATTAAACTCACTGAGGCCTGCGTTGAAGTGATAATCCTGAAAATATACTGTTTAGTTGTGACAAAAGAAGAAAGGAAAAAAATAAGGAATGTAGCTGATTAGTGTAACTTCATGTCATTTTATATGGTGACAGACTATACTATACTAAGGGAACTCAGTCTAGTCAACACTTAACTCTGGGATAAAACAATAAGACACTAAATTTAAGGGATATGAGTTTGAAACTAAAGAGAAGAAAAAATGATTTAAGCTTAAATATTTAGATGAGTGATGATGAATGATGCTCTGGGTACTTTTTAATTCTAACTTGAGTGGTTTCAAATGCACTGTGACTGTTGAAATGCATTTTTTTTTCCTTTCAGGAGATCAATGCCGCCAAAACAGCATGATATATAATCGATGTAGAAGTGCTACAAATTAAGCATCATATCCATACTGATATTTCAAAGATATTGTAGTCTGAGTTGAACTTGTTTTATGTGTCAGGTTCCAACAGCAGCAACTGGATTGATGAGGACCCTGCATGTCGAGCGGGCCTTCAGTGAGTTGAGTAGATGTTACACTTTTGTTGTTGTGCTGTGCACTTTGTTTTGTGCTACAGAGAATACTGTGACAGACCTGAAGTTCATCAGCAGATGAACCTTGAGATTGTGATTAGCTACTTGCTTTCGTTTGTGTTCGTCTCAGAGAGAGTTCTCACCTTTAAAGACAAACTGTGTTTGATCGCACAAAAGAATATGAAACAAGTCGGCTCTCTTTCATGTCGGTACAGTTGGAATGTTTCAAAGGCGCCAGGCTCTCTCAATCCATCCACCAGTGGAGCTATTCGCTTATTATGTGTTCCTCTGTGTCGCAGACAGGCGACGATCGCCTCAGGGCACGCGACCACAGTGTGTTCACAGATTGGACTTCATTAAAGCACAGAAGATTGCACCGGACAGGGATCACTGAGCCCCTCTCTCTGTCTCCCTCTCTCTTTCTCTCCTTCACTCTGTCTCACTTGACAGACTGAACCAGTGTCCTGACTGCGGAGATTTAATATAAAAGAAAAAAAATAAATAAATAATGCGAGCAGGGAAAATGGTGAAAGTTATCTTATTAAAACTTGAAAGAGAGATGCAAAAGAGGAGGAGGGGACGAACACAGGAGCTGGGGAATATATCCAGCAGAACTACTTGTTGGCCAGATGGCCATTGAGCATGTGTGTGTGTGCACATACAGGTATGTGATGCTGGTCATCATAGGATGTGTACCAACTTATGAAAGTGCCTTTACCCCACTGAGCCCCCACCCGAACCTCAGTTGTAGTGATCTCCAAACAACCCACCTGCTTTTGACCAGCTCAAGACATTTCACACCAGCTGTACAGTAACAAGGTGGAATCATCTCTCTCATGAAGTGACTGGGAATCTCAAAGCAAACTCGCTGTACTTCTACTAAAATCTGTATACGCATTGTGCTTTTATTCTTGGTCAAATAAAGACATATTGGTGGAATATCAGCTACAGAAGACTTTTTAAGGGGTTTAAAATAAAATAGAAAAGTGAACACCCAAAATCAGTGTCTCCATCATGCCACCATTTTCCAAAAATACATTTTCATTGTTCTTTAATGCCACATTTGAGACTGTGCAGACCAAACAGTTTTCTCCTGGAGTAGGAGGAAAAGCAATTACGATCTCATTGCTCTAATTGGAAGTTCCCTCTTTAGGAAAATTGTTTTGAGTTTCTCTGCTAGTTTTCCCTTCATTGCAATTCCCCCCAATAAAAGATGTGATGACGTTCTTCTCAATTCATTTATTTACGCTTGATAACCCAGGAGATTGTTTCTCACCTTCTGGAACTGCAGATGGTTTGTGGCTCTCACTATTTGGGTGTTTGTGTAAGTGGCTATTTGTGTCTGTGTCTGTGTGGAAATGCGTGTCAGCACACCAGCATGCTAGATTTTTGATATTTCCATGTAAATAAGCACTTGCCTTTCTACAGCAGACCGAGGAGGGCATGAATAAACACCAGGACAGAGCAAAGAGGATCACTTAGGTTCAATATGCAAGAGTTGGGTGGTTTCCCACAGGTTGTTTTTTATTTCTTTAACTTAGATGTGGACAGACATTAGAATACAGGAGATAGTAAACAGTGAAGGAATCGAATAAATTACAATATCCGTTTTGTTTTCCGCCTCTGCTTTATCTTGGGTGTCTATCAGTCAAGGTGATTGGTAGACGAGACAGAGGAAACAGCACTCTGTGTGTGTGTCTGAGTGTGTGTGTGTGTGTGTGTGTGTGTGTGTGTGTGTGTGTGTAGGCGAATACAGCAACTAAACTTTGAGAAAATGGCTGAGAGAGGAAATTATACATTTTTTCCATTGCCATGATTTCTGTCTGTCAGTGAACTCTGGTCCCGACAGAGTCCCTGATCCCCTGAAAAGCTACCTGAAGAATAATTACAAGCCAAACACAGGGTCACCCGTCCAATTTCTCATCTTCTTTACAAAAATGTCCCCAGCACCTCTAATAACTATATTTCCACATTAACATCTTAAAAAAAAGAGTAAACAGCAACAGAGATGAAACAGAAATCCTCCCCACCTTTAGACTGGAGTCTAATGCTTGTCATTGTTCTCAGTCTTTAAGACCATTCAGGTCGAGAGAAATATAGAAGCACAGTTTGACAGTTACACAGTGTTTTTATAACCTTTTTCCCTGCTCTTGTTAGCATGCATAAAACATGCAAAGCATTCTTTGGCCTGGAGAGAAATGTTAACAAGGACAAGAGACATCAGAGGAGAATGAAATCAAGAAAAACCTAATATATTTGAAGAAAAGGTTTTAGAGGAAATGCTGCTGCTTTATTTTTTTTTGGCGGACGACCCAACTACTCAGACAAAGTTATCAGTATAACGTGTCCATTTTACTCTCCCCTTGAGTTGCTGGCAATAGGCTGACAGACTACCTTGCTTAACCTCGAGTATAATAAATAGATGTTCGGAAAATAAAGAAGGACATCTTCCTGCCAGATGTAACTGTACTGTAGATTCTTAATTGAGAACAGAGGATGTTGCTTCATATTGGGACAGTTTGCATCAGAGTGAGGAAACAGTGGTCCACTATGTTTTACTGCAGGGAGTTTAATTTCAGTTTGTGCTTAGTGTCTAGAGCTGCCTTCACTATCCTGGGAGGTGTCTTTCCAGCATCCCTATACATAATAGATTGGTTATTTGAAATCCTGAATGTCCCAGTTAAGTTTGTGTCAGTTTAATTCATGAATAATTTCCACCTTGTTTTCCTTGGGCTTGTTACGCCTTCTCTCCTTACAGATCCTCTCTCTTTCCTCTCCGTCTGTGTGCGTCTCTCCTCCTCAGGCACTTTCTGTTCGTGAAAAAAGTACACTTTCTTCATCTCTCCTCAACCCTACTGCAAACAAAGTCTTCATGTTTAGCTTCCTTCTGAACCTCAATCCCTCTTTGCATCATTGATAGCCTCCAGATGTTGCTTTGCACAGGTTGTTTTTCTGTGTGAAGGACTTTCTCTTTTGTTTCTGGTGAGCCCCACTACCTTTCAGCACTCAGTGCACTGTTAACTGTTGTTCTCAGTACACAGGGGTATGAGCTCCTCAGCAGCGTTGGTCAATCAGTCACACTGACAGGCTAATAAAGGGTCTCTCTGTTAGAAAAGAGGTAATAGTAATCCACAGGTGGCAGATTCTTCATTTACTTTACCCTCTCTCTCCTCACTCGCTCTCTTACTCCCTCACTCTTTAAACAGGTGTTTTGTAATTGTTGAGTTCTGTGTCCAATTTAGCGTTAATCTTGGCTCACCTTCCACCGGGCCATTAAGTCTGGGCCTTTTTCATGCCTCGTGGACTGACTGTGGGGAGAGAGAGGTGATTGTGAAACCAGAGGAAAACAAAGCATGAGGAACAGTGGACGGTATAAACTCAATGTGCCATCGGCTCAGCGGGGCTGGTAATAGACAACATATCTCAGTTACACTTTGATGAGAAAAAATTGTCTCTACGTGTGTATCTTCATGGAAGTTGGGGAGTGTGTGGAAGATTATATTAGCCTTTCTTTCTCTTACTGTGTCCTTCAAACTGTCTTCCTTTCATTCCCTTCTTTCCCTTCTTCTCTTTTCATCTGTCCTCAGATACACTCCCTTCCCTCTTTCTCTCTTTTCTTCTTCTCCCTCTCTGTGTCTGTCTGTCTCTGGTCTCAAGGCCATCCTGCACCAACGCCGGACACAGCAGTCATTCAGCCGCCCACTCAGGTAGCTCCAGCGGGGGAAATTGGAGCCATGCATCACCCCTCTGTAGACTGACGATAGAAAAATTCCATTACAGTCTGTTGCATGTCTCCAGAAGAGAAGAGAGAGGGAAGTCAGAGAGCAAAAGAAGGAGGGAGTGGGGCTGTTTGAAGAGAGATAGAGAACAAGGGGGTATTTTGATAAAGAATGTCCAGCTAGGGGGACAGACAGGATAAAAGGGTAATGACTAGAAAGCATTACCATTACAATGTATCACTGTCATAACAGTGCAGCAGCGGGACTGTTCGAAACTGCTCAGCTCTGCTCTCCAGGGAGCTGTGACGCTGAGACTGCCAGCCACATCTAGAGATAGTTTATCCATTTTTAATAGAAATCTTTACGGTAAACAGCACCATGTAGCTGTGAGTTCAAGCTCTTTAGATGATAAGCATTTGCCCTGATGTGACACAAAGTCCCCTCCAAGCTCCAGGGATGTTACTGTGATCCCTGACCTCCCTCAAAATTTGGACAAGAAAAAGTAGAATTTACACTTAAATAATGCAGACTCAGTAGTGACTTTATTAGGTACAGCCAATCACGTGGTGGCAACTCAATAACAATGAAGAGGCTCGGTTGTTGTTCGGACCAAACATTAGAATGGCAGAGAGCTGTGATCTAAGTGACACTGGCAGGTGGTGCCAGACATGGTGATGTGAGTATTTGCTTTCACACCTAACTTGTTTGGTGCCGTTCAAATAAACACTGTTTGTGTTTGCCCGTTCGGTTAGTTTAGGTTGTTGTGAAACCTGTCAGCTGAACTCTGCTGCAAGTCTAAATAACTCTGGTGCAGTTTGACAGTGTTGTCAAAGTAAAACATACCAGCCACACAGAAGATTGAAAGCACACAGCAGATGTGTGCTTTCAACATGAATTCAAAAGGAAAACCATGTATGTCAAACAACATAAACATCATAAATATGAAACAGAAGAGAAGATACAGAACCTGAAAATATAGGAAAGTGTCATTTTAAGCCAGGCAAGATTAATATAGCAGATCAGAGGAAGACAAAGACGACAAAAACTGGCAGATCATTTCATTTTTTAAATAATTTGTTGTGTGTTAGTTTATTTTTATTTTCTAATTTTAACATCACTTATCAAATTGCACGTGTGCTTGTACTATAAGTACAGATTTATGAACAAGAACAACAAAAACTTGTATTTTCTCGGTCCTCTTGCAGGTTCCATATCTTCCTAAGATTCTCTTAGCCTCCAACGAGTGGAGAGCAGGCACTCATTAATCTACAGTCATTTTTTTAATAGCGTATTCAGTTATAATTCTTTTGGGAAGTGCCTCTTGAGCTTAAGTAGGCTTATAAAATGGATTTTATGATCATCTTAGTCATAAGATGCTTTTGGGGAAACAGAGGCCAGAACTAAAAAGGCAACAGTGTGTGTGGGTTTTTTTTTTTCTTGACTAAATGTACCAAACTACAGGTGTGAAAAGCAGCATCCACAGAAACTGCTGAGAGTAGTGGGAAAAAAACAAAACAAAACAGTGAGCAACAGTTCTGTGGGTGAGATACCTTGACAATGAGGAGAATGGCGCGAGTGATTCATGCCTGTTAGTATGCAGAATAACCATACCATGTTCAGCCTTCTGGTGGTGGTGGTGGTGGTGGTGATGGTGGTGTAATAGTGTGGGGAATATTTTCTTGTTGCACATTAGGCCAAACCAAATGAGCATCTGCAGCTGCATGAGGCTGTCATGTCAGTGTGGACCAGAATCTCTACGCTGTGCTTCCACCACCATGTTGAATCTATGCCACATACATTTTTTTCTATCAAAAGTACAGTGGGTGATAAAATGCACAATGGAATACTTTTTACACTACATGCAATAATTGTAGTCTTCAAATATCAGAGTCATTACAATACTTAAGCTAGTCCTTTGCTTGTCAGATGATGCACACTCCTACACACAGCAGGGACATACAGTTTCTGACTGGCACTTAGGCAGCCTAGTTAATCATCTGTTGTAACAATGTGTCTGAAAGGTAAGAGCATTGCTGTTTTTTTGTTGCAAAGACAATCTTTGGTTCTTCTTGCAGTGTTTGAATGATTTCCCATAAGGCCTTCACTTTGATCCACTGTTTCCAGAAACTCTGAAAGCTTTATCTCCATATACGCCGGAAGAGTTGATGCCTGCTCGTCTTTTGCTGTGCCATTTAGTAATGTGGCAAATGTTGTGCAAAATTGCTGCTGGTAATGGCTGCTGGAGTCTGGGACAGTGGTCTTGTTTTACAGCATTCCACTATGTTTTCAAATTGGCATGGTATTTTAATGTAGGCTGTTAAAATTTCACATGAGCAACATACAGATTTAACAGATTTAACATGAAGAAAATCAAGTTGCTATTTTTGAAAGTGCTCCACACATCATATTCCCCCCACAGTTCTTGAATATGTACAGTATATTTAAGGTTAAGGGGAAGAGAGAGAGAGGGGGGTGGTTTTAAGAGAGAGCTGTAGACTCTGAGCTGATCTTTCACCTTCTCATATGTGTGGCAGCCTAATGTAGTCTTGAGAGGGAATATTACAGGTGTTCTGCTGTGACTTGGGCTTCCAAAGCTGCGGTGAGCCGATAAGATTTTACTGACACAGCATCAACAAGCTGACCCCATCTCTCATTCACTGTCAGAGAAAAACTGAGGTGAAAGACAGCACAGGGAGGTGGAAGAAAAGGAGGAGCAAACAGACGAGATTAAGTGGACAGGGAAGGAGGCGGTGGTGAAATGAAGTGACAAGGGAAGGATGGAAGAAAAAGACGAGAGGAAAGGGGAAAAGACAGTGAGACAGCCCCATGAAGAAAGGGGATCTTGACAAACAAGGGAAAGACAACATCAAGGTGAAGAAGAGAGAGCCGGGAGGTTCGATGCAAGGTTAACGTTCCTCATTTCTTTTTGAATGTTGTCATTGCAGGCTGAAAACCTGACCCGCATGTCTAGTGTTTGGCAGTGTGGCCTAAAATGGTTTGTAAATGTCAACACTGAAAAAAAGAGCTCTTACATAAAGTGTAAATAGATTCATACCAAAGTGAATCATATTGCAAACTCAAAGGTTAAAATGATTATGATCTTGAATTCTAATCTTACATGAAGTATTAATCCATGTATGAATAAATGCAGTAGATGTGTCTATAATTCTTGAATTGAATTACAATAGATTCTTTTTTTATTAAATTATAAGAAATTTGTGGTTAAAATTTTAAGTCAGGTTCAAAAAGATTGACTGCTGTCTCACATTTTTTTTCCCCACAATTTTTTGGTGAGAAAAAGACGCCTGCTGTGTTGTTCAGTTTGGCAGCAATTATCTTGTGATCAAAACGTCATTTGTGTCATATTTAGTCAATTTCATCTTTCCTATTAGTAGTTTTTTTGGGGTTTTTTTGCCTATAAAAATACAAAAATCGCACGTTAGACTCATTTTAGTCCACCAGAACTGTGGGCATTTCAGCCTATTTTTAGTTTTTCTCTTAATATTTTAGTCTTCCTTTAGTTACATCAAAAAAGTGTCTAGTTTTAGTCAAGATCAAGTATGAGCATATTTTAGTATAACTTCATCAAACCTCTTCCAGCCATGATTTCTAGGCTGGAGGAGGTTAATGCAAGCGTAAGAAGCTCTGATTGAGGGTACTCTTCTCTCAAAATGCTGTGAGGGTGTCATCTTCTGTTAAAGCACTTACACATATTAAAGTCCTACATAGAGAAGCCTTCTCTGATTAGTTATTTTGGGTCATCAGGTCCACTGAACACATGTACATATTTAAGAGTGGCTCAAATCCAGCTCAAGATTTATGTCTGGCATTGCACGCCATCTGTCCAAAGCAGCAGCATCGCTATTAATGATATTGATCATGGGAGGATTTTGCAAGCAGTCTTTAGAAACACTGTATTCATCATTTATGATCAGTGGATAATCTCCTCCAAAACTATAACCAGTGTTATCATTTTGAAAATGCTTTTGCCTGTGGCTCCCCTGTGGCATCCAGTATGACTCTGTCTCTGTTATCAGTTTGTGTCTCTGAGGCAGGCAGCATTTTCTTGCTCTGTTGTTTCAAAATTAAGTATCGCAGGCCGTTTATCAGGCAGCCAACTGTCAGACAGGAACAATCTAGGGTTGTAGCATTGATAACAACAGCAACAGAATATGACTTTGGCACTGTATACAAGTTTATAGCCACCACTCAAGCCAGCAAGCTTGTCTGTCAGTAGCTTCAGTGCCTTTGATGTGAAGATAGACAAAGATATCACCTCACTCCCAGACTGTGTTTGTGAGTGTGTCTTTCAGCCTCTCTCGGCACTACGGGGGCTTTTAAGTCTGAAGATGAGCTAGATGACTTTTGAACACAGTGGAGGACTAATAACCGTATGAACAGCTGGGGCCAGCGTGTGAGAAAAACTGAGAGACGGACAGACAGACAGAAATGACAGGGAGGCAGGGGGAGAGGCAGACAGGGAAATAAGAAGGTGAGGCTGGGGAAGAAACAAGTAACGACTGCTGAGAGACAAGGTGGGAGGCAAGCACAGAGATGGGCAGAAGGAATAAACTGATTGATTTCAAGGGAGACACACAATCTGTTGTCCTATGGAATCTTCCCATTTATATCTAGCTGTATCGTACCATGTAGTTTAAATACATCATCTCGGTGCCAAGGGGGATGGGATCATGTCAGCTGTGGAAGACAGTGAAACACTGGGGCCGCTTTTTTTCCAGACACCGAGTCTGTGCAGAGGGCTTGGAGGAAGGCAGGCAGGCAGACAGGTGCACAGACCGATTTAGACATAGACAGAGAAAGGGGGGAGAGTGGGGATGAGAAGAGGGAAATATAGGGACAGGCTGAAAGAAATCAGACAAGAAAGTATGAAGACAGACATGGGGGCAGACACAGGAAATCAGATGGGCTGGGACCAGACGGGATACTGCAGAGGGACTGGTTGGCAGACATGGGGCGGGGGTTGGGGGGGGGCGTTCCACCTGCTGAGGTCCTACGTGAAGGACATCTCCTCTGTGTTAATTTGTGTGTGTGTGTGTGTGCGCATGTGTGTGCGTGTGTGTGTGTTAGTATCGATGCGCTGTATCTTGTTTGGATGTGTCCCCCGTTGTTTGTGTGCCAATGTTTGTTTATCTGTGCTTGTGGGTGTCTCACAATGTCTCTCCGAGCAGAGTGTGCGCATCTTTGTGTGCATGCGTATGTGTGTACTTGCTTATCTGTGCAGCGTGAACTGAATGCGTGCACCAGATGCCAAACATGCCATGTGTTTAAAAAAAAAAAAAAAAACCCTATGAAAATAAACAATGAAAGGTGTTTATAGTTACATCTGTTACAGTCACCCACTGCAACAACCTTTCTCAGAGCAATGCAAATATTGTTTTATCTTCATTTTTGTAATACTGCTTTTCTTTTCTACTCCAAATCAAGCAAGCATATTTTATTCCACAGTGTGAGACGATGGTAAGAAATGCTATAGTCACACCTGATAAAAATTAACATAGTTCTAAAGACAAATGTAGTTGTTTAACTATGCAACTGTGTTAATTACTTACACATCTTCTTGCACTAAGTTTATCACCATCATGAAAAGTGTCTTCAGTGAATGAAACTTTTATCACAGGTGTCATTCAGTACAATAGGGGTTCCCACACTGCAGGCCCTGGAGTGGCAAAGAAGACCAAGGAAAAAGCATGGATTGAAACTTAAGTTGAATGGATCTGTATCACATCAGGTATTCTGACTTGTTAAACACAGTTTTAACCAATAGCATCACTAATTTAGAACAGACCCATTATTAATAGTATTAGGTGCGCCTGTTCTTTTCCTGCTGTGACATGTCACAGTGTCTGCTGTGAAGAAGGTCTGATTCCTAAAGAAAACTGAAGAAACATGAGGGCCATGTACTACATGGACAGACCTTCAGCAGGCAGTAAAAGAAAAACTAGAGATACGCATCATTCAAATGCAAAATATAATTCTTCTTTTCAGTGTGAAAAGGAGAGGCTTGTGTCTTTCGTGTCTAAAAACCCTTTTAGGCATTTTCTTAAAGAAGCAGATAACTTTAAATACAGTTTTGTCTTAATATGCGCTGTTTAGAGCCAAGTTATCTATTTATATTCATCTTACATCCATTGGACTGATTTGCATTTGAGATGCACCAATCCTGCTTTATTTCTCTGATGTTGATTTTGATTCCAAAACTCTTGGCGCTAGATGATACTGAATGTCAATGCGAAACTATTGCTTCTTATCTTTTTCAGTTCATCTGCAACCCTCACTGTGTGGATCTGATTTGGATCTTGTGTTTGTCAGATAACATATGAGGTGTGAGGCTGTAACTACATAACACTATAGGTGGAAATGTTCATCCATCTTATACAGGAGTAAATTTTATTTTTTAGAAGGTTTGTGCAGTTGTGTTGTTTCATAACAACTTTAAGACAAAGAAACTGTTTCCAGTTTGGATTAGATACCAATCCAGCACTTTGATCAGTGTATCATTTGCATGGACTTGCATTGTGTCAGTGTAAAAAGTTTTCAGAAGCTCACATGCTTTTATTCAGCCACTGGTTAACCACTGCGTAATCACATAGCCATGCTTGGAGGTATCTGTAGTTCTGCAAGCTGGAACAGGAAAACACCTTATAAGAAATTGCACTTCTGGAATATAAAGGCAGTTCCCTGTTACCCTGCAGTAAGTCTATCGCCAATCCACCACTGGGTTATTGTGAAACACCAATCTTGTCCCCCCTTGACTCTGTTAGTGGTAGAGTAATATGTCAGGGTGCCAGTGGCTCTGCTTGAGCAAACCTCCAAGGAGGGTCTTTATTGACTCACAAGGAAGACCAGCAAATTTAGGCTTTAAATCCCTCACACACCCACACACGTGTTTGGAGTTATTCTGGCTGATTAGACATCAGGTTGAAATTTGGTGAATCTATACTGGGAATTACCAAAGGCCACTAAAATCCATGTAATAAAAAGGATGATGAAGGTATAAGTTGTCTTGTCCTGACAGGTGCAACATAAATGGAACGAGAATCCGAAAGAAGAAGAATTGCTCTTGATAGACAAGGTAGAAGTTCATCATGTACACAAACATCCAAGACAAGCTATTCTTTCTCAAAAGTATAGTCTTCACATTTGTGTAAAAGGTACAAGAGAGCTTCATCCATATTTACAGCACGAATCCATGCAGCATTTATGTTGATAGGCCTAGCATCAAGACAGACATATGGAAAACAGTTTTTATCTGACACAGTTGTTCCTAAAAAAATTTGCATCTGGGGTCGAGCTTGTTTGAAACTGTGATGTGTGAAACCCCTTAAGATGGTAACTGAATTTGGGCTGTGTAGTTAATCTTGAATTAACTGAGCAGGCAGGTTCTTTGTAAGGTTCTTTCCTTGTTAGTCATTCATGAAGTTGCTTATATTCCCATGTAGGATCTTTATGGCGCACACACAGGTGCTGTGCATAATAACAGCTTCCCCTGTGGAGGAGGAGGTTTTCTCTGTCTATCAAATCTAAGGCATACTGCCTATGTGCAAAAAAGAAAGCACAAGACATTGTGGCGACAGTGTACTGTAGAACAAAGAAGTTAGGTGTTAGGTGCTGTTTGTGTACTTTGAAAAAAAAACATTAAGTTCAAATGCCATTAGCTCACTGTTCCTATCACTGTCTGCTTAACCAGGAATTTACTGTAGTCCCACTGCTTTGTCTTACCACTAATGCTGTGAAACATCCACATAAACAACTCATAAAGTCCAATGGCTCCTTTCACTGGCAGCCCAGAGCTGCCTGGCCTTCCTGCCTCCAGCCACAGTATACTGGCTGGCTGGCTGTGTGGAGGCCCACTGCTGGGTATTATCTCCATCACTACCATATGCCTCAGTGCTGTGCTGTCTCTGGGCTGTTTGTCAGCTTCTTCCTTCACTTCTTCCTGATTTCCCCCCTGCATATATCTGCCCATCCTCTGTCTTTGTCTTCTTCTCACTCTTGCCTTCTATCTCTGGCACAGACACACACATACAAAACAAGGCCTGGTGACAGCACACTCAGCAGTTATCTGCCTCTTTTCATTCTGTGTTCACATGCAGGGTAACAGCACAGTAGTTCCCCTTAAACATCATTCCTCTTAGTTGTGCAATGTGTTAATCACTTGGGGCCTGTTTTTGGGGATCATTATAAAACTACAGTGGAGCTGTTGTGTAGTTATTATTATTATCTTATTATTATGTCATATCACATTATCGCAAACTTGCTGTTAAAGGATAAGTCTGGTGCGATTCTATATTGACAGCAAATCCAATAAAAAAAGACCAAAGCCAACAATGCATTGATACTACTAACAAGTATTTTCTGTACAAAGCCATAGACCTCCACTGTTGCACTGGTTTGACATGTACACATGCTGTACTGATGCTGTAAACAATCACCAAGGGTGTATTAGCTGAAAATAGTCTCCAACAAATACACTGTTTACTCCTTTTTTGAGTGATGTTTGATTAAAACTACAGTGTAATGCTGTTTTAGAACATTGCTTAGCCTTTTTGAAAAATAAAACTATATATTTGTGACCCTTTTTGAAGGTTTAGTAGGACCAAATGGGCCTGAGTGCCATAGACACAAGAGTGTGAAAATATTGAGACAACTAATGCAGTGTGGTTTTCATGGGATTTGTTGGTATTAAGAAACAGAGTTTTATTTACATACATAACTATGCCTATGTTTTATTTTTATTTCACTTCGCTTCACCTACCTGATAGACAGCATAAAGTAAAAAGTATGTGAAGTTTTAACTCAACCATATTACGTTTCTAATAGTAGTCTTTCCATAGTGTTTGCACCTTGTGAATGTACACAGTCACTGGAAAGTTGCAAAGTCATTTTCTCAACATAACTTCTGCTGTACTTGATAAGTAATGCAATATCTATGTGTACTACAGATGATGGCTGGACAGGCAGTCACTCACTGCCTGGGCTGGTTGGCCCTGAGGCTGTCTGTCTGCTTTTTTGTTCTGTTCTTAGTAAGCTACAGGGAGGTGTAGGCAAATATGCCTGAGCTATAGTGCCTCAGCCTCACTGTGTGTCTGTGAGTGTTAGTGTTTGTGTGTGTGTGTGTGTCTTTCTCTGTGTGTGAGTATGTCTGTATGACCGTGTCATGGACAGCAGTGATTGATGTGCTACCTGTCTAGCCTGATTAATTACACTCCAGGTCGAGGCATACTCCAGCAGAATACATATATGCACACATACGGACACATGACAACTCACCCACAGGCCCAGTACACATGTGATGTAGATCCTGAGCATCCTGACTCTGCCACTGCAAACACATGCAGTACCTACAAACATTAACATAACATAATGTATTCCTTTATGCATGTTACTGTACCACACATATACCAAATGATTCAGTCCTCCTCTGGGCCAGTAAACAACAAATCTGTGTCAGTGTTTTGACCTTAGAAATATCTACCTGTCGAACATGCTACCAAGCTTTCAAAAAAAAACAAACAGTTGTAACATTGTCCAGTCCGTCATCCTCCTCTCACTTTTATTTTCACTGGATTATCACACAAAATAATCAAAATATTGTAGTAGATATGTAATGTATTGCGCATTTAACTAACCCTAACCCTCACTAATGAAAAAATTATGATTATCATGCCTCACACTAGTAATCACATCAGTAAAAAGTTATAACACCCATTCCTGTTTCATTCACAGTCGAGTTTGCATCAGTTTGGTGGTTTGCCTCCCTCCAGCTCTCCTTCTCATCCACACATTGGCAACACAGCTATCCTAAGTGATAAATAGGCTTCAATTAAGGCCCTGCTTTGTAGACTGCAATGTGTCATCTCTGCCTAGGTCGCCTTAACATTTATTCAATAAGGATTCAGCAGTGAGCAAGAGAGAGGGAGAAAAGACAAATGGATCCGAAAGATTCCAGGTCATGTTCGTCTGCTATCTGGGAAAGAGCTCCCCAATGATTATTGCATTGGCGTCGCCACTGCAGTTTAGCGTCGGTGTTGTATTCATCAAAACAGGCTTGAAGGCAGCTCAATGTGATTAGGTTATTTCTTGGCTAACTAATGACTATTATTTTTTATGACAGGAGATTCAGTGTGTGTCTTTGTTTACTCAGTAAACAACCTCAGGCTTATTCCAGAAAGAGAATTTTGGTGTTTTTCCTCTCAACTGCTTATGAGCAGGAAGAAGAAACTTATGAAATGTTGAAATGTGAGATTTGACGCTTTTGTTATTTCACTCAGATACATCTGTACGCTTTAATTAGGTATTTGTTGAATACCTAATGTGAACTGGATGTACTGTATTTGTGGAACTGTATTTACACGATTGTTTCAGTCTGTTTCAGTCTTTCTTCCTAGACTAAGACGAATGTTGTGTTGGTGATGGATAGAGAGCTGAAGAGAAGAACGGGGGTTACCTGTCTCTGCGTTGGCTTTAAAATGCTCATTACTGTGACTTGCTGCAAAGCAACGCAGGTCACCTTGGAGAGAATTGCTTTTCTGTAACATCTGATTAAGAACCCACTATGTCTTGTGCCATTTTGAATACCATGAAACTCTGCATCAACCAAGCCCAAACTGACATTTCGGGAGAGAAAGTGTTGTCATACATTTATGGCGTTATCAGCTATGTTCCCAATCTGCCTTTGTATGAGTGAAATGGTCCGATTTTTTAATTGGAAGAGGCATGGTGTACAAACTGAGCTGGGGACTGTGGTTTTAATCAAGAGAAATGTGATTTTGATGAGCTAATTCCAGCTGATTTTCTGGCATGCATGTGTATGTGAATGTGTGTCTGTCTGTCTCTCTGCTTGTGTGTGTGTGTGAGTGAGTGAGTGAGTATCCCTCTGGTAGATTCATTAGATGAGGCCCTTGGTAGATTGTTTCCTGCCAAAGTAATGAATGATCTGTTCTCTGTGGAGAACTTAAGAGGAGAGATGCGGAGGGGAGGAGAGCGATCGGGCCGTAGAGAAAAGTTGAGGAATGGATCAGTAAAGAAGCAAGGTGTAGAATTAAAAGGAGAGTGGATGGTGAAGGGGGGAAGTGAGGACATTTGGGGAGATAGTGGGGGCGAACTAACAGAGGATCTTCACCAGAGAAAGCTTTGATTGGCTGACTTTGCATTATCCCTCACTTGTTTTAGTCAGTGTTCTATGTTCCCAGAAGTTGGGAGAGATGAGCTTTGAGGTCTGCAACATTTATATGGATGGATAGGAGTTGTATTGAAAGCTCTGTGGCTGTGTATGTATTTGTGTGTGCGTGCGTGCGTGCGTGCCCATCTGTTCTCTGCGTGTTCCACTTGCATCTCAGCTTGGCTTGTTTTTGGTTTCATGTCCCCCTGCAGGCAGTCATTTAAAGACATGCATCCATGTGTCTCTAGATCACCTCTGCAGGATGCGCTCAGGGTGGTTCAGCGATATAAGTGAATTGACCTATGAGCCCCCTCTGTGTGGGCGTATTTCCCAGAATGCGAGGTTTGGAGGCAGTGTTCACTGGGCGCCTCATTATGTTGGAAGACGGGACTCGAGGGAGGAAGTCAGGTTTTTGGGAGCAACATCCCTTCTGGCTGTGCTTCATAGAATTTTCTTGGCAGACGAATTTGTGTTTTTCGTAGTGTTTATTTTTCTCTCCTCTCACTCTCAACTGCATTGTTCCATTACAATGAATGAAGGCGCTGTGCTGAATACAAATGTAGCATTTTAATCGAGGGTTGTGCCTCTAAGGTACGATTCACCCAATTTTAACTGGTCTGTTAGGCAACCCCAGGGTCTGTGCTCAGTGTTAATTATCTGAAGTTCAACAAACAATTAAATACATGCACGTCTGGTGTTGCATGTGTAGAAGACGCCAAGGTGAGGACAAGCCTTGAACCATCATTGGGAGCCTTTGTAAAGTGTTTTACAGCAATAGACACATTTTGATAGAAGTTGCTTAAGTGGGAATCAGAATGGGTCACTGGCCACTGGAAATTATCCCAGATCTGATAATGAGTAGCTGTTGATTTTAGGTGTATTTTAGATATTTGGCTTAATATCTACTCAAGCTAATGGAGTTATGTATCTTGCTTAAAGGCACTCTAACAAGATTTCATAATGGATTGATATGCTGTTTATGTGTTTATCTCACTGGTAACAGTACAAACACAACCTGCCTTAAGATGAGTTTGAATTCAAATGTGATCAAACTTAGTGCAGAGACCACATTGAAGCACATACATAGGAAGTTTTGGCTGCAAGAGAGATGCTGTGTCACAGACACTGCAGTTTGCTGTTTAATTAGATGAAACCAGTTCAGTCTGTTCAGCTCCTCTCCCAGATCCTCCCAGTTTGTGAGTTCTACACAGCCTCCTAGCTGGCTAACTCTTCAGTTCAAATTCGTCATACATCTAGTCCTGCTCCAACAGTTTTGAAATTCACAGAACTCCATAGGTTACGTGCTGCCAGTCTTTTATGCCTTCCTATTTGCCACCTGTTTTTACTGCAGTTCTTTTTTTTTTCCTACAAAGTAGTGCTGAAAAGGGATCAATGTGTTTAGATAAGGTTACATGTATGTAATGTATATGTACATTATTTATGTGAATATAGACATATAGACATATTATATGTCTAGATGTATAATCAAAAGATAAAGATACGCAAACATTTGCTGTAGTAATAACGTAATAACCAAGGAAAAGATGGAGTCGTCTCCCCAAAGGGATGTATGGGTCCTTGTTTCTTCATACAATCACTGCTGTTGGCCAGTGTGATGAACAGTGACAGGGGCCAGGGAGACCCATCTTACTGAGACCATGATTCATCACAACCTTTAGAAAAACTTCCCTGTGTGGTATTGAGCAAGCGGCAGGCTCGCTAGTAAGTGTCTGACCAAGCTGGGCACATGTGTCACTGAAAGGCAAACCGGAGGTAAAAGACATCATGATAAATAAAAAAAAACTGACAGCAGACAATATGCAATACCCCCAGGCACCCATTTCTTCTTCCCACAGGGGTGTCATCTTTTTTTTTCCTTTTTCTTTTTTTTTTTGATCCAGTCTAGACAGTGTGGTTTTGTGTGGTCTTTTTTTCCCTACAGACACAAAGAGGTTTCTGATGATAACTGCCAGACATCAGCTCAGCTTTTAGTTGTGGCTTCCTTGCAGCGTCACTTGAGTTTCAATTTACCAAAAGTTTTCCAAACAAAAGTCCACAATTATTAGCAAGTTCTGACTTGAATCACAGAATTGTGTGGTATAAATTGTGTATGTTTGTGCAGGAAACGCTCTATTGAGCATGGCAATGTGCTGCTGTTACAGGTATACTGCTCTTATTCTTTCTGGCTGCGTTTGTGACCTTTTTAAACTTACAAACATCCCTCCAGCAGTCTGTCATAACCTCAGGAGCATGATAGACCAATGAACACAGCTCCTGAGCTGTTGGTAGCTTTTGGCTGCTAGTATAAATGTCTACAACAACAAACTTAGCGATTACTCATGTGCTTGTACAAAAAGGTTATTTCAGGCCTCTGACAGCGTATATATGTTTAGAAGGTCAAGGTGGTAACAAAGGTTTTCTTTGTATCTCCCCCTCCTAACTCCTAGTGAATTATTCTGCATTTATAAAAATTACATCAACATGTATGGTTACTAGGATCACTTAATTTGATGTTTGTTATTTTGGTTGAAAGAATGCGCAGATTTTAGATTAGTTACTTCTTACTACTAGTTGATTTACAAAAAACTCTTCTTATCATTTATGATTAGAAGGAGATCTGGCTATTTAATTCATATGCTATTCAAGCCCACACAGCTTTGATTGGCTTGGTTGTTTTTCCAACTGGGGAAACAGCCATGAATGAGCTCAACATCACACCTCTTTGAACTACAGTTCATACGTGTGGAACCAGGCGAGGCTTGGATGGCACATCACTTTTGTCACGCCTGACCTGTGAGTTAAAGTAACAGGTTTCAGCACTCCCACAAGATGGAGCAGCCATATTTAGCTCCAGTGTGAACATAGCCTCTGTCTCATCATCTTTTAGCAGCTTGTAGCATCGGTGCTATGGCAACAGTGCAACAGAGAGGAAGCTGCTGTGTCAAATAAACAGACTGTGGTGAAATGACTGAGTAGCATTGTCATATATATGACATCCTCTATAAATATTGGTGCAGATTTGTGCTTGGGCTGAGATTCTAGGGTTCAACCTCACTTGCTAATTAGGCTATCAACCCCGTGTCTGAGCTTGTGTGGTTACACAGTTATTTGTCAAGGCCAATAAAGAAGGTTGGAGGGTCACAACTGACCATCAATGTCCGTTATTCAATGGTTATGCTGAGGTATCTGTCTTTTGGTCCAGCAGTTTGGTCCAAACTGAAAATATCTCAGCAAAATTGTCTTGGATTGCCAAGAAAAATTTGTACAGACATTCATGGTGCCCAGAGGATGAATCATACCAGCTTTGGTGATCCCCTGACTTTTCCCCTGTCGCCACCAGCAGGTCTGAATTTTCACTTATTCAGTAAAATATCTCATGAACTCTTCACTGAAAGTCAAAGAAAAGAGATCATGGGAGTTGGTAGTCATTATGTGTTTGCTTAAAATACAGAAGCCATCTATAGTTAACTAATGTGACGTAGCTTTTAACCAGTCAAACAATACACTGAGTAGAACTACTTTAAGTCTAGCCACTCAAACAAATTTAGATTATGCCAGTTTCCTATCACCAGTATCTCTATTGATGTATAAAAACTTTCATCTGTCAAGAAAAAAGACCCTTCAAAGGAGGTGTTTTGCATTCTTAAAACCGTCCAAGGTCGCATCCTGATCTTTTATGTTCGCAGTTAGAGTCAGTGATGCGTCTGTTTCTGTTCAAATCTTTCTTGAGCATTCAGGGATGGATGTGGATAAACGTTAACCTCGCATTTAAAGCAAACAAGCAGTTTCACTAAGCAAAGTCTTCTCATCAAAGTGAAAAAACACTTTTTTTCCCTTTTTTTTTACCGTAACAAACTCTTTGAAAGCTCATGTTGGAGAAAGTCTGGACTCAGCAAAGCTGTCAGCTGCTTTCAAACAGGCTGTTTGCCCTACTTGTTTCTGAAGCTTCTAAAGAACAGAAGAAGCCTTAGAAGAGAGAGAGGTGTTGTATCTTAAGGCGTGTGGTGGTATGTTTAAGCACATATGAATATAAATACATAACAGAAGTGGTGCTCCTTTTTATTTTGTGCTTCACCTGAAAACACTCCAAACTCCACTCCACCAGTTGACTTCCACTCTTTGTAAGGCTGAACATCACTTAAAGCTATCGAGCTGCATTTATGACTATATTTATTAACCTCTCAATTCATGTTATACCACTCATTCCCTCATCCACCTTCACTCATTCCACTTATGTTAATTGAAATGCCATCATGAATAATGCCAAATGGCGGTGGTAGAGGGACATTTGGCTCACCTCGCGTATGAGTATCCTTAGATAAATGAGTGACAGCTGTGTGGATCAGGTGGTTATTTATAGATGATGTTGGCAAGTGTCTTCAAAATGGCATTTGCCATGAAAAAGGCAGAACTGGCAACAGCTTTGGAAGAAGGGGCTGAGACATGTTTGGAGTAGCAATGACTATCCGAGTGACAGGGGAGGAGAGGAGAGGAGAGGAGAGGATAGTGGTGCTGGACAGCTCCCACTTCAGATTGCCTCGTCAATGCAATTTATTTCTAAGTTTGGGTCAGTCTAGTGGGATCCAGGCAGGCCATTTAGCAGGAGCCGGGTACACATTCCCTTCAGTCTGCCCATTAATCTAGATTTCTCCTGAATTTATTTGTTGGTTTTCCAGTGTTTAGAGACCACTTGTTAGTAAGACATTTCCCCTTGTTCCTGTGATGGAAAATGGCTATTCCAGGGAAGCAAGGCTTTCTCATGTAAGGAAATGCGGAAAAACATCTACAGCTTTATCTCACAAACACAGACACATGGAGACTCTTATCACAGAGAATCACACTTTGGTGCTTGGTCACAGATCAGCCCAGCTTAGTAGGGCTTTTTTTTCTTACTCTGATTTCATCTGTGAAGCTATGCAGCCAGGCCAGGCAGTACAGCCAGCCACCAGAGAGGGCCATTATGGCAGACCGCTTACTATAAGGCCATACGGGCATCCAGTAAATCAGGTTACTCAAACACACAGTCAGCCAGTTATGCCTCTTGTCAGCCAGTCAGCCAACCAGAGAGCCTAGTGAGAATTCACTGATTCTCAGTCGAATTCTGTCTGATTTACTGCGATGAGAAGTTGTATAGTTTGTTGTTATATCTGTTCGTTTTACTAAAAAAAAAAAAGTTGGAACTTTAACATGTGGTCGGTTCACATTAATTCCACGGCAACCGGCACAGGCTAATCTTTAGTTAATTTTAGAAGAGTCATTGTGCCTTCACTGCCTCATGGAGTGACAAGCTATAAGGTGACTTCAGATTTGTTGACATGATAATGTTATAGCAGGCAGTTTTTAACAGGAAGCAGGAAGCCTCAACTTTTTTCAGAACTTCTCTGAATGTGGTGTCGAATCCAAACTGCTTCGTACATTGCTTGTCATTTGGTTTGATTTTTCCTCCATCTTGCATTAACAAAGATAACAACTATTACTTAGTTTACTGATAGGGCAACCGAGCATGCTGTTATCAAAGTGTATTTTACAAACTCCCTTCACTGAAGTATTAATTCAGATTTGCGCTTTTTCACAATGTGTGAAATTTCTATGTTGTGAAAAATGAATTACAATTTGCACGAAAAGGTTACTTTAACTCTAAAATGAATGTAGGTAATAGCTGGCTACATTAGCTGTCATGAAACACGACTGTGACTGTGTCCGGTTAAGACACACAAGGAGCAGGAGAGGATGAATTAAAAAAAAATCATCAAAAGGTTTATTTTCCACATTGCCTACTCATAGTTATAAGTGTTTATGTATACAGGGCGACAGATGGTAACGAAAGACGATTCTGGTGCTTCCTCTGGATTTATCTCATGCAGATTCCAACACATGTTGTCATGTATGACCTTAAGTGTATGTAAGGCATTAGACACCACCATTAGACACACACACATACACACACACAAACCTTCATTAGCTGTTCTGTCATCATTGTTTACCCTGTGCAGAGGCGGGGATGCTCCACTGCTTTTCACATCAATCTGCCACAGCAGTAGCATCACACTCCCTGCCTCTTCTCTTTCTCCCTCCCCCTCTCTCTTTCATACGCTCACACACACACACAGAAACATACACTTTATACACTGTCTCTGTGTGTTGCATCATCCCATGTTCCCCCTCCAACGCTAGCAGGAAAGCACATACAGTACACAAATACAAGCAAGTTACTGAAGCAACACTTTCTGTCCGTTTCATTACTCACAGCAGAGGTGGCCTTACACACCAACACACACTGACACACACAATCAAGCAAAATGCCCTTAGTCTTGCTATCCTGTTTATGGCAGATGGTGATAGACCCACAGCTTCTGGCACCGCTCTGATCTTGCTGGGAGGAAAGAACCAAATAAATGAACAGGTGATGAAAGAAAGAAGCAGTTTATATGAAATGGAATTCAAATGGATGCCCACGTAACAGAGGCCTAAAATGTGAAAGAATAGTAGCAGAGGAAAAGTGGTCAAAAATGTTAACAATGAGACAAACAAAAAAACACTTGTTACGTGACAGAATACTGTAGTTGCAAATGAAACTTTTCATCCATTATGGATTTTTTTGGCCTTGGTACTCATTTTCCTCTTCTGTTCCCACCCACACTTCAACACCCCTTATGTGATATACAATACCACTTTCAACGAAACAAATTACCAAGTGGTGGGAACATAATAGAAGTATACATTTTCAGTGTTCCAAATTGTAGGAGAATATCACAGTTTATGTATATAGCATTTAGTATTTATAGAACAGAAACTTCTGAACTCTGAATTGTGTTAGTATATGAATGAGGAAAGCAGCCTAGGCTCCTGGGTATGTTCACAATAATAACCTGATAGTTTTTTTGTTTTTTTTGTTCAGAATTAGCTCAGAGAGAGATGGATAGATTAACTAAAGATGCAGAAACACTGGTATGGTCCAGTGAAGGAAAATTAACATCCCTACAAAGCAATCAAATCCTTTGCAGGCACCTTTTATTATGTATGTTTACTTCTGTTGAAACAGAATCATGTTATATATGAAACAATAAGTAGTAAATGTTTGCTATTATTGCAGATAATTAGCTAGTTTTAGACAAGACAACAATTTGGAGAGCTAATTGTTGAGTTTACTTTCAATCTCACAAGTGCTTAAACAATATTTGTACAGTTAAGGTTTATCTAGAAAGTTTTTAAAAGGCCATGCTGCTTGCCCGATGTTTTTATGCTAGACTTGATAATGGGCCCATTTTCTCAGTTTTCTACAGCAGAGGTTGTGGTGCATAACCCACAGAGTTTCAACCCAGGTTGAAAAATACAGTAATTTTCATTGCATTCTTCTTGTTTTTCCACTTGCTAATCGAATCTGCACGACTAGAAATGAATTTGGTGTTACATACAGTACAGAAGAATAAGTCTGCACACTGGGTGCCTGTTTGTTTCATGACATATTTCAGGTGGCTGTGTCGTTCATGTGACTTTTATCCATTTGTCCATTGAGCAGGTGTAATGAACAAAAAATGTGTAATGTGTTCATGTGTAAACAACAATCAATATATTAAGCACATTCAGTTAAGTACCCTTGTGTATTATGGGCATAAGAACCAAAATAATAAGAATTACAATTTTAGAGTTAGAGCAGAGACATGTTTTGATTAACATCTGTAGCTCAGTTTTAACATTTTCCATCAAAACAGTTTATGCTCATAAACAGTCCCTGTGATGTTCAGATGTAGTGACTGATACTGTGCCGCTGAGGGGAACCACTCACATTTGAATTTAGAGTGTATTAATGTGAAGTGGCACACCTTTCAAAGCTAAACCTAGGTTGACCTTATGAAATGGAGTTGTCGATGGGGACAGATGATCTTTATTTGTTTGTGAAAAGGGCAGCTGGAGAGCAACAATAATAGCTCTCCTGCTGCTTCAATAATGATATAACACATCTGTAAAAGTCATTCTGTGCCTAGGTGAAGAGTTACCAAGCTTATGAGCCATGACCAGCATCCTGTTTTCATTTTATCACATACAGAGATGTATTTTCTTACTTTTGTATTTAATAGCTAAGATTTGACTACCCACAACACATGCATTCAGTGCCCTTCATCATATCGATAAACCACCATGACATTTAGTCAGTTTAAAGAAAGAAAATTCAGTATTCTAAAGATTCAAGTAGCTGGTTTGAATGTCTGGACTGCAGGAAAAATTAATGACTAATGCACTCTAATCCCCAAGCAATAAGTGCATAATTGCCCTTGAGCAAGGCAATTAGTGCTAAATTTCCCCAGTGGAGCAACAAGCCAACAACAAATGATTGTAGTCTATAGTCATAGCCTACAGTAGATGTGAATGTGAAGTATTAAAAACTAGGTAAAGTCAATGTTTATGGCACATTTCCCAACAGTAGTTACAAAGTGCTTTATAGCAGGGTGAAATTAAGAGAGAAAATTGAACAGACAGACAACAAAAAGTATAAAAACATGCACACAAAGTGTACAAACCACAAAATAAAGCTACAAGATCATGAAGAACCAAAGAAAACTGATTTTAAATGTGCTCTCCAAAAATGTGCAGTGATTTGGCTTCTCTGAGACAAAGCTGTTCCAAAATCAAGGAGCAAAACAGACAAACGTTAATCAAAAACAGTCATTAATTCTGTTCCTAACATGCATGCCATGTACAAATTTGTCATCTTGTCTCCACTTGCATAATTAAGACATAAGTATAAATCCAGGGTGACTGTCCATATCTGCTGTACTTGTTATACCAACAAGCCCTGTGCATTCACCTACTTAACACAGCGAAAAGATTTAAAAAGAAGATACAGAGCTAGTGTGGCGCTAAGTTATTCATAGCGGAGATTGGGCATTTTGCCATAAAGTAATTAGTAGAAGAAGCAGTAGTGTTTCTTTTCCTTTTTTTTAAAAAAAAAAAATTGAATGTACAATATGCAACCTACATTTGAGAAATAACACCATTAACTATGCTGTTGGAGGCCAAATGAGGCACCTCTCTCAGATGGTACATTCAGCCTGTGTCTCTGCTCTTGCCAGAGCAGAGATGATACTGTGCATCAAAGAACAAATAACAGGCCATGATTTATAGACAACACATTGAAGTGATGGAGGTGGGTAATTGTTGGCTTTGGTGGCAAATAGTAAAATAGAAGAACATTAGGAATGCATATATATATATATATATATATATACTCTCCCACCACCTTTACATTATGATTTACTAAGAATATTTGTATTGCAACCAGGACGTCCCATTATCACTGTCACTCCCTGCCACTCCACACCGCAGTCAGTGTGATTTTTATATCAGTATATCAGTGCAGTACATGCTGTCAGCTACCCAATCAGTCAGAGAGCCCCGCTGTTATGGTCGTGTTCTGACCCCTCCACTCTGTCTGTCCCTACTTAGCCCTCATATAGATCGGCATTAGATCACACTGGATTCAGGCACTGCACTGGCAGTGGCTGAGTGGATTAGAGGACTGACCTGACTCCACATCTACATGCTGTGCCAGTGTTAACTTTAGCAGCTGGTTTTGGTTTAGTTTTAGTCCAAAGTCTTTTGACATGTTAGCATCATTTTTTTGTCTTACATTTTTTTTTTTTTTTTTTTTTTACATCTTCAGTCCATTTTGAGATTACAGCTGTTGCTATCTTTGTGAACAGTTACCATGGTTACAGGTGTCTCTTGCAAGTCCATGTCAGTCTGCTCTGCAGTAGTACAGACTGACTCACCTTAGTAAATCCAGTTACTGTGTTCAACAGAACCGGTCTCGCTAATCTAATCTAGTACAGCTGTTCCTGCTAATTTCGCATTACTGAAGCTACCTGTGCTGTTCAGTGCAGAGCAGCGAGTCATTCAGGAGCTGGATTCACTCACCTATTCACTAAAATACTGTTTTACATTTTCTAGGGCTAGGCAAGGCACAATTCAGACACAAGGCAATTCAACATGCTTCAGAGAAAAATACATTAAAAACATTAAGATGACATTAAAATTAAAAAAAAGGTAGCCGACTGAAAGCAGCGTTAATGTTACCTCCACATCTACAGCATTTTATAGTTACATCAGTTTACCTTTTTATAAATGCCAGTGTTCTGCCTGCATGTATTTGTAGTTTGCCTCATGTTTTTTGTTGCCGCTCATTGTGTAATTGTCAGTGGATTGTAGATGAATCCATAAATCTGCTTCTTCCAAGAACAGCTAACGTCAGATAACATTACTGAAGCACACGTAACTTTGTCTGTTGGGGTGTTTCTCATTAATAGTAGAGCAACGTGTCAAGTACATAAATCATCTTCTGAACAAGAGATATTTTGGATAGCTGTGACCAGTTAGTAGTGGCTTTCTCTTCCATTTTATCAACATGATGCGGCTGGTTAAGCATCACACTCTGAGGCCATGTTTAGATCAAAGTTGACATTGTTGAGTTACAGCATCACAAACTATAACTAGGTGCAGTGCACCAGATTGTTTTCACTTAAGGCTGGTTCACACAGAGTTTAGACGTGTTTTTGACGTCCATCACTTGTCCGTCTCACTGAACAGACTGAATACCATTCTACTTAATGTATGAGTTCACACTGACTTCCAGACATGCATCACCTAGGGGCACCTGCAATTTTTTAATGCTCCCATTTTTTTTTTCTTTACCTCTGATATGCTTAATGAAGCTCAATAGACAGCTTTTTAAATCACACAAATCTTTGACTATTTATGTGTTGTGAACTTTTTAATGGTATATGTGGCGATTGATCAGGCTTGTGATGTATCTATGAGATTTCTGGTTTCAATTTCCCCAACCCTCTGTAGGGTGGGGGAAATCGCTAAATCCACACATAAAAACTGATTTCTTCCTGTTGAGTCTACATCAAAGCTATTTTTGTCGGGTAAATTTCTGCTTTCCGTCAGCCTGGTGAAAACAGTTGGTCCAGCCGCTCTCCCCTCAGCTACTCTGCGCTGCTGACAGACAGTCAGACAGACAGACAGTTGGTTCTGATGAGAGACACCGAACGGATGTGAACTGAACAGACCAAACGCTTCAAGAGTGCATATGCCCCGCTCACATCTCGCTTTCAGAGTGGATTCTCAGTCAGAATTATGATCAAACTTACATTCAGCTGGTGCAACAGCTGCACAACTTTGCTAGTCTGCTTCTGCGGTTCTGTCTCAGTGTAGCCTTGACCTTTGTGCCAAGTATGAGCACATTAAAATTATGCTCTAATAGAAGCTGTAAATATGAATGCTGGAATATACTCTGTACAGCCTTAGAGCAATGAGAAGGCTCTTTCTTCAACAGCTTGCACGGTATATAAACTTTATGCAAGAGTATACTGTAGTGGTAAAACTCCCCTCCTGCTATGACGGTCTTGCCCTCCCATAACAGGAGTCTGAATCCTCTCTGGAAAGATGCCCGGAGCTCCCTCTCTCAACTGGAAGGAGGCTTTGGGTTTCATTATACAATTCCTTAGAAAATCTTTTTGATACTTTGAGCTGTGTAATCCCTCTTTCTGTTTATCCCTCTTTCTCTTACATTACACTGATGCACTGGAGATACAGACAGCAGTTGGCCACCCACCTCCTTTCAGAAATTGTCCTCAACAATTACTAACTTCAGTGAGAGTGTACTGCAGGTACTAGTGTTGCAGAGATGATTGACAATGTAGCACATCACAGCTTTGCACTAAAACAATTCCTGTCACACACCTTGGAGTTGCAGCAGCGAGACAGGCAGCAGATGACTTACCACACTCACAGTCACAGGCTGTCAGCTCAGCTCAGCTTAAATTTAAGAGAAAAGTCTCAACAGGAGGCCTTTTCCCTACCAGTTATGCTGTTGATGATGGGGTACACCAACCTTTGTTCAAGTGCTTTGTCTTTGTTTTTATAGTAGAGACTGTATGCAGAGTGTGTATGCAGATGAAGAGCTCATTTTTAAAATACCACTTTACAAAGGTATTATATTTGTTCAGGTACTGAGTTACTCAGCCAGTCCACCACTTTGGTGCAGACTGAAATATCTCAGCAACTATGAATTGCTATTAAATTTATACAGGCATTCATGGTCCCCAGAGGGTGAATCCTAATGATTTTGTTGATACCCTGACTTTTCTTCTAGTGTCATCATCAATTCCAAATTTTAATTTGTCCGGTACTTTGGTTTATAGTTTAATACTTCAGCCTCAGCTGTTCTCTGTATTTACCATCTGGCTTAACACGCTGCTGTGACTACATACTGTAGTCTTTAACAATTCACATAAAACACGTTTTCTTGGCATAGGTTTGTATTACAGGTGATCCATACTAAAATATGCCTGTGTGATTTGTCTTTACAGTGGAAAGGTCACTGATGGATCAGAACAATGATTTACAGTTCGAGCAATGGACTAAACTGATTATATGCAAATTAATTTGTCAAATAAAGCCTCCCAACTACTCGATGAAAAACAGGTTTGTCATTCCACACAGAGCTGGGTTATGATTAATAGTGTCACTTCTGCTGATAAATGAGACATTCTGTTTTTTAAGATAATTGAAAATTGAAGAGAAGCAGTGAGATGCAGCATTGAATACACAGGTGTTGATACCATGCATGAATAAGATTTAGAGCAAATTTAATAGCTATTCAGTAATGCTGTTTGATTTGTTGCACCAGCGTACTTTAAGATAAATTTAATTACTTTAGTAAGGCATTTCATTGCAAGGGTTTTTGCTTTGCCTCAATTTCTAAGGTATTTTTCCTCTATTATAAAAATATATAGTGCTGTTGGCTCACAGTGACTGCATTAATTTTGTTTAATGGTTTGGTGATTTATTGAAAAATAAGTACTTTGCATGATTTGGAGTTTGCTGTAAAGATTAACATCACAGAACTAATGATAATATTCAAGGTGAAAAGGGAGAAAGGAGTGAAATTGTTGGCTAAATCCTTAATAGCACTAACCTAAAGGTGCTTTGTCTCCTAAAAGCTGCTAAATCCATCAAAGTAACATACATAGATTTATTCTCTTTAGTGAGTAACTTAGCAGAAAGCTGAAGCTCACTGTTTAAGTGTACTTTTCACACCTAACAAGTGCTCTTGTTTGGATTTCACTGTACACACCTTGAATGCATTGTCACTGCAGCAAAATAACAACCTGCTGGCTCCATGCTAAGTGTGGAAAGCAGAAATGGCACACACATTACTGAATGTTGTAATTACTTACACATTTTACCCTAATGGGCTATCTAGACAGAATGGATGTACTGGTAAAACTTTTGTTTCTGCTGGTAATAACTTTGAGTGCAAAGTCTTAATATCAGTTCTACAGAGTCATGTTACTAGAATTTCACAGGTCTACACGTTGTTTAGCTTCTGATGTTAAAATCTGAAAGGGTGAGGTGACTCGTGAGTGTTACACAGGTACTGCACTGCATGGTCACAATACGGGGTGAAAACATTGCATATTTATATGGTTGTCCAACTGTCTAATAAAGGTAAGGACCTGGCAGCTAAAACCAGATCGGTGCAAGGTCTGTGACTGATGTGTAAACTAAGGTATTTATCTATCCCTTTCCTAATCTGCAATGTAACTGTCAACCAACCAGTACAACATCAAAATCTTTGGTTAATATCAGGGCGTGCACTAATCAGAAGGTCAAGTGCTTCGATGCCCGACTCCTCCAGTCCGTGTGTCGCCATGTCCTGATGCTGAACCCCAGATTCACCCCCAATGTGCCTATCGGTTTGTGTGTGTGTGTGTGTGTGTGTGTGTGTGTGTGTGTGTGTGTGTGTGTGTGTGTGTGTGTGTGTGTGTGTGTGTTAGTAAAAGCGCTGTATGCATAGAAAAAGTGCTGTATGAATGTGTGTGTGAAAGAATAAATGTGGTGAGTCGATAAGACTAGAAAAGTGCTATATAATTGCAGTCCATTTACCATTTAGTCCATTTAATAGTTTACATTAACAAATGGCATCAATTACAGTGTCACTGTCAGACAACGTGTCTTAGCAGTCACATCAGTGAGCTGTTACCCAGCATCTACTGTTAACAAGCTGAAAGCAGCACTCCAGGTGCTGAAGATATATGACACAACACACCAACCTATATTCAGCATTGTGTGTGCATTATTGCTGAAATCAATGGTTATTTCATTATCAACCAATCTGCTATTTTTTTTTAATCAGTTAAATGTTTGGTCTGTATAATTTGCTGTTCTCTACCTGCTTGTGACTGCATCTGTCCATCTTTGCTACTTCGTTTTTGTAATTTCATTAAGTGTTAACAGTGCGTTCCTGTTAACAGTGACATATATACTTCAACATACCAACCTACCCTGCAGAAATAAATGTTAAATATAATATAAATGGAAATAAATAAAAAAATGTCAGAAAATAGAGGAAAAATGCCCAGAGCAGCTCTCTAAGCTTATGTCTTCAAATAGTCGTCCTCACAACCAACACTCCAAAATCCAAACATACTCAATTTACTTTGATATTATACAGAGAAGAGCAGCAAATCCTCACATTTGAGAAGCTGGGAACAGAGAATATTTCATATTTTGGCTTGAAAAATGACTTAATGATCTACAAACCTTTTCACATCTGTTTGGCATTATCCTCCTGTAGCCAGTGCAAATTGAAGTAACTCTAATGCAGCTCAAATTGGAGTGCAAGGCCAACAAATGGACAATAATGGTTAATAAAAGGCTTCAATCTGTCACAGCCATCGAATCGATAAATTCACAAGTTACATTAAGGGAACAAATCAAAAAATACACATTGACTAATTGAAAAAACAAATAAAATGCTCAGGATTTTTATTAAATGAACTGTTTTGGGGAAATTGTTATACTCACACAGCTGGTTTAATGAACGTTCATACAAATTTAAGATGATGATGATGAAAAATTGTATGTGCTAATGTGGCTGATGTGTAACTTATGGATTCATTTCCCCCAAGTTATAATGTACTCAACAGTTTAATTTGAGCCTCGGATTTCTTCTCTGTATTGAACGCGTCATGTACATTAGTCCATATAATGGCACTACCACACCATAAAAATCTCTTTCATCTGATGTGCAATGAAATAACATTTCCTTGATTGAGATGATGTATCAGCTATGCACTGATACATCACTTTCAGTGACGTGGTCACATTGCATTTTTACTGGGAATTTCTGTGGGGAGGCAATGTTGTGGGTATTTGAAGGACATGTATGATGTTATGAGATTACATGGACATGTCGCCTCACTGATAGTCTGTGGAAAATTTCCAATTAGTATCATCTTTCAGCCTGACACAACCTCTCAGCTGCACTTAATTTCACATCTATTTCCCTTTAAAAGCATGTCTGCAGTGTTTGTGTTGTGACAAAGCACGTTTCATACTGTACATTAAAGCCTTGAAGGACACCAGCTTTAGTGTAGCCTGCAGGAGTCCTGCTAACACTGCTGCTGTACATTTCATGTTAAAAATCTTAAATGTCAAAATAAAAGGTTTTAGGTATAGGTGATATCTGTGCTATTATTCTCTGTTGCATTCCAAGGGATTATTTTGATGGTTGCATCTGTTCAAGTAAACATGTTTTCTACAGCTTAATTGACCACTTAACCTTCATTCAGCCACCTGCTGGTACCTTTCATATTTCCTGATAAATATGTGAATGTTATGTGTGCAGGATTGTGTGTGAAAACAAACCAATTTTTTTTGTTTACCTGTTAAGTGTTTGTGCTCAACTGATACGAACCTAGGTTTATGCAAATATAGAGCCACGCTTTGTCTGTAATACATTTCACTTTTTGATTGATTTATTTACAGTGCATTTCCTCTTTGCATTTTTTTATCCATCATCTCCTAAACAGTTTTTTCTTTTAATTAACGAAATTATATGTCTCTGACTTCTAACTCATATCTATTAATAAAAGTAAAAAGAGACAAATTTGTAAATCTAGAATACATTATTTCACTTGTATCCACAGACTGCTGTATAACCTGCGTTAGTATTAACATATCTACGTGTAGAATAAACTCATGAGAGAAAGAGAGAGTGGTGGAAAGAGAAAAACAAACAACTTATCTTGAAATCTCTAGATATTACATGAGGACAGTTTGGCCGCAGCTGAATCTCTGGAGCCGTGCTACAGATGGGACAGCTGGTTCTGACAGCTGTAGCAGAGTCCAAAGTGGGTGTTTGGACGGATGGATGCTCTCATAGTCCTTACGCACCACTGATGTGTCACTTCTAGGATACCCTCACCAATCACTTTATTAGGAACACTATTTTAACTCCCTCCCTTTGCTCTGAAAACAGCCTCCGTGGCTTGGATTCAAAAAGATGTTGGAAACATTCCTTTGAGATTCTGCTCCATGTTGACATGATATATAATGCCTCACATTATTTGGGCAGATTTGTCAGCTGCACATTAATGTTGCCAATCTCCCGTTATAACATGTCCCAAAGGTTTTCTATTGGATTCAGATCTGGTGACTTGGGAGGCCACTGAAGTACAGTGAACTCATTGTTCCACTCATGAAACCAATTTGAGACGACTTTCGCACTGAGTAGCCATTAGAAGCAGCCACTAAAAGTAGCCATTAGAAGATGGGTAAATTGTGGCCATAAAGGGATGCACATGATCAAGCACCAGTACTCAGACAGGCTGTGGCATTCAGACGATGGAGTCAAGCTGCTAATGTCAAATTCTGACCCTGCCATCTGCATGCCTCAGCAGAAATTGAGATTCATCAGACCAAGCTACATTTTTCCAGCTTTCAACTGTCCAGTTTTGGTGAGCCTGTGCACACTGAGGCCTCAGATTTCTGTTCTTGGCTGACAGGACAGAAACCCGGCACACCACAGTTGTAAAGAGTGGTTATCTGAGTTAACGTAGCCTTTCTGTCAGGTTGAGCTAGTCTGGTCATTTACCTCTGAACTGTCTCATCATCACAGTGTTTCCGTTCACAGAACTGTTGCTCATTGGATGTTTTTTGTTTTTCGAGTAAACTAAAGAGTCTGATGTGCATGAAAATCCCAGGAGATCAGCCATTTCAGAAACACTCAAACCAGCCCGTCTGCACCATCAACAATTATGCCACAGACAGAGTCACTGAGATCACATTGTTTTCTCCATTCTGATGTTTTATGTGAACATTAGCTGAAGCTCTTGACCCGTATCTGCATGGGTTTATGCATTTCATTGCTGCCACAGAATTGGCTGATTGGATAATTACATGAATAAGCAGATGTACAGGTGTTCCCAATAAAGTGTCTGATGAGTGTAAACTTCATGTGAGACCTTCATGAAGATTATTTTTCAAGCAACATAAACGTTGTTGAAAATCTACATAAAGTAAAAAATGAGCAGATAAAAAGAACAGCTAATTTTGAGTTATTATTGTGAATACTCTGATTCATAAATGTAAATGAATAATAATGAATGCTTTGTTTCTCATGACAGTTCTGTCTACTTTTGTTGTCCAGTGTTCTCCAGGCACTGTGGACTATTGGTGCGTTCTGTGACTTTTTCCCTCCCCAGTCACTTTGATACCGTGGCACAAAAGCACCAAAAGTGTCTTTTTTTTTTGCGTGTGTGCAATCAGAAACGCGTGCGCGCACAAATTCACTCTCACAAACATGTTGAGAAAAATCTATTCTAAGGCAAATTATATCACTGGTACCGGTTGATGTAATGTAAAAACCATTCCCTAGTCTAAAATGTATTGTTTTTATTTTTTTCTCCACAACCATCTGGTGACCCCTGGACATTGTCTTGCCACCCTCTTGGGGGGTCGGGACCCCCCCAGGTTGAGAACCACTGATCTAAGTTGTCATTATTGAGAAATTTTCCCACACCGCCCAATGTGAGTTAAAAGCAGGGTTTGTCTTGTTTCTCATTCGGAGCAGTTGAGCTCCACCACACAACAATGAATGACGGAGGAGAAAACACACGATTAGAGTGATGGTCTGCCGGGAAAGCGATGACATTCAGTTATTTCATCTTCTATATTTAGGCTCTGTGCTTCAACACACAGGCGTCACAAGAAAACTAAGGAGACCCCTGGGATGTGGATGTGCACATGGTGTGTGTGTGTGTGTGTGTGTGTGTGTGTGTGTGTGTGTGTGTGTGTGTGTGTGTGTGTGTGTGTGTGTGT
>JBBMJY010000018.1:20148824-20162180 GCA_037833715.1 Toxotes lorentzi
TGTGTGTGTGTGTGTGTGTGTGTGTGTGTGTGTGTGTGTGTGTGTGTGTGTGTGTGTGTGTGTGTGTGTGTATTGTCTTCAGACACCCACGTGTAAGTGAGCAAAGAAGGCTCATTTAAACAACTGTGACTCAAAGGGTGTAGCGATCAATAGAGAGGCAGAGGACCAAACGGCAAGGAGTCTTCTTCCCACTCTAATCACCATCTTAACCTTCAACCTATCTGCAGGCCTGACAGGCTCACCTGGATACCTGACAGGCTAACTCCATCTTGTATACTTGTCTTGGTGCTGCAGAGGTGTGCACACAGACAATTCCAGAAGCGTTGAAAACAGTTCAAGAGGATGTAGATTGCATAGAGAAAAACTCAGCCCAGAAACATATAGCTTAGTTTTCATGAAGGTGTTTTGCTGTGTTTGTACTAACTTAAGGCTGTTGTGACAGAATTATGTTTGCCTTTTTACGTTAGATTTTAATAGCCCTATGTCACGTAGAAAACCTATTATGTTGCTTCTATTTTTAGTACAGGCTGAAAAAATGCTTTTTCATTCAGTCCCTTATAAAAGAGCAGGAGATGGAGGTAAGGGAAGAATCTATCAGCACATGTACGCACAGCTTTCTCGGGGTAGTTGGCTACAGACATTGAATCTAGACGGAGAAACACACTGTCACTTACACTTGTGGTCACACTGATTCATAGTTTCAAGAGACACACAGTAAGGGTCTCTGTTTTCTTAAAGATTTTCCTTCCATCCTCTGTCCTTCCTCTTCCTGAGAGCGAGGAAATTACATTCACCCTACTGTGTTTCCTCCTGCTATTGTGTCTCTGCTCCACATTCTCTATTTGTCTTCTTTCCTCTGTTGTTGTTTTGTCTGTTTCCCTTACCATCCTTCTTCTTCACAGAAAAGATCAGTGCCATTGGGTTTCTCTTGCTCCATATTGTCCTCCTGCTCAGAAAAGTCAGTCTGTTTTTAATGAGCTCTGCGTCTGTGGCTCTCAGCCTCAGGCTGTCCACCACTGACCTGTTGGCATTTGCTTCTCTCTGCCTTATCCTGTCTCTCTCCTCTGTGCTCTTTTTTTCTCTCCCTGTAAAGCTCTTTTTCTCTTAGATTAAAAATTAAATGATGGAGGAAATGCTGTGGTGTTCAGTCCACCTAAGTGTCTCCTAGTTGCCACTTTAAAGGGGCAATATGTAAGTAGGCTGATTTAGTTTAAAACATTAAAAAATTAACTAAGATTATCAACTTACACTTTACAATGTAAAGATATAACAATTTTGACGTCTATGTATTGTGTTGCAGAGATATCTACTGAAGTTAGCATGCTAACCAGCTAGCCCCGGCTCGTAGTACCGCTTTGTACTTCAAGAGGCAATAGTGAGTCTGTAGAATCCAGTCTGCCCTCAGTCCAGCATGAGTGCATTTCCTTGTTTCTTGCGATATGGGTGGACACTTCAGCTCTCTGGTAATACGCTGCCACCTATTAGTTGAAATGAGAGTTGGCCACTTCTTACACATTTCTCCATTAACTGGAAGCTGTTACTTACCACTTATCTTGGTAGCAGCACTGTAGCCACTGGAAGCATAGTCTTACAAACAGCACCTTTCTACCCAGAAACAAACCTTTTGCTTCAGATGCAACACATTTCTCCTCAGCTGAACTGTTTTTAGAAACAACTTCGATCTTTCACATCATCACTTTCATTGCCTCACTTAATAACAGCAAACAGCTCACACCAATTGTTGCGCCTTTCAGGTAGCATTTTCAGCACAATAAGAACTGCTAGGCTGTGGAGGTTAGAACAGCTGCCCTGACAGCCAGACATTTGATCTTTAGACTGCACTCCATCAAACTGGGAGGCAGTGGGCAGTTGATGAGTACAATGACCTTTAGCAGCATATCTGCCACAGCGGCCTTCAATCACGGCTGACTGGGAGACGGGGCTCAGTCACCGGCCAGACTGGAGGTGGTCTACTGCTGCATGACTGGATGCTACAACTGTTCATTTCATTGATCTCCTCTGCAGTGCTCTGCAAATTACAGAGACACACTGTATTTGTAATCCAGACAGACATCACACACCCACACACCCACACACACACACACACCTTTGCAGGCCACGCAGTAATGTGTGCAACCCAAACCTCACTCTGACTATCACTCTGTCTTCTTTTTTGGTTTCTTTCTTCCTCTCGATGTTTCTTCGTCTTGTTGTTTTTTATTTCCTTCTTTCGTTCATTTTTCTCCCCATCGCACAAACACACGTAGCTACCCTTTAGGTGCGCTGGAAAGTACATTTTGACCTTTCCATTCTGCTTAGCCCCTTTTTAGTTTCAAACCGCTGCCTCTGCCTGGAACAAGAGGAAGGAAGTTTCTTGTGTTTGCTTATTATTGTGCCAAGAACTTATTAAAGAAATCTGTCAAATGCAGAATCTTCTCATCTTATGTTTTACATAAACTACACTATAGGAGTCTGTTGCACTAACTGAAACTTGTGGATGTCATTCATTTGCAGTAACCCCACCTTTTGTTTCTTTGTGTAAGTTGATGTGTGTGACAGCTCTTTGATCCGGTATAAAGAGGAAAAGTCACAGCAGCGTGTTGTGTTAAACCTATGTGTTTTTATCGGTGTCACATTCTGACAGAGTGATAGAGCACCGTGTGCTGGAGCTGGTGTCAGCCTCTGTCTGAGTCTGTCTGTTGCTCCCTCTGTACCCCTTTGCAACACAAGCCGCCCACAGAATCAACCACCATCTTCACTCCTCATCTTTTCATAAGCCGGCTCCCTTTTATCCCATGTTACACCAGCTCTCACTCCCCGGCTGCCTCACATGCTTTGAAAACAAAAACACACACACACACACACACACAAATAAAATTACTAATGAACACTTATGCAGACATATTTGTGTATAGATACACAAAGACATATCATGGACAGGGGGTATTCTGTATGTAACAGAGAATTGTACAGGTACTTCTGTGTCTGTCACAGTCAAATTTAGCTAACACTATGATGAGTCATTAAATACATAATTGTATAATTTTGTTGAGTATATAAAAGCAGGTACTATTATTACTGATTTTTAGATTTGACATATATATCTACAGTATGCAAGACCAAAAAAGTTAAAAAAAAAATGTTAATATTAGGGAAACATCCTGGCTTAAATTACTACTTGTTAAGGCTAGGGGACATTACATAAATGCGTGTGTTATAGTTGAATTGGCATTCTTAAACACTACCCGGTGTTTGTCACTGAGTGAGTGAGAGGTGACAGACAGTTGCACCCTTCACATTTCTGCTGTATGAAGTAATTCACCATTTGTGTTTGTGCAAATGGAAGCCCATAACAGAGAGAACATTACGTTTTCTACATTCACTAATTGTACATTGGTTGAACACGGTCCTCAGAGAGGTCGCTCGAGGATCTTCTGCTGATCTTTTGTTTCTGTAATGTAATGTCATGTAACATAAAAGGTTTTCAGAGAATTCTCATTGTGAGGTCAGTAACCAGGATGTTCTCTTATGTTCACGTCTTCACCCACATAAGGTTTCTTATTTAAATCACAACATACTCTCCCCATTGTATTCTTAAATTGAGTTGCAAAGTTGCTGTTAAGAGACGCACCGGTTAAGGTAATGAATTTCCGCTCCCCATGTTTAGAGAGATAATTCTGTGCTGTGGTTTGCATAACCTACAAGCCTGACAGGACTCTAAGCCATTTTCACGCAGAGAATGCAGCTTCCCAAATATGAGGTTTGGGGCTTTAGAGAAGCTTATTCAAGCAAAAGGATTTGAGCCTTCCTCCGGCTCTCAGGAATACTCCTGAGGTTGGGTTTTTTTTTTGTCTGCAGACACACACATATACAAGACATTTATGTTTTACCACTTAAAAGTGAGTGTATGTCACAATTAGAATGAACAAAAAATAATTCAAATTGCAAGCAACATAAGGAACTACAAAGCCGTAAAGCTGTTGACATTTTTTAGACACCTATGTGTATTTCTCTTTGACCTCCTTCATCTTCCAGTTGCTCGTTCCTGATGTCTCTCCCTCCCTCTTCTCCCTCCCTCGCTCCCTCTTTCTCTTACTCTGATGCGATCTCCTCAGGAGGTTTTGTTACCAAGGGCATATGCTGTATCAGCATTAATTTCTTTTCTCTTTTTAAAAAAAAAAAGTGAAATACTCTCTGGCATACCAAGGCAGTCAGTGGAGGCTCTGAGCATTTAGTCGATAAGGACATGGAATCGTGAAGCACTTCAGGACAAGTGGAGTAGTACACCAGCCAGGCAGGGGGGTGTCACTCTTTGCTGTTTAATTGGCCTTCACCAAAACGTAAATCTGGCTTTTCAGAATCACACAGCATTTCTAAAGACATCTGTCACTGATGTAGAGGGTGGACCAAAAACTGAAAACCTGTGCATATGAGGAGAAGGAGCTGTTAACATGGTCCAACACTTCTAGTATACTCAGGTTTGAAGAAAGGGGTTAAGGTCATTTAGATCGCTACACATTTGAATGTCACATATTTCCCCCTGAAAATGTGGATTTTTGTGCCCACAGGCCGCCCTGCAATAATGCATGCACGATGAAGTATGTTACGAGTTTCTCTCCTGAGAAGGCATAAAAGAAAGCATAAAGGCATAATACTCATCAGATAGGTTACACTGTGCTCAGCATCCCAAGAAAGACTTAATCAGAGATATTCCCTCATCGCCGCCTCCCCTCCGCTCTCTTTCTGTGTGCCAGCTGTAATAAAACACGATCAGACCTGTTTGTGATATCACACATCAAAGACTGAGTGAGTAAAGTGGCACAGAGACTTATTTCCATACCCTTCTAAAGCATCCTGGATAATCTGTCTCCAGCTAATGTAGCAGCCATCATTAGAGCAATGCAAAAGTCAGTGTTTTATTCCAGTGTGGCGCTCCAGAGATTCATTTAGAAGTTGATTTTTAGTTCGTTAGCTGCATAATAAGGTTAATGCATGATAGAGTAGAAACTCAATTGAGAAATCACCAGAAATTAATAAAACATCATTTGCAACTCTGAAACGTGTCAAAGTTTAAAGACGTTGTCCAGCTTACGGGGGAAGTGCCGCTCATTGTTGAACCAGCGTGAGCGACTGAATGACAGTCAAGTATGACTCAAAGTAACACATCACATTTTGTGTTACATAATAATGACAAGATGAGTCACACGCCTGTTTTATGTCGTGCAATATTAAATTAGCATGTTATGACCACTGGGGCCTGGAGGTGTCTTCTGTTAGGTAACAGTTTTTGATGTTGGGCGACAATAACGGCAAATTAAAGAACTTCATTACGTCATAATGTATAACGGAGGTGTGATGTTGATCCAAAGAGCACAAAGTGTGGTTTACTGTGGAAAAACTTCACAAAAAAGCTGTAAAAAATGTCCACGCACCTGTGTTACAGGTGTGCATTAAATTACATGTTGTATATTAAAAAAGAAGAGAATCTATAGAAACATCCAGACAAAAATCGGATTATCGGATAACATACAGAATAACACTTTTTTTGACTGTCATTATCAGTTATTCTAATAATTTAATCGAATAATTGTTTGGTCTGTAATATGTCAGAAAATAGTGAAAAATGAGTTCAAAGTGATGTCTTCAAAAGCCAGATATATTTATTTTGCAATGATATAAACAGAGAAAAACATAAAATTCACATCCTCACTCTGGAGATTAATTTTCTGGCAATCAGCTAATTTGTTGGTAGAAAATCGTTTCAGTTCCAGACAAAAGAAAGCTGTGCATGTTGGTGGAAATCAGCATTTGTGTACGGTTTGTGAAGTCTGTAGATTTCAATAGTCTGTTCCCAGTTTAACTTTATCAGTTGTGTTTGTTATCTGGTTAGAGCTTGGGATTTTCACTGCATACCAACAAAATGAGGTGAAGCAACTCCACAAACAACTCTAGATGTTTCATCATCTTAGCTCGATACGTGTGAAAAGTTTTCGATTTCTGCTTTAAACAGCCTCAATAAATTAGATGATCAAAGACCTTATGAAATAAAAGTTTTAAGGCTTGATTTCAAAGGTGCCATTTACCTTAATAATGGCCAGAATTGCTCTGAGTATAAATACTATAAAAAGTCTAAATTAACTTTGTTATCATCTTCATGTCTATTTTGTACTTTCTGCTGCTCTTAATTGCAACAATCAAGTAGATGACTTAGAATAGTTTGTTCGCGGTAGACATGTCTCACCTACTTTATAGAAACGAAAGGACTTTTTTTTTTATGACATCTCGATCACGTTGCTCACAGTGTGAACATAGATAAAATTTATCTTGATCTCAGGTGAACCATCAGGTATCTTGATTTCTATTCCGCACATGTCACTGTCTAGGAGCGGTCCTGTAAGGACGTCTGGATTGGTTTATTGCTGCTTACTGGAAAAGCTGAAGTTCAGTCACGCTTACAATGTCAGTTTCATATATTAAGTTTTGGAGGTTGTTGGAACACATCAGCTTCTTTATGTATGAACTGTATACATTTATGCCTCTGTGTGTGTATGTGTATACATTTTGCAAGCTAGCCGAAGTGATCAAAATATAGATGTGTATCAGTACCTGTGGTTAGCGAAGCAAGACAGAGTGATGGGTTAGCTGTAAGGCTTGCAAGCAGGGAGAGGGCTAAATGGAGACATATTGGTGCAGGTATAGTTCTGCTGCGCTACTCCACAGGACGGCTAATGAGGAAGTTTAGCCACGGGGGTCTTTCTATTAAAAACAACAACTGCAAGAGATGGAAGAAAAAAACGGATCTAATAACAATCTCTGCAAGAAAAAACAGGCCTGAATGACCAGTTCTCAATCAGATTTGACAGCAACATCCCTGAGGTGTGGTTCAAAATAGAGGTAGGAGTGTAGGGGACGACAGAGGAAAGGTTAGGTGCAGGGTGAAGAAAAAAGAGAGAGAAGAAACAGCAGTGAAGGCTGGCGGTATAGGTGTGGTAGGAAGGAGATGTGGGAAGTGGAAGAAAGAGGGAAAAAATGCAAATGGACAAATTCTTAAATAAGAGAGTCAGTGAAAGATATGGAGCAAAAAGGGGGGGGGGGTGCATGAAAGGTTGAAAATGAAAGAATAAGAGATTTCCTTCAGGAGCATTTCTTCAAAAGATTTCCTCAAGGAAGAGCTGCACTCTGGCTGAAATTGTCGAAGGCTTGGTGGAAAAAAATATACTTACAGCTCAATCCTGATTTGCTGTCAGATCCAATATATCAAGGCCACATAAAATCATGGTGTCGGTGTTGTGAAAAACGGTCATATTTTTTACTATCATGTCTACAGTGTTTTACTTCAGCTTGCCCTCTACCCAATGGCAAGGAAATGAGTTTTGTTTATAAAAGCAGAATCAGTCGACTCGACTCCTTTGAGAGCAAAACCAAAGCAGCGAGCTAATTTTTAGAAAATGTTGCAGTGATACTGAGTAGAATCTGGCACATACAACAAAAAAAAAAACAACAAAGAACAAATGGAGATAGTCTATCTGAAATCTATTTCTTTTGTGGTACATTAGTAATACGAGCCTCTGGCAGAGGTATGAGGCTTAACAGGAGAAGTTTTTTGAGATAAAGCCAAGGCAGTCGAATTAGGGGAGTGTCAGAGACAAAAACAGGTAGTAAGCATTCGGTCAAGATTAAAATCAAGGTCAAGAATGTACAATCTAAAATTGTTTCTGTGTATGTCTGTAGATAACTCAGGAGAGCCTGGGAACTCAGCTTTCTATATGCAATGCTACATTCACACCCGTCGTGCAACACAGTGATGCACTTTGTGCAATTTGGCAGCTGTTTAAGCTTCTCACTGTTTTGCTGTGTTTATTTGCAAACCATCTCTCTCTAACTCAACTGCTAAAACTTGCTGCTTCCACAAAATCTGTTTGTCGGCCACTTGCTTGACAGCACATCAGCTGTCAGCCTCAGATGATTTTTTTTTTCTGTCCTGCTGTTGGCATTTTTTGTCCATGGCAGTTCTTTCCTGAGGGTTTAGTCTCCACTGAGAAGCCAGAGATCACTGTGTCACTTCACGAAGCTACATATTTGCTGCTTGTAGTAACATACATATCATGAGTTGGCATCACTGTTCAGTTAGTGCTGGGTGCTTGGCAGTGTCAGTAAGCTACGAGGCTGCCAGCACTGTTTGACTACACTCCCACAGATACGCTCATGGGGAATTTCCAATTTGTCTTATGCTGTTGCCATCTACTGTACCTATGCAGCTGTTCGTACCCTCCTGAGAATTTAAATTGATTAGAAGCGTGTCAAACAGGTGGATATATTTTGTATGTGCAGCTCTTGTTGACAGAATGAACCACTGCTAAATAAGCTACTAATGTCATAAACCAAAAACACATACATGGGCTCAGATTTCAGCAACAATAACAAACCTGAAGATAGATATATTCAGTAACAGTCAAAAAGCGTTCGATGAAACACTGAGGGGACACCGCGACGAGCTGTGTACAGGTGATGTCTTGCGTCTACACGTCCTTGTTTTCTCATGTAGATCGAGGCAAAGTCACAATGGTCATTAACTCCATCGATCTTTTTTAAGCCAGCTAATCATGATTGATCTGCTGCTGGTCATCTGATTGGCTCCACTGACATCAGTGGGGGTGAACTGTCCCAGCTGGTCTTTCCTATTTAATAAGGACATACAACTTTAGCTTCCGTACCCTTAAATGGTTTGCATCTGTTTGGATGTATCCTGCAGTGACACTATTATATTCTGACTCTTGTTTCTCTTCATTACACACAAGTCTAATTCTGAATACAGGCAATGAAATGATCCATATTTGGACGTATTATAGCATGTCTTCAGAAAAATTTACTTAGGGTTTAATATATCATGCATCAAGGAGTGGTTATCAAAAGAAATCCTCTGCTGAGACGTGTCAGTAATTGTGAGTGGTGATATAACACCAGTAGACACCCTGCAGTGCAGTGTTGTTTAAGCCTGCGAGTTTCCCCTCATTTCCTCACTTCTTCCGCTGCTCTATCCCTGCCTTCATCCCTCATGTGCTCCCTTCAACCTTCCCCCTCATAGGAGTGCCTGATTCATTTTCCCAGTAAAAGCCTCAGTTCCCTGTGATTTATATGTTTATGGTCATTACTGACGTTGAGTAATACATTTCCGTTTTCCCCCTCTTCTCCGTCTTCCCCCATCTCTCTTTTGGCAGAGCCCCGGGGTCCTGCGAGGAATATCAATTACTTTGTTCCTGTTTAATCACAGGCTTTCACTTCCTCTCACGGCGCTGTTTTTTTAGGCAGGCAGAAAGAAGTTTTGCTTTTGAGGTGTCTGTTGTTTTATTTTATCTCTGTCAAAACCACTGTTAACCAGCAAAGACCATAGGCTTTCCATGCCCTTTTCATCTAAGAATAATAGTGCAATTTGCTCTCATTAGTGATAAATTGTCTTTTTCAACTGTGAAATTTTGTAACTGGCTGTTGTTGAACAGTCTTTACAATATTCAGTTGCAATTCATTACTAAGGCAGTATTCACACTGTAGACTTTCATGCTCGATTCTGAATTGCTGCTCATGTTAGCTGTGTTTATTACCACCCAAGACAGCTTGGTAATAACCACCTTGTGAGTCTGTGTATGTGTGTGTGTCATTATGTGATCCATGAGACAGAAACTACCACAGAGGTGGTTTTGAGTGCTTTGGCAGGTGTCTGTCTGTCTGTGGACACTCAGCTACGCGCCTGTAAATATTCGTGACTGTATCTTGCACAGTTGCGATGCTATCGCAGTGACAAAATCGATCCACAGACAGACATATAAACACCTGCCAAAGTACTCAAAACCCCCTCTGTGGTAGTTTACTGCTACAGTAGGTGTCTGCAGGACCACGTTTTGCCATGATGACATACACACACACACACACACACAGAGACTCGCAAGGTGAAAACAATACCAGCCACATGCTGTCACAGCTGGTAAAAATAAGCAGAGCGCAGCTGTAACAAAAACATCACAATCTGTTTTTTTAGCCTTTCTCCCACTTGTTTCAACACATATTTCAGTTACACTGCACATTCTTACAAGTTTTGAATTCAGGCATCTCATCTAAAATCAAGTGTGCCCCCCCCCACCCCCCCCACCCTTTTTTTTTTTTTGCAGTGCTGTGTCTTATTGTCTTTGTTGCTAAGGCTGACTCAGTCAAACTGCCATGCCGGCAAAAATGGTGGAAGATGCAAGAGTTAGATTCTGTCATTGCAGAGCTGATAAATCATGTTTTGAGCATGAAATGCAGTCTACAATCTGAACTCGGGTCTGATTTTGTACTAAATGTTCATGAGATCAGAAGTTCCACTTTATCTAGATTTCTGCTGGTTTCCATTTATTGGAAACCAGCAGAATTATAATTGAATTATTTTAATAATTAATTTAAGTCTCTTCTAAACAAAAATGTCAGATATGCCCTGGTAGGTTGTGAGACTTTTACATCACTGTTAATTTGATATGTTTGGGTTTTGGGACTGTTGACCACGCTAATCAACCAACAGGAAGACATCACAATTGGTTGTGAGAAAAACGTAATGGTTATTTTTCCATGTATTATGACATTTATAGACCAACTGAACCAAATTCATAGATTCAGAAAATAATCAGCAGATTAAGTGATAATGAAAATCATCCTTTTTGCTTTTCCAGTTCACACATCATACATTCACACATGAAAGGAATTCAGCAGCTCAACTGGAGCAGCGCAGGGTTAAGTGCCTGGCTCAGGAGCTGGGTCAAGTACAGTACTTTGGTGGATTTTATGTGTTAGTGTAGATGATGTCTTATTTGCTTTCATTGCCCAAAGTCTCCCAGCTGGTGAAGGGATTCAGCCCTGAGCGGGAGGCTAATCTGACTTCCCAGTTCAAACAGTGGCAGTTGGTGTTTGGTAGGGGAGACGAGCAGACGAGCAGTATCAACAAATGGACAGGCACGCTTTATCGGCATACCACCAATCATTTGATCCACAGAGAAAAGGTGTGGGGAGGGTGGGGGCTTCAGTGAGAGGAAAGTCAGCCTCCTCATTACTGGCTCCTTGTCAGCTACATCAAAGAAGCTTCCCAGAGTCAATCACTTCAAAATTCCTGGTTAGCACCATCTTTACGCTGCCTGATGGAAAACATGCTTTGGTTTTCATTTGGGTGACTTTATATTTCAGCCAGCTGCAGCTAGCTTCTCTCTACATCCAGCTTTCTCAGCAGAGAGCCCTAATGAACCGAGACTCTCTGTACAGTACGGCCTTTTTTCTCTTTGAATTTAAATCATCCAGCCAGGTAGCTGCTTGCGGCGTTTATCAAAGAGGACTGAAGCCATCCCTTAGAGGCAGGATTTCATTCAGTTTAGTGAAGTGTCTTAAAGTTACTTGAAAAGGAAGAGTGCAATCAGTTCATTCCCTTACATAAGTAACATAGTGTAGGAAAGTACAGAAGAATAGTTTTATTAAAGCCATCCTTGGTAGGGTAAATGCAAAGCTACGTAAGCCCTGAATCAGTGAAATCGGAGAAATAAGGCATAGGCATATGACCAATTTTAGGCTCTCCAGATCCATTATTCAGTGGAAGAAAAACACACTGTATAAGGAGATTACTCTAGAGGCGGAAGGAAAACTAGCAAAAAAAAATAAATAAAAATGACGAAGATGCAAGTAGCGCTGTCCTTATCAGTCAGATAACAGAAGATGCTTTGCTTCCCTAAGCTGTGTTTTCACTGAGGAGTTTCTCTGCCTCTGATGCAAATATCATCTGGCTTGTAAATTGGGCATGGCGGTTTAATACCAGACTACTTGATGCTGTCACTGCACCTCCTCGGGACATAGTTTAATGACTGCCTCTTGTTGATGTAGACTCCATGTGGGTTTACTCTGCAAGTACTGCTATTTCTAATACAGAGATTTGATTGTATTCCCTCTTTCCCATGTAAAGCCCAACGTATCATTTTTTTTTCTGTATGTGTGCCTCAAGAAGTGGCTGCAAATTAGCGGATCTACGAATATGAAACGGAAAGTTGCATGTTTGGATAAATTTGAATTATAGCCAAACACTTGATGGGGAAAAAAGAAATAGCTTCATTCAAATTAATAATTATATTTACAGCTTTTTCCCCCAGGAAATGCACAGAGTGAAATGGCAAGAGAACAAAACTAAAAGAGTGGCAGAACCATGTACTCTGCCAGAACGAAATAGAAGTGACCTTCCATCTCTCTGTGTTAGCTATCTTAGCAGGCTGAATTAACTTTGCCCATCATTCTCACCTCTCTGATGTGAACGGCATGCATGCCACTGCACAACCCTGCACTCTCATGTTTATTAATTTCCTTCAGCGAGAGATGCGCTAAATCATTGACCCTCTTTTAGTGCCTCATGCTCCATCTGAGCATGGGAACGAGGAGGGCGTATTGATTTTGCCCCCTTCTCATCAGCAGCTAGACCCTTATTTGGGATGAGGAAATGGTAAATCTCATATAGTGAGCCCCTGTCAGGGCCTGTCCAGATCCTAATCTTCACTAGTTGATGGCTCTCTAATCTTTTTACCATCTACAACTCATTAAAGGCTGAGGAGGTAAATGTAAAGTGTTTAACATCACATTAATTCTCAGGACATCCTCTTTCCTTAATAAAGTAAAAGTTTTATCCCAGTTTGAATATGACACAGTAGCAAAAACAAGCTTTGAATATGGCTTCAGTTTCATTTTGAATACTGTAGGATAAGTGGACATGACAACCTGACAAATTTTTCTGTTAACAATATACTTTGACAACAAAACAGTCACAATGAGAACAAACTTTTGCTGCAACTCTTTTTATTGTGATTTAGAATTCAAAGCCTAACACTTTTTCCTATATTTTCTTCTTCTCTTGAATCTTTTCGTGGTCAGTTGACTTTGATTGCTTGTCATTTCTTTTGAAGTTCATACTGAATGGGGAATGTAAAAAGAACAAAAATCTCTCCCTTGTCATTTTGCAACCACATTTCTTTTTTACTGTTTTGTGTCCGAGTCAGGTTATATTTCGGAAGAAACAGCCACACGGGGTCAGGCTCATTATGAACTTATTGGACACAGAGGTTTTGCTGACTTAAACCTTCCACCCACCTCAAGCTCTGCTCCACTGTGGGATGGAAATTGATTTGCTGTGGATGGGAATTTTAGACCTGGCAGCAGGTGTTAACCATAGTAAATGCTGTAATGCAAGCAGTAAGTGTAAAATGTAGCAGACTGATTAGCAAACACGTCAATAGATGGATGGATGGATGGATGGATGGATGGATGGATGGATGGATGGATGGATGGATGGATGGATGGATGGATGGA
>JBBMJY010000018.1:20162280-20181005 GCA_037833715.1 Toxotes lorentzi
GATGGATGGATGGATGGATGGATGGATGGATGGATGGATGGATGGATGGATGGATGGATGGATGGATGGATGGATATCTAGGGGAATGAGAGCATGCATTATAAAAGCCTTCAGGGTTTAGGTTGTTAAGCAGCCCTCTCAGTGAAATTGGGGAGATCAACAACCGTGGCTGATGCTTCCCCAATTAGCCGAACTATCCACACCTTTGACAAATTTGTAGTTTTACTTGAAGATACAAAATAATCCGGTTAGCAAATGAGCAAAATCTAATCTTGTTTTAGAAAGTGATGAGTGCGCTGGGCTCCCGTGAGTGTTGGCTCTCTTAGTCCTGCAAATAAATCGAGGTACTCTCAATAATCTAGTTATAAACTCCCCCTTGGAGTGCTTGTCATATTATCTGACATGACAAATAGACCCGAGCTCAGGCATCTGGCTCCCACCCTCCCTCTCCCCCACCCTTTTTGCTCCCTCTAGTGTTTTTTTACCACCCCTTCTATGCTTCTCCCCCTTCCACCCTCTCTCTTTCTTTACTGCTCTCCTTTCCCTTCCCTTCCCCCTGCTCTCTTGAGGGTTCCTCGGAAGAAGCACTGGTGAATACTGAAGCAGGAACAGAGATGCACCAGGTGCTTTTGCGCAGACATTCATATGTGATTCGCCGTGATGAGACTGGTGAATCTGTCTTAGATGACTGTCCATCATTTGTCGAGAATTGGCGGTGGGACAAGAGAAAATGTTTGTTTGGCACCTGCAAGGTTCCTGCACATTTTGTGGCAGTGATTGAGCGGTTGTCAACGTGTGGGCTTGTGTTTGAGCGTGTGTCTGTATGAATGACTGAAGGACAAAGGGACAGAAGAAAAAGTCACATTGCTACTGACTGTGGTTTTACGCCATGCACATACTGGCATCCAGCCATGCTTTGACATGTGTGTATACAACTCTGCTCTGATGTGTCCTGCAGGGCTAGTGTCCTGCAGGACACTTAACCCAAGGCCAGAGGGCCTTGGGTTAAGCAGCGATGTGCGTTCTTGCTCTGATTACTGATTAGACTGAGTGCCAATATGTAGTTGGCGTCTGCCAAGCTCTGACTCATCAAGGCATGATCATTTTAACAGCTGAATTTGTGGGTGCTCCGCTGTAATCACAAGAGTCAGCAGTCAACTCTGTCACCAAGAAATTACGTTTATATTCAACTATATAATCTTTTAACAGTCCTTAATCTTAACCAAAGAACTTTAGTTAAATAACTCTAACTCCAGACATGGCTTCAGTTTCTGATGTGACGGTCGTACACTCCCGGTCGTACACACTGACCGTCCAACGGCCTCCTGGCCACTGTAAATATAAATAGTGCTTCATTCATTAAAAATAAACTTAATCCAACTAAAACAACAGTCTTTTTTCAGTCTGCACCTCTCATAGAGTCGCTATGAGACAATCAGAGTGAGATAAAACCCTGGAGTCATAGTGTAATTATTCTGACAGGACTCTTGTGAAACAAAACTGCTAGTGTCGCCAGCTATCATCTATGTGCAGACACTATGGAGTAAAACTATAAATCTGCATGCAACAAAGTTAGGCCTGTAGTTTTCTATGATTTGTGGGTGGAAAAATAAAAACCCGCTGTGGATAAAACAAAGCAGGATTTAAATTTTGAAGAAAAAAACATAGCAAACCTGCAAACTCCTTGCTGTTTTTGGGGTTTTTTTTTTTTTTTGAGAGCTTCAGTCATTACCACCTCCTTTAAATCTGACGAAAACTAAGAGTGCTCATGCAAGAAAAGTTGAGTCGCAATCCATGCTGAGTTTCGAGCAGCTTGGGTCTTATTTTAGAGCAGTGCAAAATTAATGACATCAGTTTAGCAACTAAAATGAAAATTACACACTGAGACTAGAGTTTCTAGCAGAATATATAATACTTTTAAAAGACTTTTTAAAAGAGTGCAGAATAATATGGGATGTGTGGCAAAAGGAACAGTATAGCAAATGTCATGATTGTCACGTAATTCCCTTGTGTTATTTGCATTTGTGTCAGACAGAAATAATGACAGGACACAGACAAAAACACATTATATATGAGACAGAGAAGATACCCTGGACTTTCAAAACACAGCCTCAGCATGTTCATGTATTATAATTTGTGTATGTATGCAAGATGACTGTTAAAACCTGCAAAGAAAAAAAAAAAGCCTTATTGTCTATTTAAAGGGCTTAGACAAAATAAATGCATATTGAGGGAGTTTGCTGAGCATTTATTGGTATGTATGAAATGATGCAGATGGAGGTCCTGCAAGCAGACTCAGTAATCACTGATATTAGTGTCGAGATCCCCAAGCTGTGTGACTCCAGGCCTACCCTGATGAATTGGCTTTATGAAAATGCCACCGAGTGACATATTTAAACCATTCAGCTTGATAACTGTGTCTCTCTCGGCTCATGTGTTAAAAGGCAGCCTGCTGCCCCACTAGTATTCCTCTTTGCAAAAGTGGGGTGGAGGAGAGAGGAGAGAAATCGTAAGAGATAAAGTCAGAGCGAATCAAACAGAGACTGGACGAGTAAAGGCTGATTTGAAATAGGGGAAAAGACAGACGGGAGACAGAGGGGACCACACCACGGAGGTGATAATCACATTGAGAGGGGAGCCAGTGCCGCTGTGTAATGCTGCAGGACAGAGAGCCAATCAAAGAGCGGCTGTCGTTGCCCTCTGACCCAGCCCTGTTCACATTTAACATGTCAGTCAGAGCCAGAGAAAGGAGGAGGCTCTGATGTCCCTGAACAGGCTGGTGTTTCCATGGAGTTCATTGATTTCAAAAGTAGACATACAGTATCTCTATTGATTTCAGTTGTCTTCATCTGCTATAAATCCCATCTGACATCCATCTTCAGCTTAAGTGCAGTGCTAATTACTCTGACCTTAACAGCACTTCTGTCTCTATCTCATTTCATTCTTGTCTTTTTCTGAATAGTTTTACACTAAAAGCACTTGATGACTGCTGACTGCTGCAAGCTGCATATGATGACTAGAAATCCATCACTATAAAGTATGAATTTCAAGAATGTAATAAATATCAACACCACTTGAGATGCATCATTCTCACACGGCTCCTGTAGCTCTCTTTCTCATGTCAACAAATATTTGTCAGTGTCTTTGACTTTAGTCTGCATCATAGTGGAGTCCCTCTTAAGACCATTCACTGTCCATTGAGCAGCTCTTCTGTTTTCACTGTGTCATCTGCAGCCACATTGCGGCATTGTGCCACATAGACACACCGCAGTGGGCAAAGGTGAGCAGCAACCTGGAGAAAAACTCCTCTGTGGAAGAGATCTTTCTTTGAGGGCTTTGGTTGGCAGTGTCAGTGTGTCAAAATCGAGATCTGCTCTGCACTGTTAAACACGCAGTGACACGAACCGGCTGCTTCAGGGAGTAGCTTTCCACCGCACGGCTGTTGGCTTTTATAAATGAACCAGCCAGATTCTGTTTGACATTATGCTTACTACTGACTATGATCAGACACTGAGTAATTCTTAGCACTAATGAGTCATTTCTGTTTTGTTCTCGAGATTATTTTCTGGCACTTTAGCCTTTTTTTTTAAGAGTGGACTGAAGCAGAACAACTTGGTGAGTGGGGATAAAATAAGAAGCTTTAGGCCAGGTTTAAACTTTTGACATTGCAGCTGAATGATGTGCAGCTTAGTCAGTTGAGCCGCCAGAACCCTACAAGTACTGAGTGAATCTTATTGTTTTTTTAGCTAAGTGACAACAACCGTTGTTGTTGAAGGATCAGCCACTTTCTCTGGTGGTCACTGAATGCTGACTCCTGCAAAACTGACTGAAGTGATTTTAAAGATTCTGTATCATGACAAAGGAGAGAGTAAAGCTGAAACAGTTAGTTGATTAATCAGTTCTTCAGTTTTGTGAAAATTAATCTGAAACAATTTCGACAAGTCAAAATGCCATGTTATATGTCAGCATCTCAAATAAGGTGACTGTTTTTTGACTAGCTTTTCTGTCTTACATGATACTGAACTAATTGTTGTCTCTTGATTGTCTGGGCAGTCTAACCATGGGATTTTCTGGGATTAGTATATGATAATTTAACATATAGTAAAGCCAACATAAACAAACCTGGGATATCTGTGTTTTAGTGTTACAGTACTGTACCATGGATTAATGATTCATTTGGGGAAAAAATGTAAAATAGAAAAAAAGGCTTAGAAATTCACGCCATTTAAAGAAACGCTGGAGCTTTTTAGTCAGTGGGAGATACCAAAACATGATACAAGGCTTAAATATTAATCATGACAATTTTTTTCTCCAGTTTTTCTTTGTCTCAATCTAAGGATCTGTTCATTTACAGCTGTGTTGTAGCCAGATGTTCGATGACCGGCATAAAGAGCCTAAAACATGTTTCAACTATATTGTCATATTGTCACACCTAGCTTTGTGTTTTATAATCACGGAACTGGTTTTCTTACTATCAGCCATATCATATGACCGGCCATGAAGTTTTATGTCACCCCTGCACTGCTTTAAATAGGAAATGTGTTGTTTGGCCACAACAACTCACTTAAGAAATATTGTTTCCTCCCAGCTGGGGAGCTTCTGCGTATAACACTCTGTTTATCAGATAGCAATGGACCCTGTTGAAAGGTGAAAACAGCATATTGTGTTTGGAGAGGAGCATCATTGCCTTTGGCCTCTGCCTCATTCTACCACAGCATCTTCTGGGAATGGACCGGACGCGTTGCTTGTTTACTCGCTCTTTGTTTTTCCTGCGCAGGCCGAATCCATTGAATCCCACAATAACCTAAGAATATGAATTCTAGAATATTGATTGAACACTGCTTTTGAGCATGTAATATCATTGCCTTGGTGTGTCAGCTTTTTTGTGATATCTTTATTTTGTCACCTTGAATCTCCTTCTCTTCTCACTTCAAATTCTGACTCAAATCAGATGTATGAGGTACGCATAAATTATATCTGGATGCATCAAGTGTCCATTCAGTCCGTGTGTGTGTGTGTTTGTGTGTGTGTGCATGTGCCTGTGTGTGTTTGTGTGCGTATGAGTGAAAGAGAAAGCAGCACAGAGATTGTCATTTGTCTGTGTGTTTTTATGTCTCTGGCTGTTTGTGAGTGTGTCTGTCCGTGTGTGTATGTGTGACTATATGCATTTTCTGAGTAATGGGCTTTGTGCATCCTCTCTTGCTGACGGCCAGGATGTATCCTTGGCAACGCCAGGTCGATCGTAGCTGAAAGCGGAGCTGGTGAGAGGGACTTGAAAGGGAGCGTTAAACCTCTCCTCTCATCTGCCCTGTGCTCTTCTCACTCTGACCATGGCGAAATGCGTGGCCTTGTTGAAATCCCTGCCCCAGGGGTATATACTTTAGCTGTGATCATGGACACTCACATCACAACACTGCCACCTTTTGACCTGACGGGAAAATGTACCCTCAAAACATTGACATATTGGTTATTTCCTGTTTTCTCAGTAAGCTCAGGGTTCATCTGGGGAGGCAAACAAATGATTTTCCCTGAAAGCTAAAAGTACCGGTACATAGTCTTTTCAGGATAATGTTTTTAGTTTTTAGTTGGCAGTAGAAGATGATGGGAGAAGGAGATGGGAAGGAACAAGCAACAAAGGTCCCCAGCTGGATTTTAATCAGGGACACGTTAATAGTGCAACACATAAGCGGTGGAGCTATTGAATTCATTTTATGATGAAATGTGTTCTTAGGACAATTTGCTGTTGATTTTAAAGCTCAAAGCTATCTTTTGTCAGTCTGCAAAATCAATAGCTGTTTCGTTGTAATTTGTAGCTTCTTTTTTTTTTTTTTCCTGCAGTAGAAAAGCTGTTTCATCAAGTTTAATTTGGTGCTCGCCACTGGCAACTCCTTTCAAGTCAGATCATCATGATGAGAAAGGAACATCATGATTCTGCTTGACACATGTGACAGTATTTGAATAAAATAGTTAGTGTAACATACAAAAGACAGATGAAAAGTTCCTTCGTCATGACACTGTGCCGCCTTCGCTCTCTCAAAATGATGCCTATCAAGTCTTCTGATGCCTTGTCATGTCAGTTTCAGCCCTTAGGAGAGACTGGAGGATTAGATGTGCTGCTGCTGCCCCCTTGTGGACATCAACATGCATGCTGAGGCAGCGTGAACATGATTTGAAAGCAATGAGAGGCCAGAGATGAATAGACATAGTTAAATGGGGAATAACTGAGTGAGACAGTCATGTTTGACTTTGGATTTATCTCTTTTGAGAAGAACATAGATGTAACATAGGACATAGATGATGCAACCCTGTGTGCATCATTGAATCTGCACTGGTAATGTATTTAAGATATTTTTCCACAAAGGTTCGGAACCTAACCATCTGATTTTATTCAGGTTGTCAGTGAACTTACTTTGTACGGTTTAATTTCCTTGGCAGTTTCACAACTTGCCATCTTGTGCAAATTCTGGGATATCGGTGTGTGTGAATATTCATGCGGTGGTGCGTCTCAGAAGGCCCAGGGACTGCAGCTGAGGGAGCTCTGTGACCTTCTTGTTAGGTCAGGCTGGATGCCGGAGGCTATCTACTGATCACTAATACATATTCAAGAACCAGAGGCTATCGGACGCTGCTGTTAGGCAGGCTCCAAGATTTAGCCACATTTAGCCAACCCTCAGCTCCTCTGTTTGCGCTTTTATCATCAGCAATCTTTTTTTTTTTCCTGTGATGGACAATCTTCACACCTGCAGCTAAACACATATTGACCAAGTCTGCTGCCTTTCTCACCCTCTCACTTGATATTATAGTTTCCACCTGATGAAAATAAGCTGGTGGGTTGTTATGCTTCAACAACCCAAAGTGATGCACTATGGATGGGTGTGGGTAATGTGCTTTCCGTTGGTTTTAGAGGTTTAATGTGGCTGTTCTTAGGGGTATCTGTGGGATCATTAGCTGTACGTATTTATTGTAAAGAGTGGTGTCATGCCCCTAAATGCATCTAACGTTTCATTTTCTGGCACCATCATGTTTCTGAAAATAATCTCAGCAGTCTAATGGAGGTGGATCGATACAGATGGATCGGTCTCTTACATTTCCTTTTCATATCACAACCAACACTACCTCTGGGAATTTGCATTTATCTCCATATTCAATAATGAGAGGATCAATTTAAGATGATGTTTTTTCTCTCTCTCTTATACTTGTACACATTTGCTTTCAGCTAATCTGCTTTCCATAGAACTGCTCGCAGCTATGTGGGGGTTTGTAATTTGAAAGAGAGCTGTTGGTAAAATGAACCATTAGATTGAAATAACAATGAGCAAATGGAAGTCTTGATTAAGTCCCTTGATTTTCCTTCTTGGTGGTTGCTCTGTAACAGCTTATTTCTTGATAAGACATCACACATGAACTTAATACTTCCTCTCTTTGAGTCCCATAAAATTATACATCTTTCTTGGTGTTATTCCTTGTACTCCGTGGTATCTCTCTCATTTTAAAACTCATCCTAAGATCAGATCTCATAATGCATGTAAGGTAGCATAATATATTCCAGTGAGAGAATCCTTCCCAATTGCTCATCTGTAGTCATTTCAGTAACACCTAAGTATTATTTGCATTTGATTACACAACTGTGCTCAGATCATTTTCTTTTCGGGGGAGGAGTGAGGTCATCCCAAAGAGTAAAATCAGCAGAAATAAACAGCCTATTTAGTGCTTTTGCTCCTGTACATTGGCTGCTGTTCTCTTTCATTTTCTCTCTCCCACTGCATCAAACCTTGTTTTGTTTTTTTGTTTTTTTCCTGTAAATGGTGAAATTCTGCCCCGGCTCTGTGACCTGTAGCTGGGCCCTACGGGAGTATTCTGTTTCCGATACTCCTCATGGCTTCACCTTCTTCCCCCTCCTATTCCCCCTCCTACTCCTTCTCTTCCTCTTCTTCTCCTTCTTCATCTCCTCTCTTTCGAAATTGCTCCAAGGGATGGATCTGCCCCCGAGACACAAGGACAAAGCCAGGCAAGTCATCTCAGTTCAAAGCCAGAGTAGATGTGAAAGGCAGCGAGCGGGGTGTGTAGTTTGATTTTGACCTCGTGTTCTTTACTTCAGATGATATTTTGACTTTGTTTGGGACAGTATGTGTTTGGTTGGGTCTATATTTTGATTGACAACTTACTAAGAGTCAACTTAGTTTGTGGCAGAATTAATCACTTATAGACTGTTCTAATTATGTTTGGTTGGTGAATTCCAGGATTATTTCAACTGATGGTTTTGCGTCATTCCCTTACCTCCACTTCTCTTCTTGAATGATTTTATTGCTGCAGTATTTTGGACGTTCTGTGGACTGGACTCCTGGCGTTTGATCACTTTTTTAGATATAAGTTATTAACGTATTCATCCCGCCATCATGCCGGTCCGAATCATGTGCACCATCTCCTTTTCTGCCGACGATGAACCCAGCAGAGGATACGGCAAAGATGGTTTTGATGACCACTATAAGCGTGTAAAGAAGAGTTACGGCGACGGGGACTCGCAGGACTACCTGGATGGATGTAGTCGGGTGGATGATTACGATGAAGAGGAAGACAATGTAAGCGAGGTGGATGATTTGCCCACTTTCTTCAGCAATTGCTCGCTTCATGGTGCCAACCATGTGTTCGTGGAGAACAAGAAGTTTGGGATTCGTCAGGGTTTGTGGGCGGTGGTCTTCACCCTAGCCCTGTCTGCTTTCTTGTTCCAGGTAGCTGACAGGGTCATATACTATCTACAGTACGATCACATCACCATGCTGGATGAAAAAGTTGCCAACAACATGACCTTTCCTGCTGTCACCATTTGTAACTACAACTTTGTTCGGAAATCTCAGATGAGCTACAGTGACTTGATTTTCATGGGCCCTCTGCTGGGCTTCGAAGAAGGCATGGCACCGGGGTTTCCGCTCGCGCCGGAGCCAGATCGACCGCCAGGCTCTCGCTTCAGCCTGGACGAGTTCTACAACCGCACTCGACATCGTATAGAGGACATGCTGCTGGAGTGTAACTTCAGAGGCTTAGAGTGCAGCCCTGAGAACTTCAGAGAGGTATGTTACGCAGAGACCTCATAGCATGAAATATGTTTCAGAATAATTCCAATTTTTTGATAGTTCTGGGAACCAGCAGACTCTGAATTGGAAATCATCAGGGCAAGTTGGCTCTTCATATATTCAGGAGGTATTTTATATGCGCCTGGTTGACTCGATAGTTTTGATCAGTAATAATTCATGCGGGGATCTAAACTTGGAATGTGGCCCCAAATAATGAAGAGAAGAAGGCTGCTGGATTTCAACAGATATCTCCTGTTAGCTTTCATTATAACAAAATGACATCATCCTGTAAAACCTACTACCAAACATGATACTGTAATGTCTGAATACTGAGAAAAAGAGAACAGAAGAGAAGGACTTTGTAGAAAATCACTTATATTGAAGAAAGCGTTAATTTACAGCTGTGAGGTTGTTACTTACAATCCCGAGTCATTGCTGTTTTTTAAATGTCAGCATGTCTGCTTTAATGAAATTCCATTGTAAATAAAAAAGAGCAGACATAATAAAAGCAGGTTCCATTACTTGAAGTGGCGTACTTGGCTTATAAGCCCACGTTGTTATTGAATTAAACAGGCACTGGAGAAATCTTTGTGTTGTTCGGATCAAACTTGAGGGCACCATCTTGCGAGACTTATATTCCTTGAATTTTTGGTATTTTTGGATTTGCTGCTCCACGTGTTCCCGTGATTGTGCACGTAATGACAGCACTGAAGAGGAATACTGAATTACCAAGTAGTGTTGAGAATATCCAGCTATTGGTCTATTGATTTGCTTGACCTTTGCACAGTTATAGATAGATATGTGCGGACTGCTAATGGATGTTCTAGAGTTATACAAGTTGCAATTATATCAGTGTTTAAATGACACACTATTCTCATTTTGAACCTGACAACAACATGACTTGTGTTCTTTGCTGATGTACAGATTAATTTTTATCATTATTTATTGCAATGTTAAATTAAATTGCAAAAACAATCAGCAGATTTATTGATAATGACAAGAATAATTAGCTGCAGCCCTTGTCATTTATTTAAAGGTATAAGTTAAACATTAAAACCAATGTCACGAGTCTGTCTGGGACAGAAATATGAATGTATTTATATAAAATGCCATAAACTAATTTATCTACATGTCACAGATGATGAAGATGAAATGGCAAAGACAAGCAGAGTGACATGATATTAAACACTGAAAGCCGATTTTGTGATTTTTCATTAGGGGTTTCACAGCATCAACACTGAAAGTAGCTCTGACATTATGAGGTTGGAAGCTTCAGAATTTGAGAGCTTTAGAGGGCTGTATCCTGTCAGCCAGAACGCAAACTCTGAGTTTAGGGAAAACATGAGTGCCAATGTGAGATGAAGGTCTTGCATCTTGAAGATGTAGAGGTGAGAGAGGATAAATGTAAAAGAGACGTGTGAAAATGTATTATCGGACCGTGGCAGAGCCTCGAAAAGGGGCAAATAATTAAAGTCAGTCTCTTTATTTGCTTAATACAGTTTGTGCAAGCAAAACTTAAAATGACAGTCTTGCAGGGAAACAGAACTATTGCCGCAGTGAAGAATATGATATTGAAAAGAACCAAAAAAAACTTTATCAAGGTTAAAAATATTGTCTCCACCGAAGAGCTCTGTTTGTATTGAAGGAATTCACTTGCAAACTTGGAGAGTTCACAAATTTACCTTCATTATGAGGGTATATATCACATGTTGACACAAACAGGCAGCATAATTTAATATTAGCACAAAAAAAAGAGAGCAAAATGTTTTTTGACAGCACACTATAGATCTTACTCTTCATATTTTTATTCAGGTGTCTGTGTCTTATCAAGGCAAAAATTGAAATATACCCAGGTTGGGCAATCAGTATCACAAATGGAAAAAAAGTGGGGTATATGGCCAGTGTCCTTGAGGTGAAATAGGGCCAGCTGTCATCCTCTGTTGATATGCTTTTTAAAAGACAAAGTACTATGACTGCGCAGTCTGCCATTTTATTAGCATGAGAGGCAGGAGGAGGCAGTGACCAGGCTTTATTCAATGACAGACATTACTGCCACGGTGCAGTTTAAAACTCATTCATGCTTTCATAATGTCTTGGTTTGAATGAGATGGGGCGCTTCTTAGATCACATTATTGTGGAGCTGTGACAGATTCTTGCATTCAAATCAGGAGTACCTTTTCCTTAATAAAACCAATTATCTTCAAACAATTATTTATCCAAGCTGTCCGTTATAAATAATTAGACAAAAGTCTCCAAGTTTAGAATATACTGGGGGGAAAAAATAGTGTCTTTCACAGTTTCTTACACACTGCACATTTAGTAAGCATCGTTTCATCTCTGCTTGAGGCCGTTGTTTTTGATCAGAAAGATACAAGCATCTTACATTTAGTATAATACCCGTCGGTTCATACTAAACACACTCTCTCTCTCTCTCTCTCTCTCTCTCTCTCTCTCTCTCTCTCTCTCTGTAAAAAGGAGGTAATAAGAAGAATTTAGCACTTAGGCACCCTTGTATAGCTGAGATATTTTGATTTCAGAACAAACTACATGAAGCCTTTCCAAGGCCTCGTCCAAGTTCATTTATGAAAGAAAGTTTGATGAAGTAATCAGTTATTTATTTTGAATCTGAAAAAGCAAAAGAAATACTTTGACACCCTTTTCTTTGACACCATTTGTGCACTTAGCAAACAATACATTTACAGAGAGCTCAGCACAGGCTTGAGTGAGATGTAGCACTAGTGGTGAGGGTTGTTCCATGCACAGTATGTGAGTCTTGTTTGTGCTGTATATCATTTTTGAGTGAAATGATGTGTGCGTGCCTGCAGGTTTCAGGTGTAGTAGTTACTCCAGTAAGGCTAAAGACCTGACAAGCACAAGTGACAAGTAATCATTTCTTTGTCTGGGACAAATGGGGCTAATTACAGCTGTTGTCAGTTTAACTTGAACCCTTCTGCATTATAGCTTCCCAGTAACATAATAATTCCTTCTGCTCATTCACCTCCATGCAGCAGTTATAAACCAATGCTTTCTCACAGTTTTGTTGCTTTCTTTCCATTGAAATTTTAAAACGTGTTCTGTGTTGCCTTGATAATGTTCAGAACAGGTTTGATAATCAGCTATTTATGGAAAACCTCTCCTGTAAGACATTCAACTGCAGCTTAGGATCAATTAATTGAAATGTCTTTCAGGACCCGTTCTGTTGTTCGCTCATATAAACTGTGTATTTTTTCGGGGAGTTTGTTTTTTGTTTTATTTGGTCAGATAACGAGCACAGCACTGATTATGCAACAGCATGCTGAGATATTTTGAGCGATGTTACGTGATCTATATCTTGTGTGGTGTTACATTTCAAGATCGAGGATGAAAGATATCTTTGAACGTTTTGAAAGCCAGTGTTTTTTCTACCTGTAGTAGGCAGATGCAACATAACCACACAGTCTGTTTTATTTTGAGTACAAGGCATGGCAGTGCCCATGCAGTAGGTACATACATGTATGCCTGTGATTTATCATCATTTGTAACTGCGGATGATTGACTAACTTTTTCTAATGCACATTGCAAATTGAGAAACCGAGGACCCTTTATTATTGGATGATTTATAACTGCACATAGCCGTGTTATTACCAAAGAATTTTATTAAAACAGTGCACAATGAAGAGAGTCTTTATTCAAACAACAGAATGGTTATCTCTTAGTAACAGTAATCAATACACAATCATATGTGCCAGAGGTTGGGTGAGCATTCCTCTGGAAGCCCAGCATTCATGTTAAATGATGTTTTGGCCAATTCCTAGGCCCCGCAGACAGTATCAGGCTGAGCCGTCATAAATCAGCAGGGCCCCCTAATCTAACATATCTTTAAGCTGCCTTTAGCTCCTGTTCTCAACCAAGCAGAGCGAAGAGTACACACTGAGCAGCTTGACCCGGCCTTATATCTACACTGTATCTGCTTAGGCTGAGCTGTTGTGGCGGGCCCCGCTGGCTTCACAGGTAGTATCATCTTAATGCCATGGCCCACTCAGTAGTGCAGCCCTTATCCCTTCTCATCTAGTTCTGCTAGTCTTAATAGTTAGTTATATCAGAAAATGTACCCTGTGGCCTACATCACATTGAATCCTATCCTCACACAAGCAAAGGGCAGATACTTGGCCTGGTCTTATATGAGCATTGTCAGGTCAAGCTGCAGTGGCCCAACTGGCTTGTTAGGCAGCTTCATTTAAGTACCAGGTCCACTCAGTTTTCCAGCCACCTTCACTATATAACAGCTTCCACACTTTTGCAATCCCTCTGAATGAGTTATAGCCCTTGACCTGAAACATGGTGTCAAAAAGAATCTGTGTGTGATTATGAGAGTGCAGGCAAGTCAGCAGTGTCATCAAGCGGGCACCCTCTCAATAACTGGTGATTCATTGAGTTTGGCCCACAATGCCTAGAAATGTCAACAGTGTCCCTTTTTCTACTTGCACCAACACACTCAACACAACCCTCTGTAATAGGTTATATTCACTTTTGTAATAGCTACCAGTCATGATGATGGAGTTCTTTTTTCCACAAATTTAACCCAAAAGTTGTTCTGCGTAATGGCTCATAAGCAGCCTTTAAAGCATTAGTAAATGATTAATTACAGCTTATACACCCTTGGTCAGGAATGTAATATTTACTAATCACATAGGGAAGAGAGAGTGGCATTGTTGGTTAGGTATACGCATGTGACATATAGGGAGTGCTTGTTTATATCCATAGAGCAGGATAACTCTTGCTAACTTGCATTATGTATCATTGCTATATTACTGAGTGTATTTTTTGAGTGTTTGTAATGTGGCAATTGGCTATGCCACTGGTCCCAGCGTGGAGAACCCTGAACCCCTGCTCGAGCCTGTTTATTACATCTGCTAAAGAGCCGCTAATTGTCCTGCAGACTCCATTGTTGGTGTATTGAGATGGGAAGGGAAAGGGAGATGAGCAGATTGATTGGTTTCTGTCTCTCTCAGTCTCTAGGGTTTTCTATCCATGTCCATTCCTCCTCTCTCTCCCTCTCTCTCTCTCTCTCTCTCTCTCTCTCAGTCTCTCTCACTCTCTCTCTCTCTCTTTCTCTCTCTCACTCTCTCTCTCTCTTTCTCCCTGTCTGTCTGTCTCTCTCACTGTCCACCATCGTTGGCTGGTGTTTGTGCATGAGACTATATGTTTCACTGTGTTTGTCTGTGTATGTGTGCACACTGCGATGAGCCTCTGCTTAGGGCTGGGTCAGTAGTGGAGCTTGGCTAACACCCTGCAGATAGATGGTTCAGGTTGCAGCAATTCTGTCTCAGAGCAGAATGTGAGCCCCCCTCAGTACAGTGCTCCAAATCCCTGCTTCCTGCTATAGCCTCAGCCCATTAGATACAGCTTGCCTTTCTCCCAAACTCAGCATTGTCAACAGAATCAGCCAGTGGCTCTGGTTACGCCCTTCTCCTGTCTCGTCAAGAGCATCAGTCTGTATACCCCGGGCTCAGGCTCTAACAGACAGATAGGCAAACAGACTGCGAGGGAATATTTTATTTTCAGAGAAAGGAAAATGAAATGCCAGAGCTTGCCTCGCCATCTGGCTCTGAGCTGTAAATACTTGTTACGGTTCAGCATTTCTTATAAGCAGCCATTCGGAAGAGATTGTATCAGGGAAAGTGTAATGTAATTATCTTCAAGCATATGCCATGATAAATTAGATGTTAGTAAATTGTTTTTTTAAAAAAAGAGCACAGTGGATCATAATGTATGTTCCACCAACAAAGAACAAAGACTAACTGAATATAACACTGCCAACACTGAGTGTGTGTTAAACCCAATTTGTTCTTTGTCACTTGTGGAGCAACAGTTACTCTACACCTTGTACAATTAGGCTAATTAAACTGTCAACTTCTTCAAATGGAAATTGATTTTTGGGCCTTTGTTTGTAATATGTAGTCATTTTGTAATTTATTTTATTTGCCATTGTGCAAGTTAAATGCATTCTTTGGAGCTTGATCTATGTTCGATTCTTTCTGTTTCATTAGTTTGTCTGAAATTCAAATCCATCAGCTGATACTAGCACAGCAAAAACACAAGCTTAGTTGATATAGATGCGTCTGTGCTGAACAGCAGGCTCTGCCCCATCAGTGCATGCAGTGTCTGCTGAAGTGTTATTTTAGCTGTTTCTTTGCTCCTGACCCTGTGTGACCATACTGAACCAAAATAATGGATGTCAAATTTCAGGTTATGGAAATGAGTTTGATTAGCATGGGCTCAGTCAGAGAGTGGTCAGTACAGTCTCTGAGTTTGAAAAAGCATGCACTGCTGAAATGCCTCCTCCCCCTCTGAGAGGTGACAGCACAAGACCATTAAATATTTATGGTGACACTGAAATTCGTATAGTCTGTGGCTTTCTCTCATCTTCTCTGCCATTATTAGCTATTTTCAGATCAGAGGTTCAGAGGTGCCCTCTTTAAGCACAGCTATTGCTTATTTTATTGTTATTCTGGGTGTAGAGGTTAAAACATATTTAAATTTTACTTTCACTTAACATTAAATAACAGCACATCTGATGCTTCTCTTCTCATTTCCCATTTAAAACAGTCTGATGAACTAATTAGTGAAACTGGTCTCTAATGCTCATCTGCTTTCTACTTTGTTTTCAAGGCTTTCCAGCAGTTCATTTTGCTTGCCAACGTGCAAGTCCTCTTTTGCTGGCATGCACTTATATTAAACAGCGATCACAAGGGGGCAGTGTTTTACAATAATTTTAGAACCGAAACTGGCTTTCATCGAGCACTTGGCACTGAGGTGCTATATGGTGTTTTTTTATTTTTGTTTACAAGAAATAACTTAGAAATATACTTAATCCCATCTCTAAAGAACCCTTTGATTCCCACTGCAGTACATCATCAGAGTCTCTGAACCGTGGTGACCACCATCCAGTTAAAGCATCATGCAGAAGCAGAGCTGCTGCCATTGGAAACACAGAGGCAGCGTTTTTTTTTTTTTGTTTTTTTTTTTTAAAGGACTGTTTTCCAGAGGGATTAAACTCTGTTTGCGTGTTGTGGGGATTAAAAAATAAATTTTACAAATCAAACATGAGCTAAGGTTTGTTTCCTGTGGACGGCCTTGGCAGAAACCCATCCCCCACTCATTCTCGATCTCTCTTTTCTCTCCATCTCTCTCTCTTTCTCTCACTGTCCTCAGATCCCACACTGTTTCTGTATATGAAGGACTTTGGTCCAGGAGGAGAGACACTGTGGCACTCTGTCACTGTGTCCTATCTCTCTCCCTCTCTATCCAAGTGATGGATCAGTGTTTTCAAATGCACCCATTTTAATTAAACCTCTCATCAGTCTTCTTTGGAGCCTGGTGACAAGAGGTGCAGCCAGCACTCACTCCCTGTTAAGATGATTTCAATGGGATATAAAGCTTGCGTCATTTAAATTGGACAGATACCTCTCTCCAGTATCAGCCTACACTTCATAACACAAATGCTAATTAATCATTAAAGCGGCATAGATGAAAGGCTAGAACTTTCACTTTACTCCCTGACTAAGATAAATGACGCTTAATGATGTGAAAATGAGCGATACTGCAGTCTTGTTGGAGCAATTATATATGAATAAGACACATGACAAGTGTCCTATACAGGGCCAATGGCCACTTACTAGTAACTAATTAGGCTGATGAGAGGTCCTTAATGGCTTCCTACAGGATTGTACTTCATATCAGAGCTGAAATAAAACGTTTGGCTCCAAATGACAGAAGGGCTGGCCGAGGAGCGAAGGAGAGAGGTGTCTTCCACTTAAGAAGAGTGGCTTGGTGTTTTCTCTTCATCTCCATCTCTCTTTTTGTCTCTGTCTTCCTTCTGGTCTCTGTCTGTGCATGTCCCCCTGTGTGGATGTGTGCTTATGCATGCATGAATGTGCAGACGGACCTTCGGCATGAAGTGATAATCTATTAATGACTGTGTGCTGAAACAACTGTTCATAGTTCAAGTAAATGGCATCATCTAGCAAAGAGATGTTTAAAAGGTAAAGTGTGTGTGGTGGGGGAGGATGCCTAAAGGCACACATGTGTTCGTGGCCAATCTGATATCTACTGCCTCCCCTCCGCAGAGTTTCATAGATGACTACATCTGTCGTTGTCAGCAGGACTCCATTAGCAAGCCAGTGGCTCCTTGTGGCAGAGCGTAGAATCAGCAGGACACCTTAGCTCAGCCTAGACATGTGTGTTTGGGTATGTTTATGTACATATTTATATATGTGTGCAAGAGAAAGAGACACAAAAAGAAAGATAAAAACAAAGCGTACCAGTTTTTGTGTTTCTGCTGTGTGTTAGAGTCTGTATTAACTATGAATTCTTATTAAACATCAGCTCAAGCCTTTTAGGAGTTTACTCTTTCTCTGTAACACTCCAGCACCTTTAATTAAAATTTTGTGTTGATTAGTGATTATATGGATCAGAAGCCAAGCTGCCCAAATCAATTTGTGGCCACTAGGTGGCAGCGGAACTTCTAAACATCTGGACAGACGTGCAGCCCTGACATACTATCATATTATATATTCACACTACATGTAGTCGTTTGATTCAAAGCTGATATAGAAACACTGATTTTTTTCGGTGTTATATATACCAGCTTGATTTGTTTGGCTAGACAAGAATGCACTTGTGCATGGAAAGAAGACTTTGAATTTGTCTCTTACAGTTACGGTAACCAATAACTCAGTGTCAATGTACAAATATCATTCCAGTATTAGAACAGACTTGAAAAAAAATGCAGCTTTAAAGTTGAAGTGGCTCAGGGTTCAAGATGCTGTTTGGTGGCCCACATTAAGATATCACAGCTTTCATCCCTGTAACCACTGGAGCAAACAATGTCCTCTGAAAATGTTGTTATTTGAGACTCTGAACACATATCTGCTCAGTCACTGTGAGACACTCTAGATAACAGCAGTGGCAAACTGCCTTAAATGCAAATGAGCTCAAAATTGTAAACAGGCCTGCCCTGAGCTAATGTTAGTGAAAGGTCTATTGATTGAGTGGTTGTTGTTTCATCCCAGGATCTCCGAGTCAGTCTCTGTGGGTCTGGTGCTGTTGTCTTTGGGCGATACTAGAGGAAGGGCTGATTATATTATTCAGCTTCACAACCTAATAAGCACAGCTGATGCAAATCTTAACACCAATAACGTCTGCCTAAGTAGCACATGGTGAAAGAATTATAGACATCAGCGGGGAGGTGTGCCTTCTTGATTGGAACCTCCACCTCCCTGTTCACGAGTTTATATCAGGATGTCATTGTTCAGCCAGCCTCAGACCAGGAGTTATTAGGGGGACAAAAGCAAATAAATCATGCCAGCAATTAGCGACCGACTTTGCACACGCACACTCACACACACACTTGCATGCATAACATACATAAACTCTCATGGAAGACATCAGCCATCATATTGCTCTCAGTAAATGTATCTCCAGAGGGAACATTACACTGCAGACCAAAATGAAATCAAAATGAAAGATCCATTTAGGTGCAACCCACCGTGCAGCTGGCTTTGGACAGTCTGTTTCATCCTTCCTGGCAGTCTGATCTCCCTCTGTGTGTGTGTGTGTGTGTGTGTGTGTGTGTGTGTGTGTGTGTGTGTGTGTGTGTGTGTGTGTGTGTGT